>SNVD02013269.1:0-600000 GCA_013180625.2 Boswellia sacra
TTTTAGTTATATGAATTATATTTGTTTCATTACCAATATTTATGCCACTTATTGTAAATGGGTTCAAGCATCCAATGTGCCAATCTCCATATGTCTACAACAAATCAAGGTTTCTAACTAGATTCGTGTCGGTAAGGAAGAACCATACATCATCTAGAAAGGATCCAAGTATTTGATGTGCCAAGAATTGTCGACAATGGATCAAGACCTCCACTTTACGAGTGGTGTTAAGATTGATTAAGAAATTAAATATAAATCATATTGAATAAACATTATAAGATTAAGATTATTAAGCACATATTAAGGGTTAGAGAATCCTTATTCTCATATCAAGGGTTCACCCTTTCACCTTAGCAAAAGAGAAATTAGAAGAACATTATAATAGAAAGAAAATAAAATGCAAGAAAAAGGAAATTCATTAATAACATAAACACACAAAACACAATACAAGATCCTAGCCAAAGCCAAAATGTTCCAGCCAAGGCCAAGATGCCCTAATGGGTCACAAGGCACCTCTATTTATAGATACATCCAGGGGCAAACTTGTCAAATTACAAGGGCATAATTGTCAAATATTAGTTGTAAATATCTTTGACAATTGGGATCATTAGGCACCGACTTTGACCATCAATTTTGACAGTGAAATGTTGAGAATTTTAATCACATGTCTTCATGAAAGTTGTAGATATTTCTCTCAACTTTCTAGAACATATTGATTTGCACAATTGGGATACGTATTTTGAGAGATACGGTCCAAATACTTAGGCCTGGTCAGACTGGGCGAGACTGTAGATGGGTTCACTTCAAGCCCAATTTTGGTCCACTAAGGGCCCGAATTTGATGATGTTTGTGAAATGCAATCTTGTAGACAATTGAATCAGCTTTCCAAAACATTAAGAATTGCACCATTCTGATCTATAAATAGAGAGTTATGCCCATTTTACCGAACCTGTAACAAAACCAAAATTAAGAGGAATTAATTCCAAAGATGCAAATGCTACAAATATACTTAAGTTGAGAAATTTAATGATACTATTAATGCAATATGATTAACTAAAATCTTATTAAACATGCATATTTAAGTGTTCATCAACGACCCATCCAAGGTCCAACACATTATACTATTATATTTGTGTTCCCTTTGGATCCGTATACAAAACAGCCCATCTAAGGTCTAACATTAAGGATTTCATATCCGCATTCTCCTTGGATCCGTATACAAAATGGCCCATCCAAAGTCCAATGCATACATTAACAACCTTTCAATATCATTACTAAGAAAATACAATTTTTATGCAAAATTCAGGACTTTTTGGGAAGTGTCTAGTCGATTTGGAGTGGTTCTGTAATTTCACTCGACACTCGACGCTGTGCTCCTCGACACACGACACTCGACATGTGCATCGAGTCGTGCACGCAAAGCGTGACACTGTTCACTCGACACGCGGTTACAGACACTCGACACTCGAACTGTTCACACCTGACACTCAACATATGCCTCTCGACACTAGACGACAAACACTCGATACTCAACCCGTTCACACCCGACACTCGACATATACCTCTCGACACTAGACATATGTCACTCGACACTCGACCCTGGACACTCAACACTCAACTTTTTTCACTCGACACTCGACATACGAATGTTGAGTGCTGTCAAGGGAAACATCAGAATCGAAATCCAGAGTTGTGAACCTGTTCTATTAAGTCGGTTAAAGCATCCCATTTCTAGATTTCGACTCCCAACTTCAAAAATTCACCAAAAATCTATTTTAACTCCAAATTCAACAAAATCAGTGGCTAATTAAAGCTTCATATGTCTATTTTTCTAAACAAATGTAAAATCATACAATTCTCAATCCAGAAAAATGCATTAGCTCAAACAACACAAGACAGTCACATGAACTACAACTCCTCTCAAAACCATCTCTACTTCACTTCATAAACACTTAGTTTTCACACATAATTCCTCATTCAAACCACAAACAATCAACTTACAATAAGTAGTTTTACTCATAGTTCATCATCTTAGTAACAAAACAATCAATTTAGAATAGATCACATGCATAACAAACCAATATCAATTAAACAACACAATACATGACATGAGATAAGCATAGTGTTAGAAAATCCCTACTTGTTTTTCAAGCTTATATATTTCTTTGAAAAATTTTTTCCTCTCTTTTCTTCTCCTCGTTCTTCTATTCTTCTCTTCCTGGAACCGTGAAACTCTCTTCTCTCTTTTTTTCTTCTTTCTTTTTTTAATTCTAGAAAAATCCTCTCTTCCCTAAATATAAGGCCCCAACTCATGGGCCTAAATCCACTGATTTTCCAATCCACTAATTCTCAAACATAATTTCTAAATTTTATAATACATAAGTGCATACATATTAATTTTCTTTTGAGACTCTACAGTGCTTCTTTGCCCGATCTAACGGACCAGTTCTAAGGCCATTATATGTCTCCTTCCATGCCACTATACCCCAATGATAGTCCTTGAAATTATCCAAATCATCTATCAGTTCAAGGTACTCCAAATTAATCGGACTTGATTTTAGCTGGCCCAATAGAAAATTCTCCAACACCCAATATGCAATCAACTTTACTGCATTTGAATCTCTCTCCTTCGTGAAATCCAAAGACTTAATCCAGATCTTGAATTCATGAATCTTCATGTGCTTTCCGCTCGTATTTTTATCTGCCATATATTTATCCCGCAAGCGGTGTTTAGGGTTCGCCTCAAACTTGGGCAATAGACCAAACTTCAGTCTGGTGATCAAGGCGAGCTCATGGGGCGAGAATCTAATGATCTTTCTTGCATGATCAACAATTCCACTGTCAATACAAACTTAAAATTTTATACATTTTCGCAATGCAATACTGTAAGCACTAGAGCTTACCAAACACCAAATATCACAATTCCTCGTCCTCCATGTCATACATCTCTATTTCATGCAACATAACTTTGTGGACCAATTTGCTAGGGAAAGTCAGCTCATCAGGTATCCAAAGCTCGTCTTCTTTTGAAAGATCTTCTTTTGCTTGTCTGTTAATTTACTGTACACTTTAATGCAATCCAATCCCACTATAGTCGTAATCATCCCATTGTGATGTTCAAATTTAGGTGTTTTAAGGTCGAAAATAATCCTCAGCTTCATGGGCTCCATGTCTAAACCGAAATTAATGTAGAATTGGTTAGAACCGCAAAACCACGCACAAAATGGTCAAAAAAGCATTTATGTTAAAAATTCAACAATTTGACCAAGGTCAAATCAAACTATCAAATTGTACATTACAACAATTTGACAAAGCCAAGGAAAGTTTGATGATGCTTCGACAGAGCTCGATGACAGTTCGTCACCTGACATAAATGCCATCCAAAACATGACATGCGATTTAATATATTGACTTCAATTTGATAGTTCAACTAATCAGTTCGGCGGTTCGATAACGCCCCAACTATGTATCGAATCGTCGAATTAACATATTACAAATTCAACAAAAGAGTTTGACAATTCGATGATAGCTAGCCTGCAGTTCGACAATATAATTAGGCATTTAGACAGTTCGACAACACAATACAAGCAACTAGACAGTTCGATGATGATTCATCAGTTTGACACCATGGAACCATCATCTTCAACCTCCAAAACACATAGATTTCACACAAATACAATTTACATATAAAAAAGTGAAAATCACACAAAAATAAATCAAAACCAAACATTCTACATTCAAATCCCTAACCTAACCGATATTAAAAAATGTTTCTCTCTCAAGAATTCCATATACATCAAATATATAAATTAAAGAGTGTTTGATTTACTTGCTTGGATGAGTGAAGATCGATAGAACCCTATGGGTATTGTTTTGAATCCAAATCCAATCCTTCGCCTTTTGCCGTTGCTCTTCGTCTCCTTCTCTGCTCTTCGTTTCTGTGTAGAATGCGTTTTGAACTACTCTGTAGTAGCGTTGTGCGTTTTGAATAACTAGTTGCTATGGATTGATTGCAATACATTTTCAATCGGTGGTTTTTAGAGGGATTGAATGTATAAGATTTTTTTTTTTGGCCCGTGGCTGGCGTGGTGGGTGGGGGGTGGGGGTGGGTGGTGTGGTGTGTTTTGTGTGGGAGGAGGAGGGGGAAGGAGAAGAAGAAGGCTAAGGGGTGATTTTGAATAAAGGGTAATTACGTAACTTCAAGGTTGAAGGCTATTTTGTTTAAAGGAAAAATTATGAGGGAGGTTAGTTTTAAAAGGACGGCCGTATCTAAAAATTTCCCAATAGGAAATAATACCAGTTTTAATTATAATAAAAAAAAGAATTGTACAATGACACCGTTTATACAAATTTCTCTCCAAACTAATAATACATCCTTAACGTAACTTTCCTTTAATCACCCGTCTTCTTCTTCTTCTTCTTCTTCTTCTTCTTCTAATTATATTATCAATTATTCTAATGTTATATTTTCATTCTCAAATTCTCTTCCGCTTGATGATATTGTTCTCCGTTTAGAGATGTACAAGTTTAGGAGCAGCTCTCCCCTCGCCTATGAAGCAATTTCATCACATTAATAAAAAAAAATGGCTGCTAGGTGTTAACACGTTTAGGATGCCAACAACATGAAATAAAGCCAACTGCTGCCCATTAGGAAAGGCTTGTCTTGGTTGCATAGCCTAAAATTTACGCACGTGGCTGCCATTGAATCAAGCAGCATGAAACATTTGCAATTAACGTATCAATTAAATCTTTAAAGGGCTGGCTCTATGGACTGGACTCAATAGATCTCTTATAATTAAAGTCAATTAGGCTCAATCAATTCTCCAGCCTTATTAATTAATTTTGCTGGCCCAAAGCACTCAAAGTCCATTTAAATGGTGGCCCAGAAAAAATAATTAACCAAGTCATGTCAAATATTACTATTCACAAAAGGTCTCTCTCTCTGTGTATATATATATATATATATATATATCATAAAGAAACATATTAACACCTTAAATATTTTTCTAATATTATATAATTTTAGAGGTATTATTATAACTTTTTCCAAATATATATGTTAACACCATAGAGATAATACATACATACATAAATATATATACACACGCACACACACACACATATATATATTGTTGAAAATTTTATTGTTAAAATAAATTTATATCAGAAATTATACCACCTTAAAAGAAAGAAAGAAGTAAGTTAAAAAGAAGAAGAAAAAGCTATGTTATCTTCAAGTTATTAACATAAACTTTTACGTTAAGCTCAACCAAATGTCAAATAGAACAGTTGAGCTTGTAATTTGGATATCTAAGCATGTATACAATAATCGGGTTGGGCTAAGCGGGCTGATACAGAAGCCCAAGCGGTAAATCTACTGGGCCTTACCATGTTGTGTTGGTCCACTGCCAGCTGTAGTGCGCCCCATATCAATGCAGTCGTATAACATTCACGTGACTGGTGCCTACGACCTACGTGTTTCTTTTTTCGCCAGTTGTCAAACCCTTCTGTCCAAACCCCTCTTAAACCCTCCCTAAACTGCAACCACTATCGGCGGCGATAATGGCGCCGTCGGTCTTATCACAGTCTCTCCGCTTCTCATTCTCCATAGCTCCCTCACGATCCCATACATTTCCGAAATTGCCCTTACCAAAATCCCACATCCACGTGTTTCGTCCACTGCCATTATTCAAACCCATCTCAGCCGTCCAATCTAAAGTCTTAGTTCCCGATGAACGGAAGACACCAGAATTGTCTACTCTGAGCGCGCCGAATACTCCGGCGTTAAATGCGCTGGAAGCAATTGAGGTGGACAGGGTGACAGCGGAGGAGTTGAAGGAGAATGGGTTCAGGACCACGCGCAGGACGAAGATTGTCTGCACGATCGGGCCACGCACGTGTGGTTTTGAGGAGCTGGAGGCTTTGTCCGTGGGCGGGATGAATGTGGCGCGCATCAACATGTGCCACGGCACGCGCGAGTGGCATCGAAACGTGATCGAACGCGTGAGAAGGCTGAATGAAGAGAAAGGGTTTGCTGTTGCGGTTATGATGGACACTGAAGGGAGCGAGATCCACATGGGAGATCTTTGCGGCGCCACGTCGGCTAAGGCCGAGGTAATAAAACTGTTGAAAGCTACTATTAGATTTAGGAGCCAATATTCAGTTTTGTTGAATAAGTATCTGCTAGTAACGTTCTGACGTTCAAGTTAGATTTCTGAATGATTTGGGACGTTTCGTTATAAGTAGATAACTAGGGGTAAAAATTCGTATTGCACATCATATTTTTGTAATGTCAGGATATGAACCGATGACATTCCCATTTAATTATTCGTGTTTGTCATTAAACTTGTCAACCCGAGTTTTAATTGTGGCATGTTTAATTCGCATGATTTGATTAATTATTTAATCCATATCAGCATAATTAATCTTATTCTATATATTTATATCAATTAAAATTATTCTACATTGTTAATATAGAAAAATAATTAAAACAATTATAATTTGCTATTTTATATATATGTGTGTGTATGTACATAAACTGGATTTAGCACATTGATTAACAGTGTTGAGTATCCTAAAACTAACAGGGTCCAATTAATAACCTTGTCAATACTAACCCGCTAATTCTTTGTTGTGTAAAAAATTTCCGCCCTTAGTTATAATCTAACATCAAATTGAATGAATCTTATAGGTTGGACAATGATATCTACTGTTTGATTTGTCATAATCATGATTTTCCAATGTATTACTCTTGTAATTAGCGCTTCACTTTACAAAGCGGAAAAAGTGTGATCATAACTGGTTTTGAAGTAAATCTTTACTGCTAGTTTTTAGTTTTTAACTCTTTGTGAAGATGCAAGTAACACTCAATGACCAGTGCTTAACTCTATGGATTTCACTGAGATGCTCTTAACAAGACAGAAACCTTATTTCGAAGCTGACTTAGAGTCAATAGTGATCGGTTACTTGTATTTTGTAGGATGGTGAATGCTGGACATTTACGGTTCGGGCTTTTGGTGAAAATTGTCCGGAAAAAACAATTACCGTCAGTTATGATGGTTTCGCTGAAGGTATAAATTTTTAGTTCCTGTTCTGCTGTTAATTATCAATATTTCATCTTTGCTACCTATACCAGATGCATTCTCAATTGATGGTGATACCTTATTTGTCTTTGGTTTCCCAGAGAATATTTAGTGCTAGATAGTTTCTGTCTCTCTCTCTCTCTCTCTCTCTTAACAAATATGCATTTATTTTTCAATTTTGCACTTGGACAAATAGATGTGAAGGTGGGCGATGAACTCCTTGTTGATGGAGGAATGGTGAGGTTTGTAGTAACTGAGAAGATTGGTCCAGATGTCATTTGCTGCTGTACAGATCCTGGATTGTTACTGCCGCGTGCTAATCTAACTTTCTGGAGGAATGGGAGTCTGGTTCAAGAGCGTAACGCCATGCTACCCACAATTTCTTCCAAGGTTAACACCTTTTTGAATTTTAAATAAAAATGTGGAAGACTTTAATCAAAATAGAATTTCATAAACATGTGATAGACCATCTCATACATCACTGTGGTGAAAATAATTAAATTTTTTATTATGGTGTGTTAGGATCATGATCTGAAGATTAAATATTGTTAATTGTAGTAAAGTAATTCCTTTTTTTTTAAAAAAAAACAAGACTTAATGTTGCACTAAGACCTAAATTTTTGCAGGATTGGCTTGATATTGATTTTGGAATCGCAGAGGGTGTTGATTTTATTGCAGTATCCTTTGTCAAGTCAGCTGAAGTGATTAAACATCTAAAGAGTTACATTTCTGCGCAATCTCCAGAAAGGTAAGCTTTATACTGACTAGTTCTTGAGTTATGTACTTAAGTGCATCATAATATTCTCCTTCGTGTATGGCTTAAAAACTCAGAACTGCTATAAGCCAACTCTCTGCACCTTCTCTAATGAGTATTATCTCAAGGGATTGACATTGCATTGATATCTAGCTTGCTTAGGGCCAAGTTCCTATAGACAGTTGCATATAAATGATTCCCTAAATAGGTGTGATAGATCTGTAATTCAGTACATATTATAACTAAATAGAGGCGAATATCTCTTTTTCCCAAAGAGCAATACTATTCTTCCCAAAAAATTAACCGAAATCTTATCTTAACTGATGTGTCGAATGTTATAACATTTATTACATGAATGATGGAATAATGTGATAAATAATGTGATAGTACCATATCATTGAACAGGTCACTAATGGTGGGATTTGTGATAATTTTTTGGAGTACTTTTACTCTTTTATTAAATAAGTATCAACATGCCAAACATCAATTGAGAGAAATGTAATATGTGTAGGAAGAAGTGACAGCTTTATGATGATAAGGGTAAAGCCCAATGAAGCATTCAATCTCACCATTTTTTTTTTAAACTACTTTAATCTTTGCATTTTTGCATGGTTTATTGTTGTATTTTGTATCCAGAAACATTGCTGTCATTGCAAAGATAGAGAGTATTGACTCCTTGCAAAATTTGGAGGAGATCATTTTGGCATCAGATGGAGCTATGGTGGCCAGAGGGGATCTGGGTGCACAGATACCATTTGAACAGGTCCCATCAGTCCAAGAAAGGATTTTTCATCTGTGCAGGCAGTTAAATAAGCCTGTTATTGTTGCTTCCCAGCTGCTTGAATCCATGATTGAATATCCTATACCTACTAGAGCTGAAGTTGCTGATGTTTCAGAAGCAGTTAAGCAGCAGGCAGATGCTCTAATGCTTTCTGGTGAATCAGCCATGGGTCAGTACCCTGAAAAGGCATTAGCTGTCCTGAGAAGTGTCAGTTTGAGAATCGAGAGGTGGTGGAGGGAGGAGAAAGATCATGTCAGTGTGGAACCTCTGACTATATCATCCTCAGTTTCCATTGGTATTGCAAAAGAGATATGTAATGTAGCTACAAAATTGGGTAAGCACTACATAACTTTGCCTTTAAACTGTTTAATTAAATAATAACACTTAATAGAGGAAGGAGCAATGACATCACTTTTTTTTTTTAAACGCAAATTATCCCTCTGTTTTTACTCAAAAAACCTTGAATGGATGGCATAGGATTAGATCAACATTGGTCATTTGCAAAATAAATTAATCATATATGCTAAATTTAATCTCAATGATGGATAATGTTTAGTCCAGAGGTCAAAAAATAGTTAACAACTTATGTAAAAGTACAGAGTCCTTTATCTTGGCCAACTTCATAGTTGCTTTTATTATTTATTAGATTGGTGAACAACAGGTAGCCTACAAACAAGAACCAAAATATCATGTGAAAGCATCAATTTATGTGACTTATAAGTTATATATGATAAGAGAAACTCATTGAAGAACTGCTGTAGCAGATATTTTGCTCTCGACCTCTGTGTTATGGTTATTTCTTTTTTTTTAAAAAAAAAAATAAGCCTAGCATGGAATCTCTGTCTTTTTCTCAAAACAGTTTAATACAAATAATTCTTTTCAGATTTTATTGACCACATTGAACATATTTGTTGCTTCTGTATATCACAACTTGTGGAGCCTAATTTCACCATTTCTGTGAATCTATGAAAGAATAAAATTAGGAACCCATGCAGTTAACCTCTATGAATGCCGGTGTGAAAACATTTCAGTTTTTAGTGGTTGATTGAGCAGAAACTTCATCAATGTTAACTATTCTAATTTGTCAAATTGGTACTGCAGTTTGATAATGTGGGCTGTTTTCTCATATTCTGTGTCTCTTTTAGTTGTACTCCTATTTTAAATGATATTCGTACTTGGTTTCCAATAGGATGAAATTTCTGTGTTATGTTGCGCTGGATTTTCCATTTAATTATGTTTTGATCATTCTATTAATCATCTTACATGAATGTTTTCCCATGCTTTTCAGCCAATAAATTGAAAGCAGATGCTCTTTTTGTTTATACAAAAACTGGACAAACAGCGTCTCTTCTGTCTAATAGTCGGCCTGACTGCCCAATCTTTGCATTTACTCCAATGTCATCTGTGCGGAGGCGCTTGAACCTGCAGTGGGGCGTGATGCCTTTCTGTCTTGATTTCTGTGATGACATGGAGAGCAATCTCAACAGAACTTTCTCCTTACTTAAAGCGGGAGGGATGACAAAGTCTGGTGAACTTATCATTGTTGTTTCTGATAAGTTGCAATCAGTTCAAGTAATCAATGTTCCCTGAAGCAGAATATGCTGATATATTATAATCTCCATCATTGGTTTACATTTAAATTAGGAGCAGGTATTAATCCATTTTAGATTAGGAATACGAAGTCATTAATACATATTGGCAAAGTAAAGGAATCGTCCACGTCAGGAAATATTAATTTTCACTGCTGCTAACCATGAGAGTGATAAGCAGGCGATTTTCTTTGATCTATTGTTGCATACGGACAGTAACAGTATAAATATCTGCTTAGAGCGGAAGACTTGATTTTATTGTCATAGATAGACTCAGAGAAAGGGGAGTACGTTGAGTGAATATTTAGATAGCAAGAGGGTTTTCATGCTGCTTGCATGTAACTCGATTATTATTAGAATGCTGTAATTAATTAATTGAAGATTGATGCCTTGCTGGTACTAGTGGTTGATGGGTTTTCCTTGATGCTTAATTTATGATAATGTGTATTGTTGTAACAAATGGAAGCTGTGTTGCTAGGACATTTTTACTGATATTGTCGAATTGCAAATGCTTATATTACAATTTAATCTTCAAACAACGGACTGCAATTATGTAGCATGTTCTGCCTTTGCCAACCCTTTTAACACAACGAGAAAGAGAAGTTTCTTTTTCTCTTGGACAGTGCACTGCACCTTCCGGTACCAGATGACCAGGTCTTTGTTTCTAAAGTATTTCATTATAGACATGTTAAAAAATTAACGCTAATATGATTGTAAGTAAGGCTCGCAAGCTCAACCACCATGAAAAATGAGGCTAAATCAACATCAAATGTACTCGCGAAGGAGAGTGGATTTTTTTCTTTGTGAAATAAACGTGTTAACGACTAGACTTGTGGACTATGAAGGTTGAATACGAGAATGACCCGACGTTAGGCCTTCAACTTTAATCAGTTGTCCCAGTTGATGGAACCTTTCTTCCAAAAATTTATGTTTGTGGTGTGGCCCAGAGAGGAAATTATCAGACATTAAAGCTTCATCGTCCAGCTTTTTGTTTATTGTTTACTCGATGCAACCAAGTATCACTTAGTACATGAGTTGTAAGATTTTAAAATCCCCAAAGAAACTAGAACCTTCAAGAACTGTACAATTTTGAGAGCCTTTAAGCCTGTAGGCTTCTTCATCGTTATCTTGGGATAATTTACTCTGAAAAGGAAACTTATATCATGAACAGAATTAAAAAGAGTTTTGGTCATCAGCACGATATAATTATATTTATTAAATTTATTTTTTAAAAAAGAAAGAAAACTATGACCCGAAAGAATTTCAAAAGAGATGGGCCTGCCTGCCCATGCTTTAAGGTAAGGAGGGGATGGGGCCAATGAGATGACCACAGTCATCTCCATTTTCTTTACCAATTAGCTTTATCATGCACGCATATCAGCTATTGAATTACCTTGAAAAGGAATAAAATCCAGACAAAAAAAGTAAAGATTAAGAGGGCCAAAATCTATGCCGGACGCGGGGGCTCCTTTGCTTTGTTTCCATCAATGACACCAAACGCGTCAAGAAATAATACTGGTACATTTCCACTAGCAAAAATATGTAACTACTTAAGTAAAAGTAAGGTAAAGGTGCATATATATATATATATATATCTGTTAATAGATTTGTTCAAGAAAAAGTAGACAAAGAGCAGAGAAAAGCTACACCCATATAATTATATGAGGAAAAAATGAAAAAGATATATAGAAGATTTTCTGTTTGTTGCTGACAACTGTGGGTCACACAACAATGGGAAATGTGTTTATGAATTTGTTGTGAATGTGATGTTGCATTTTAGGCTTTTAGCATGCATTACAAGAGCAAGAGAAAGAGAGAAAGTAGGTAAAAGGTACAAGTCATCCATGGCTCTATGCCTAATCAGTCCTTGAAAACCATGATTATATTTCTGTTGGTTGGTATTGGTAAAGTTATTGAGTGGGTTCGCTAAGTGTCGAGATTTTTCCATAGCTTGGGGTGTACATGGAAGCAGAGAACCAACTTTTTTTTACTGTATAGGGAGATCGAGATTATTCTTGGATTGAAAGACATGAACCTCCATTATCACTCATAGTCGTAGCTATACCTGTTCCAAACCCAAGCCAACAGAAATCCAAAACCAGGGGCTTCAAACTCAAAACCAACACTGACAAAGAGTTTAACAATATGATAGATATAGATGGATTGGTGATTCTGCTTTTACTTCAGTTGAGGTATATCTATAAGAAAAAATTTGATATTCTCAAATCAAAATAGTAAATAAAAAAAAATATGAAGTTTATTTTTACACCCCATTATTCAATTGATAAATTAGCAAGGTAAAAGAAGTATATGGTGGAACTGATTTAGTATTTTGTTGGACAGAATTAAATTGGTACCTATCTGACAACAAGCCTTCAAATTATAGGAGTCATTCTTTAGCTTTAGCTGCAATTGCCCTCATAAAAGATTATTTAAAGGCTAGAATAAAGTAGCCTAAGCTAAGGTATAATCAATAATATTCCTAGGCTAACTTTAGCTTGTCCTTTCTCAGCTGTGTCAACTTAACTTGATACCACCCAGAGGTTGTGGAGGGCATCATCATAATAATTGAATTTGGCCCTGAATGAATCAGAAGGAAAAAAAAAAAATCCATTGAAACCCTCAAATTTTGGTTAATTAACTTAGATTCAAAAGTTTCTAAAATTTTTTGTTATTTTAGAGTCATTGGAGATGTTATTTGTTAAAGTATTAATCTAAATGTTAATTAACTCAAACTTTAGGGATGCTGATTTAATATCCTGAACCAGAAATATATGATAACTGTTTTATGCTATATCGCACATTTGATTTGATTTCTCATATATCTACTATTACCACCTAAAATCTATAAAATTTAAAAAATATTATAAAATTCCATATTCGTACGTCTACTTCCACTGTATATCACATTCAGCCCCAAGAGCCCAGTAGGCCCATCATGAATGGGACCCAGTGCCCATAGTTTTGTTATTCCCATTTTCCCTTCGTCGTTGGCGCCCACTCAATAAATGAGCCTGAGGCCCAACTATTACCACATTTGTCCAGGTGTCTGTTATGTCCTGTCCCCACCATCTCTTGGTTGCGTTTGATTTGTTTTTCACTGCATTGGATTAGATTATAATTTTCTTTCTCTTCTGCCAAACGTGGCCTTATCATATAGGTGTTTTTTTTTAAATATATATATATATATATATATATATATATATTAAGGATAAAAATAAAATGTTTACGGTAGGGTGATTAGACGATGGCGTTTCATGAAAAGGATGTTTGTGAATTGTGAAGAATAACACGCTAGGCGGTCGAGTCTTGCTAGAGTGGTCGGCAAGATAAAGTTAATGTTAAAAAGTTAATTACTTACCTCATAAAAATATTTTGATTCCATTTGCCTACAAAACATTACCAAGTGGACAGGTAACAAGCCATAAAATTGAAAGGTGGAAAGTGACTTGTTATTATTATTATTATTGTTATTATTTTATCTCGTAATTGTACTAAGTTACTCGTAAACAAAATATTTTCAATTTGGCTTTATTTACAGTATTTTTTTATTATTTTTTAAAAAACTCTGCTTATGGGTTTTTTTTTTTAATAAAGCATTCTCAAATATACTAATGACTACCTCAAAATTGATTTTCAAAATGACTTACAAGAAATGGTAGAGTGGAGAATTGCCAAAGTGGGATGCACTCGATTGAAGTGGATTAAATTAAGCATTGACGGAGCTGCAGCCAGTAATCCTGTAAAAATCATTAGAGCCGATCAGTTACCTTCAATAAATAGTTTCTTTTGCTTGATTTCAATTTTGCTTCCATTTGCATTGGATGCGGAATTCTCTAGGTAAACATTCTGGTTTGAATTAGTACAATTTTGTATAATTCGATCTCAATTATTGATTTCCTTAAATTATTGAAAGCAATAGGTTCATCTATCTTTCCCTCAATCACATCCAACCCTACAGTCTCAAGACAAATAAATAAATTATTTCTCTTAGAATATATAATCTTAATTTCTTAAATTCTATTATTAGGTCATTTTCATTTCAACTTTGGAAACATAATAATAGCCAAGTGTTGCGCATAAAAAGTGGTGGATTATAATTCGACAAGACAAATGTCATGTGAAATAATTTATGCTCAATCAAGCAAACGGTGAATGAAGCTTTCAATTATCAAGTTGAAGAAGGTGTTAAAATATCATAGCAGCTCAAAATTTATTTTCTTCGAGGAAAATCATGTAAACTTGTATAAAAATTATAAATAAATGTGTAAAAATTATAAATAAATATGTAAAAATTGTAAATATGACTTTGATATATTCATTTACAATTTTCACACACTCATTTATAATTTTATAAACCCGTTTACAACTTTTACACATTCATTAAAAAAAAGTTGTATTTACAATTTTTACACGTTGATTTATAACTTTTATAAATTTATTTATAACTTTTATACAATTTTAAAAAATTAATATATTGATACATCAAATATACTGTAGCCAAACCCCATATAATATAATGAGCATCATCGTATAATTGAGGCCAGGTTTGCCTACTTTTTCTTTGTTCACAAGAGGGAAATCATGACAAATTCAAAGCATTTTAGCGAACGACATGAGATGCCCATGTTCCAAAAGTTGTCAAGAACTTGATGTTTGGAAATACAAATTCATACATAAATGAAAAAAAAAAACTAATGATATAAAAAATATGACACTTACTTACTTAGGGCATGATGTTGGAAATCTAGTCCAAGCACTTTTCTGGAAAGTGCTTCGGCACTTATATTGTGGACCTAAATATCACACACACCAAATCAAAGAAATAGCTATTTTTAACTTTGATTTGTTTTAGACTTGAGATTTCAGTCAGTTGTATTAATCAGTCATATAAATCAAATGCATGGGCCTTTTTAATTTTGATCAACAAATTAAACGAGAGTGTAAGGTTCAATCTCGTTTTAAAAAAAAAAACGTATATTAGGTCCCCTATGATACCTTCTAATACGTACATAAACGTATATTAGATCCACAATGGGTTGGTTCAAGTGGTGAAGCGGGCCAGGATGGAGTTGGTACATCACCAATGGTGAAGTCCTGGGTTCGAGTCTCCACAATGGCTTCCTCCATGATTTAAGTGGGAGACCGTGACAGTAGGTTGTGGTTGCGCTAGTCTCATCCGAGGATTAGTCGTGGTGCGCGTAGTATATTAGCGTATTTGAACTTTAATTAAAAGATCAATAAACAACATCACATAAGAAGTTGAAATTTGTAGGAAAAATATATACTAAAAAATTTCTGAGAAATAATAATATTTAGAAAATTATTTTAGTCTAGTTAAATTTTAAGTACATAAATGGGCTTCAAGTTCTCAAATATAGTTTTAATGCGTTACTTGACACATTGCTTGACAAACATCCTTAACAGCTAGATACATTGGTAGATTCACTCATCTAACTTTATCAAGCAATCTAGCTAGTCAACTTGACAATGTACTCACATGGTTCTGCAATGAAATAATCTAAATGTAGTTATTTCTCAAAAATCCTTGATTACATTTAAAATTAAGGATAGAGAAATAGAACCTATCAATTTAGTTTCCTTATACAAGACCTTTTTGTGAGATTCTATAAAATTTGAAAGAAGAATTCCGGTATATATTTGAAGATATTTATCAAAACTTATAGTACAAAAGGGAGAATAAATTATAAGTGTTGAAACCAATCAAGTTCACCCTTGAACAAATCTGCATACGTTTTTAATATGATTTTTACTGATCTCACGGAGGATGGGTTTAGTGTTAGACATTTAAAATGGTAGATGTTTTGGAGGAAAATTATGAATAAAGTAAAAATGAAAATGGTTACAATCATGTGAAAGGATTTGAGGATCACACTTTCAAACCGAAAACGCGTTTATTTGAGGTGAGGTGACTCAGAGGATACGCAAAGCCTATGCCCTTTGGAAAAAAAAAAAAAAAATACAGTTAACACCGAAAATGAAATCTAATTTGGTCAATAGACAAAAGTCCACCCACGCTGCCACGCACTCTTTCCATTGGTCCTTGGGAAAAAAATCTTTTTGACACCCCTGAGATTTAGCATTTGTATCAAAACTACCTAATATAAGCCTTGCACTTTTTAAACCATGTTAGTTAGAAGACGACAATAGAATGTGGATTATTTCATTATTTAATATCCATTATGAATCAAAAAACACTGCCTTTAAAATTTTGCTGTTGTTTGTTTTATCCAAATAAGCATTACAACAATGCATCACAATATAATAACCACAATTTTTCAATCATTTTTTTAAATACAAATCTATTTTGTAGGTCTTGTTAGAAATAAATTTGGCATATTAAGCTTAGTTGAAGGGTACTGCTAATTTGAGAATGGTATAATGTACTTTTGTCTCTAACAAATATTTCAAATCATTAGCAAAATCGGATAATATTTGTCCATTAAAAAATGGGAGGTTTATGCAAGTTTTTCAAAAACAGGGAGTTTTGAAGAACATCAAACCTTAGGGATGTCAGTGTCATATCCTTGACGCTTAACAAAGGGCTTTGTGAATTGCAGTTGCATGTGGCATGAGATAACTGGACAAACATTAATGAGGATATAAACATTTAAAATGATGGGGTCTAGCCTAGTCTGATTAGAAGTACTCCCTGCGGCCCATTTGAGCTGGCAATTGTTGCACTTTCCTCCCCAAATACAGCTCTTGAGATTCACATTTGGAGGTCGCTATATTCCATATTAGTACTGTACAATGTTCTGTTTTTATCCATAACCTTTCTTTCGGGGGACCTTAATCTTGAGATAAAAGAGAGTACAAAGTCTACAACTGCTAAACGTAAAGTATCAAAAAGCACAAGAGAAAATAATTCAATGGCATGAACGAACGAGTGGTTTAAATTTTGAATCGCTCGTGTGATCTAACGCCGTGTATGCATAAATGCTAAGGCTACGACACGTGGCTACATCACATCATCCCAACGGTACAACGTTCCTGTCGAAATGGCGCCGCGTGCCCAGTAAACGACGACGTATGTTTATCCGTTTCGCCAAAGAAGGAAAATGAAACTCTCGTTCTTTCCTAAACTACCCATATTGAATTATAGTTATAACCTGTAGGTTCCCCCACCTGTTCATAAACCCTTCATGTCGCGTTTGGGAGTCAGGATTGGACTCGACTGGACTGAGATTGGGATTGGGATTGGAACTGGGCTAAATTAGACTGGACTATAAATAGTACTATATTATGTTTGGTGCAGTATGGGACTGGACTATATTAGTATATAATAAAATTTTAGAAATCAATTTTCAAATATAAAATAAATTATTTTAATTCAAGTTTGATTTAAACAAAAATTAATTTAATATTTATTAAAAATATTTAAAAACTTGTTAATGCTTTTATAAAAATTAACATATTTTGCATTTCATTAGGAATTAATTATTATATAAATTATAAATAATAATTTTAATATTTTAGATTAATTTTTCATTATTATTACATCAATTTTATAAGTGAATAATGAAGATTAATTTTGGATAAAAATAATTAAATATGTAAATATAATTAAAAATTATACTATATTATGAAATTATTACAAAGGTGATATAATTATTTATTATATATATAAATTTCTATATTTTATTAATAATTTTTTAATAATACTTCATTTTTATTATATGAAAATAAAATTATTTTGAAATTAGTAATTGAGTAATCCAATTAATTATCGTATTTATAGATGTTTATATTATTATATTAATTTTTTAATAATATTCTATTTTATTATATAAAAATAAAATTATTTTGGATTTATTAATTGAGTAGTTTAATTAATTATTGTATTTATAAATGCTCATATTATTATATTAATTTTTAAATAATATTCCATTTTATTATGTAAAAAATTATTTTGGAATTAATTATTTGAGTAATTCAATTAATTATTGTATTTATAAATATTTATATTATTATATTAATTTCTTAATATTTTTTATTTTTATAATAAAATTATTTTAGAATTATTAATTGATAATTCAATTAATTATTGTATTTCTAAGTGTTTATGTTATTATAATAATTTTTTTGGTAATATTTCATTTTTATTATATAAAATTAATATTATTTTGAAATTATTAATTGAATAATGTACTTATTTATTATATTTATGAGATTTTTTATTTTTATATTAATATGAGTGTAATAATATTTCTTTTTGCATTATATTAATTTTTCTAAAATTATTAATGATAATATATTTATTTTTAATTTTTGTCGATAAATATTTTATATTATCTTTTTAATGTTTTTATTAATAATTATTTTATTTTATTTTTTATTATATTATATCACTTATTATTATTAATTATAATAAGATTAAAAAAATAAAATGTTGGCCCAAACTTGGGACAAGGAGTCCCATGGTGAACTATGGGACAAGTTGTCCCATGAATTGGGCATTATTGGGACTAGCATTAGTCTAGTCCCAATCTTCTTAAAGTGCTCAAAATAAGAGATTAGGACAAATAGTCCTAAAAATAGTCCAATCCCCCCTTTGTCATGTCTCCCAAACATGCCCTCAGAGTACTAAACAGCCATTGCATCATGGACCCCACTTATACTACCCATCTTTGTACTGACACTCGGTAAATTTTTCACAGGAAACAGAGATCGTTCTTTCACCTAAAAGTAGAAGTGGAGCAAAATGACCATCTTACCAAGTTGTCCCTCAACCATGTAGGCAAGTTGTTGACTCCTGTCGATTACTTGCCTCCAAAAATATGGCTATTTTCGTCAGACCAATTGGACTGAAACCTCTTCAAACAGAGATCATTTAACTTGGGAGTTTGGACAGGGGAAATGACCTAAGTAACCTTTATCTACTTTAGTCCCTGTAGTCAAAATATTGACTCTATTTTGTCCTTATCTTCTCTGGCAGTGAGGGTAATTTCGTCAAGAAGTTCGAGACTGCTAAATTAATGCAAAGTTTGGTTTCTCGAATCTGCCCATGCCACGATTGTAAAGCGGTTTCAAAATCGTCCGTATCACGGGGAAGATAATTTAACTACAGGGGTATTTTGAGAAATTAGAAATTACCCTTATCTTAATCATGCCATAACGTGGCATCGTGTTATAAAGACCACGACGAGAACAGGCTTCATCGGTCGACACGTACCCCCAGCACAGCAGATTGCATGCTCCGCCACGTCGGATGGACACGTGGTGAAATTTGTACAGGTCAGCACTCATCACCATACGCAATATAAAGGCCACGCCATCGGCTCTGCTCCCCTTATCGTCTCCTCACAAAAGCCAAAGCTCCACAAAAACGAAGCTCTCATTTCATTTATCACTTTCGCACTTTCTCTCTCTTGCTCCCTTCCCTAATTAACGTAAATTTTCTCATTCCCGTCACCGGCGAGATCTCGCCGGGAAATTGAAGCTCTTATACGGAAAAATGGATAGTCGGGAGACGGGTCGTTATTTGGATTGCGAAAGCGAAAACGTTAAGTTCTCGTGTTGTCACGGATTTCGGCAACTTTAACCGTATTTGGAAACCCTAAGCAAAAGCAACTTTCCTTAGCAGAGTTTCGAAGTTATTCTATGCTTTGTCTCGCAAATCAGAGGCAAAATAGTATATAATAATCGCAGATAAAAAGGTACCTGTTTTAGCTTATGACTCTGGAATTTGGGTAAACGCTTTGGTTTCTGAAGAAATCCTGGGTTTCTGTGTGGATTCGGTTTGGTGATCTGATCAAAAGAGAGAGATTGATTGTTTCGAGGGATGTGTAGAGAGTAGAAGCCCAACCTTTTTCCGGTTTATTAAATTTCGGCTAATCTTTACTTTTTCTTTCTTCGTACTTAATTGTATTTTCGGAAGCAAAGGCGAAGAAGAATCAACAAGGACTGATAGACTGATAGTGTATAGGACTTTAGAGACTCTGTTCAATTGTGTAATTTTTTTGGTTTAGAAACTAACTAAAGTTTGTTAACTCAAATAAAAGAAAAAAAATTAGCCTTTTTAAATGGAGAAGAAAAATTGATGATATTAGAAGATCGGTGATAGTTTCTTTCTCTGTTCATCGGTGATCAATGCCTTTTCCCATGAAGATCCAGCCAATCGATTCTCACACACCAGAAGAACCGGCTCGTTTCGAGCCAGTAAAGCCGGTGGTAAAATCACGACTCAAGCGGCTCTTCGAGCGCCAGTTTTTAAGAAATTCTACGGTAGAAAAGACCGGCGTCACCGAGGAGCCGGTGCATTTCAGTAAGGACGGCTCCAATGGTGGCTCCGGTGAGTTCGAGCCGAGCTCTGTCTGCTTGGCGAAGATGGTTCAGAGCTTCATCGAGGACAACAACGACAAGCAGTACGGTGCCCTCCGGTGTGGACGTAACCGCTGCAACTGCTTCAATGGCAACTGTAACGATAGCTCTGAAGAGGAATTGGACTCTTATTTTGGTGACTCGAATCTCGCGTCCTCTGGCGAAGCATGTGAAATTCTCAAGGTGCAAACCAAATATTAAATCAATCAGTAGCGTTTTCTTCGTTCGTTGGAGTGTTTTCTAGAAGAGAAAAAATGTTATTTATTTATTTTTGTGGTGTGAAACAGAGTTTGGTGCCTTGCGCGAGTGTTAGCGAAAGGAACTTACTAGCAGACACGGCGAAGATCGCAGAGAAGAACAAGATCTGTAAACGTAAAGACGATGTTTGCAGGAAGATTGTGACTGATGGATTATTGGCTCTCGGATACGACGCTTCTATCTGTAAATCTCACTGGGATAAGTCCCCCTCTTATCCCGCCGGTACTTTCTCTCTTTCCTATTTATAATAACATATCTGCTTGTTTCCTCAGAAAATGTAGGAAATAAATTTGAATTCAATTCAATCATCCAAAATAAGAAAAATAAATAAATATATATATTAATATTTTGTTGTTAACAATAACAGGTGATTACGAATACGTGGACGTGATAATTGAAGGAGAGCGATTGATTATCGACATAGATTTTAGATCGGAATTCGAAATCGCTCGATCAACAAAAACGTATAAATCGATCCTCCAAATACTGCCTTACATCTTTGTTGGCAAAGCTGATCGTCTCCATAAGATCATAACCATCGTATCGGAGGCTGCCAAACAGAGCCTTAAGAAGAAGGGCATGCATATTCCTCCTTGGAGAAAAGCAGATTATATCAAAGCTAAATGGCTGTCTCCTCACACTCGAGCTTCTACTCCCTCACACGAGTCCAATCCCAAGACAGAAAGCAACCCCAACCCGTCTTTGCACTTGTCCAACACCGAGTTTGAGTTGAGTCGTGGGGATGATACTGAGTCGTTGTTTGTTTTGTCTGATGAGAGTTCTGAGGAAGAGAAGAAAGTGGAGGTTGTGAAAGATTGGAAGCCACCTGAAGTTAAGCCCAAGAGTTTGCAGATTGGAGCTAGGATCTTGACTGGTTTGGCTTCAGTCATTGAAGATCATTAGCCATGAAATTTTGTTTTTGGTTTTTTTTTTTTTTTTTAAATTGACTATCCGAGGAGTCAAATATGGTAATATGATATAATCATATAAATCCCCTTCTGGTTTTAATGTAAGGGTATGATTTTACTGATATCAATAAAATTCTTATAAGAATAGTTTACAAATTTTGTCCCTCTTCATCTTCCTAGATTATCTTTTTTTTTTTTTTTTTTTTCCTCCCTTTGAATTCTATCTTCTGCAGGGAGAGAGCTATAAGCAACTGTGGAAATTGAAGGAAGAAGTGAGAAAAGGTGGAAATTCTTCTCTTCGTCTAAATTTGTTTTAAAATAAACAATTTTTGTCCGTTTGATATTGGTTTACAGAATTGGAGGTTGAAAAGAGAGGAGGCTCGTGCATTCCGAGCTTCGTGAGGCGGGTGCGAGGTTCATGTTCTTTATATCATGTCACATGGTTTCTGGATAACCTGTTTTGTCAGTGGTTTCAATTGAATTATCCTGTTCTTTTAAGATAAGTCTCGGTCAAGAATGGCCGGTTACTGATTAGAATAAGATCGTTCCATACGTGGAGAAGCGATATTTCTGGAATTTGCGGATCTCAATTGTTGTTTTACTTGTATGCAAATTTTGAAAGGGGGAAAAAAAAAAATTCTTCAGCCCTTCGTGAGGAGGGGTGTCTGTACCTTTCATAAACGAAAATCGATTGCAAATTTATTCTGTCTTTTACTTTGTTTCGTTCTAATAGAATTATAGATATATCTTTGTTTCCCTTTGTTTTAGGCCAAATTAACTGCCTTTTTAACTCTTGGATTAGTCACATGGGCGCAATGCGTTTCCCTTCCCTGGTGATTGATGAGGATATAAAATCGCTTATACGATGGCCGCTTGGTGGGGGATATGGAATTTAACTTTGTTCTGTCCGCACTGGAGACAAGAGGTATAGCATAGCGGTGTATAATATAATAATAAAGGTGAAATTAGATGATAAAAGCATAATCTTTAGCGTGCTTTTGGTTTTGGCTTTGGGTTGAAATTTGCGGCCATCTACAAAAAATCAAGGTCTTTAACTTGCAACATAGGCAAAGTCGGTTATGCTATAACTACAAAAATGCAGCGACTCGAAGCTACCCCTACCAAAAGTCTTAAATTTCAATCTGACAAACTTGGCTTTTACAGGACTTTCGTTGAAGATCAAATTTAGCATATGTCTTTATCGCCTGAATTTTATAAAACACATATTTTAATATTCATTTCTGCTCCTCGCCGAAAGTTTGAATGAACTTCTTGTTTCCAACGATACAATGATGCAATCTCTTCTGCACTCGCTGTTCTCAACTTTTAAGAAATTGTAAAATTGGCTCACATAACATAGAGAATACCGTTGCTCTTAACCGGAGCATCCTGCGCACCTACTACTTTTTATCTTTAGCTTTTGCTAATATGCACCAAACTTGTCGTTATGTGCTTCTTGCTGACTGGGCCCACGATCTGCGAAATTGCATAAAGAAATCTGTAACCTTATTTCATTTTATTAGCTTCTTTTATATGTTCTAGATCAGAACAGAACATTACAATGATTGCGTTTGTAAAATTGAGTGATATCGTACTAATATATTAAACCTGAAAGCTCTTGCTATCTATTTCTCTGCAAGTAGGGTCAATTGGCCCATATAATAAATTTATAAGAAATCATATAATTTTTTGCCCAAACATTGACATTAATGTATTACTTTCTGAAAGCAACCTACCACCAACTTTATTTAACCTTTCGCTTTGCTTGTCCGCGGAATAGTTAGTAGTTGCTTCTGATGTACTAATCAAATTGGATATACCTACAAGTTTGCTATACCATATGCATTATTTATTTCTTTATTTGGTTTCTTTGATTTCAAAACCCTTTTCCACATTATTCAATTTCCTCGCTATATAATATATGTTTTGTTTTGATGATTTCTTTTTAAATAACTACATATGCATATTATAGTTGATAACAATCATTATAGTCCTTGATTGGTGGTGGTTGCTGGAGCTATTTCATATTAAACATCAAAACAACAAAAACCCAATTAAAAGATCACTCACCTGCTTTCACTAAACTTTTGCGGTATCCAGTTGAATTCATAGCACTTGGTAAAATCTTGAAATCTTATTAGTTTTCTTGGTGCGGCGGAGACATCAAGAAACAATCCACTGTGTTCAAGTCATGAAAATGTGTGAGCTCAAACTTAAAAAAAGTGAAGTACCCTGACTAATTACTTCAATTCTATGTTTCATCACATGTCACTTGAACTGATAGTCAGACCATTAGTTGGAAATTTATAATTCTACTGTAACTTGTCAATGAACATGTGGGTGAAATGCAGGAAAATATTTTCTAAAGATGTCAGCTTTCGTTTTAGTGGACTGCTCGATATAAATTCCTTTTAAAACAAAAGTTATTTGTGTTGATTGCGAAGTCATCATTTTGTTACCCCTTCTACTTTTAAGGCTACTATTGTTTAAACATACAGTAATATTGCTATTTGATCCTGCTGATGCCGTTTCCCATTTCAATTTGGAGCTATATGATTTGAATTAATTAACCTAATCATGCTTAAAAATAGTGAATCTTGTCCACTTATTCGTACGTATGTATCCAATCGAGTCTGCAAATATCATAATGAAGTACCAAATGGGCATGGGCCAGGTCTTTTGGTTTTGCAACAGCCAAAAAAAGAAAAAAAAAAAAGAAAATTTGTACTAACAAGAACGATGATTCCCTCATCCTTGGTGCTCGTGCGTAGCTGAGAGTTTCGAAGCTATTTCTGTTTGGTAACAGACAAATTTTATTAGGGATTTCTGTCGGTGCAAAGGACAAGGGAATTCCATTTCTTGTTTGATGATCGTAACGCATTGCTCCTTGTGCCATGAATGCATTTGCCTCTTATCTGGACCACTCCCTCTCTTCACTATTTTTGCTAACTTTCCCTTTCTTTTTAAACGTAGCAAAGCTCATCTATGCCATAATATTCTTGCCTTTGTTACATTTACGTTAATAATATATCATCACTTTCCTGCTGGGCATCCGGGACCATCCCCACAACCCAGAGATGCTTCATAGGGTTCAGCGCAAACCCATTTTTGCCATCATTTTCTGGGAACGCTAGCTTGCAGCAGTCTAGCTACGGCCCATATGCATGTTTTCTTCATAGATCTGATATTAGCAGTAGTTGCAGTGTTTCCATTCTGCATAATCTTCCTTGTTGTGCAGAAAAGAAAGCAGCATCCATTTACTTTACAGCATAAACTTGGAGTGTAGAAATTATGTATGCATCTATTCCCGGATTTTCTTTCGAATTGTCTGACAAAGTTAACCTAGAAGGGTAATGAGTTAGGTAAAGGAATTGGTCCCTTGCAACAATGTGTGAGCCTAAAAAAGGTATGGGGGAGAGAGGGAGCCCTACATAACACGCCAAAGTTGAAGAGAAAGATGCCTTACCAAAAGAGAGAGGGTACATCGACAATCATAACGTGTAAGACCAAGGGGTAATTTTGCTGTGTTAGGCAAAAGTTGGCTTAAATCATGTTTAGTGGACCAAACCCCTTGATCTCACACCTACAAGCAACCTACCTTCTGTTACTCATTCTTTATCTTCCTTTCCTTTCCTTTCTTTACTTGGATTTAACAATTTATACCCTCTTTTTCTTGAAGGACAAAGGAATGTGTGTTGGTAAAGCACTGTCCTTGACAGACTTCGCATTTGCATTCTCTTGAAAGAGATTGCTACTAACACCTACTGGTTCACCCTCCATAGCATTTGGTAGTTTATTTTCAGTTTTCACCCGACTGTGTCTAATATCTATAAGTTTAACAAAATAAAATGCAATTCTCTTCCTTTACACTTACACTGTCATCTCTAGTTCTATTCCAGGGACTTCGGTGGAGTACACCTACTTTAAATATAAAAAAATATAAAAAATAAAAAAACTCGATTAATCGGTATTAACTAGAAGAACAAAAACAAATGATTGTCTTGTACTTATGTTTCCATTGGTTCCCATCCCATGGACTATTGATTTGATAAGAGCCGAAATGAAATAACTTTTGGGCCTGTAAAAGAGGGGGTGTGACTTGTGAGGAGTCAACTATTCTCTCTGTTTTGGGCTGGAGGAGAGCTCGAAATGTTTCGAATCCATGGATGATGATGAGATTCAATGCGTGGCCTGCTTTGTCTGACACCATGTTTTTGTGCCCCAAGTTTCGACCCATCGGCCATGGTGTTCCTGGTGGACAATGCCCCTAACGACTAAATCTAATACAACAACCGACATTTTCTTGCGCTGACGACCGGGCTCTGGAATTTGAGTAACGGGCTTGCTTTGAAATTTCTTTGTTGTGAACTTGTACCTAACTCTCGGAAAACTACTATACAAGACGAAAATATGGAACTTACCAAGTGGAAGAAAATGACTATAATATGAACTTTTATTCAGCATAGTCTAGATCCTCACTCAACCAAGTAGATAACCTATCCTGCTTTCCTCAATACTTTATTACGTTCAGTACATATCACAACCATAAGCACTGACGCAAGTTGGCTTAGTTAGATAATCTCAAACCCATGAGACATGCAATAATGTGTTTATGCACACACGACTCTCAAAATCTAAATTGTTCTTTCAAATTAGTTCGATTTCATACACATTGATAGTTAAATACACATCTAAAAAAAAAAAAT
Organism: Boswellia sacra; assembly: GCA_013180625.2. NCBI lineage: Eukaryota > Viridiplantae > Streptophyta > Magnoliopsida > Sapindales > Burseraceae > Boswellia > Boswellia sacra. The sequence goes on from SNVD02013269.1 coordinate 26,423, forward strand.
TGCAGGTGGGCAATGTGAAATTTTCAGGTGTCACCATTTTCTAAAGCCCCGGTGACAGAACTTATCTACTCCACTGAATTTTGATTCGATAGTTGATGACCTTTAAAGGGAAACTTTGGATTCAACATTAACTATAATATTTTACCTCTTAGTTTATTAATTCCTGGATTAATGGAAATCAGAGGACGCGGCCAGATATACTGTTGATAATTGGAAAGGTCGTATTAACATTTAAAAATGGAAAAATAAACGGTTGCTGAGTCATATTGACCAAAGCTCTAACAACGAGGAAACTGCTCAAGGCCAATAGAAAATTTTCAAACAATTAAAATCACCGTTAAAATCTTTTCCTAGATTGACTTCAAATCTTGAAAGACTTTTTGTATTGAACTCGATCGTCTGGTACTACAATAAACTGGATTATTATCTCTGAATCAATGGCACCATCATCTTCAATCCAATTCATTGAAACTGCGCTTGCTTGCTCATCTCTATTTGCACTATCCTACACAGACTCCAAACAGAAGTGGATCATTCGAAAACACCTGCTTTCCCTGCTTCAAAACTACCCTAACTTCACCGTTTCAAATGATACATTTATTCACAACGATGGCACCACTGTGAACCTTCTGAAAGCAAGTGGAGATCTCCATGTGTCCCATTCCACACCTCCTATAGAGCTCACCCTTTGGCTCCATGAAAACTACCCTTGCATGCCACCAATGGTGTTCATCTCTTCAACGAACCCAATTCATCAGAACCATCCATTTGTTGATCCAAGTGGAGTAACAAGCTCGCCTTATCTTCAAACCTGGTCATATCCTGGATACAATCTATCTGACCTCGTGCACAACTTGGTCAAAATCTTCTCCCATGACCATCCTAATTTGATCTCTTATTCATCATCGCCTGAGTCAACTTTCACTCACCCTTCTCTCGTCTCCAAAAGGGAAGCACTGGACCGGCTTTTCGGAATGCTTTGTTATGACATGGTTGCCTTGCAGGACAAGACTGCGTTAGAAATCGAGGAGCTATCAGTATTGCAAGTAGAAATGAAAAACCGAGCTGAGAAGATTGAGAATATTGTTAGTGGGTTGGAGCAGGAGAGGAAGAAGTTGAAGGAACGAGTGATGGGGATGGCAGAGAAAGCTGATATTCTAAGGAATTGGATGAATGTTAATGATCCAAAATCAGTAGAAGTCATAGCCAGGAATGAAATGGAAAATGCGTTTGAAGCGGTTGGCAAGGAGTCAAAGATTGTGCTTGATGGTTTGGCTGCAGATAGGGCTGTAGAAGATGTGATATATGCATTGGACAGGGCACTTCAACAAGGGATTGTCAGTTTTGACACTTACATTAAGCAAGTAAGAATGTTGGCCAGGGAGCAGTTCTTTCACAGAGATTTGCTGGTGAAATTGAAGGGTCCAGACATACTTCTCTAGCCCATGTGTGTACCTCTTCAAGAGGCCATTAATTGTTTCTTTCAGCTTAAACTTTTAAATGTTTTACAGTTTTTTTCCTTCTCTCTTGATTGTGCTTCTGTTATTTTTTCAATACGCAGTGCACCATCATGTAGTCAGAAGACAGTTGCTTGACTGGTTTTTAAAAGAAACTTGATGGGATGCACTTAGAGGAAGGCTGGACTTTCCTGCAATACCCTTGTCCAATCCAAAATTCAGTAAATCAATAAATACATCTTTCCTGTACTTGCTTGGCTGGTTTTCAAAAGAAATTTGAGCGCCCAAACTTAGAGGAAGGCTGGACTTTCCTGCAATACGCTCGACTAATCCAAAATCCAAAAACTCAACAAATACATCTTTCTTGTACCTTAAAGAGAATTAAATTAAATTATCTTCTTTTCTATTTCACTGTGAATACCTAAAATGTGATAAACTGTGCTGTGACAACTTTACTTCATGTCAAAAGAATTACGAATAAGATTGACCGATTGAAGGAGGAAATTTCCAAGTAGGGACCCGTCAGATGTATTGGGTATTTGTTGTATGAATTGCAAAATACAACCCACCGACCACGGCCGGAGAAGCTGGACCACCGGAGCAGATCATGTGCCAAGTTGGAGGCCGTTGTGAATAAATTGGGTCTAGTCCAGACATCAACTAAACCTTTTGATGGCCCAATTGAATGTTTAGAGGTAACGCCCATCTGTGATTTTTTTTTTCAAATGAAAAAAATTAAAAATTAATGTAATGTCAAGATTTGGACAGCAGCATACAAATGCATACTTTGTGTCAAGACACCGCCAATCCACCAGTAAAAACAGAACACGCACTTAATGTAATGTTCTTCGCCTCAAGACTTACGGTAACATTAGTTGGCTTCCAATAATACCCCTTGTCTCGTCACCGCGCTGTTTGGATGGACCCAAACACTGGACCTGACTGTAAATTCATCCCAAACTCTTCGTTTCTCTGCCTTGACAACTTAACTCCCTTGTACGGGGTTCCAAATCCTCTGCAAAAATACGAGAGCTTTTGGCTTTTTGCTCTTTTGATGCAAAGTCCATCTTTTGCGGTTGCATGATTCTTGACGTACACCAATCTTCATTACTCTCGAGATTCCATTCTTTGCTTTCACCCTTCTTTTCAAATCCCACTTTGTTTCTCTTCCCATGATCGCTTTCTTCATACATTTACCTCTACGACGTCCTGCCTTTACCACTCTTGGGAGATAACAATTTCGGTCTGCATCGTTTTTCACCAATGGGGAGGTGCTTTTGGATTTTTGTTTTCTCAGTTCTCTGCTTTTTCGCATCTGGGTCACTGTCAATTGAGGATTTTCACCGGGCGTAAGTTTGATTTCTGTTTCTTTTACAATCATGTAGGTTTTTTTTGTTTTATGGCATTTAAACTAATCTGGAGGGGTTTATTGATTTATTTAGTTTGATAGAATTTCCAAGTTGGTTTTTTATGACTCTTTTTGTTAAGTGAAGTGAAATATTTTGATCTGGAGATAATATTTTCTAGTGATCTACTGGTACATTGTCTTTTTATCTCGCAAAGTTAGTTGCATTGGCTTGTATTTTGTTACTGGTGCTCTTGACTGCTTAAATGTAGTTTTTATCATATTTGAATATTGTTTATGAGAATTTAGGATGACTAAAATGTTATGCTTCGTAGATTCAGTTATGTTGGAGGTTTAATAAGTGTTGAAAAGGTGTTGTTAAGTATCAGAATTATCTATTCAATTAATTAAAATAGCAACTGTTAATTCCTCTGTTTTCACTGTAATATATGGACTTTGAATAATGATCATTAGGGTTACTCACAAAGTACTAAGCAAATTCTATTATAGGATAGGTAGTGGCTATTTTATCAATTAGAAGGCTAGGTTAAGGCAAGACAGAAATGTTGATTTTTGAGTGTAATCTTCATTTCCTTGCAATTACATTATTTTGCAGGTCCAAAGTATAAAATTTATTTAACTTGTGTGGTTAATGTTGCTGAGATTTTCATAGCTATAGGGTGTTTTGAGTAGTTGGTACTGGTTGAGATTGAGATTATGAACCAAATCTGCTTAATGCTGAAGGTGCTCTTAGCCGCTGTTAGGAAGATAATCCAGTTCTTTCTAAATATATTGTCATCATAGTGATGTTTTTGGTTCTTTTAAGCATCCAACTTAATAGAAGCTGGTAAACTATGCAATCAGCTTGAATGAATTTGTTTCCCCTCTTTTGTGGAATACACCTACAACTTATGGTGTATATTTTGGACAGAAAATACTTTTCCTATGCGAGAAAGAAGTGGCCTATGATGGAAAAATCATGAATGATGATGCTAAAATGGAATTCATGAAATGCTGATTACATAAGGTGCTCAAAAGAATACAAAAAGAGGTGTTAGTAATGTTAAAACTGAACGCATATAAGATGGATAACCCATAGAGATGTGGTTTCTTTCCACTTTGGTTGCTTTTTTGTCTTGGACGGTAATAGTACAACTCTAGGTTTCTTGCTTCTTTGTTTTGGTGGGTTCAGGAGTGACTATAGTTCATTATCCTTTCAGTGCTTTGATGAAACTTAAATTAGCCAAAATTGTCACCTATAGGCTCTGTCTATCCATCTTTATAATTTTGTGATGAAGGGGAGAAACCAGTATTTTCTTTGAATCAACTATGTGAATAAAGAAGAATAAAAAGACTTAATAAGTTATGCGTTCTGCTCAAAACTTGTAAAAGGTATTCGTATTATGTCCTCTAAATTCCATTGATTGTGGCTCTTCCATTCCTGACAAATGGTTTAAAGTGGGAATCATTTCTACTGGAATTAGTAACTGTTCATTTTTAACTTTTAATTACAAGTGGATAATTGCATTTTATTTCATCCAATGTTGGTCTTTTTTTTTTTTTTTTAATTGTATTTAGGTTTCCTATTGTGGAACCTGATCCAGGACATACAAAACTTCGCCTTTCAAGGGAAGGCTTAGAAGCCATCGAAAGAATGACAACCCCAATTGCCGCTGTTGCTGTAAGCCAGACATGCATCTTCTTGAGCATTTAGTAGTTGCAATTTATTTTTCATTTATATTAATCAGATAATTATTGGAATTTACTACTTTATTATTACAAATGATAGACAATCATAACAACTAATATTTTGAATCTTCATTGAAAGCCTCCACACATTGTGGTTAATTGATATGGGGATGATTTTATAGGTTATTAGCCTCTGTGCACACTTATTCAAACACAAAAACAAAATTGTTATATGCTTACTGGATACTACTCACATATTAACATGGTTTTTACATCTTTTGGTTTCTTACGCATTCTTAATTTATTATCTATTGGCTTATTGTTGGAATCCAGTTGAAAACCTAACCCGATTCCCAAAAGTAGAGTTTTATCACTTGTTTTTGTAATCCAAAAGTTTGTGTAAAAGGAGTTAAATGAGTTGCTATTTTCAAGGTTAATTAGATTCTTGATGTAGCCCAATTCGGTACTGTAATGTTGTTTCCTAAGCAAGGGTTTTGTTATGGAAATATCAATTAATTGTTAAAGGTGGGACCTGAATTTCTGTAGAATGAGTTTCAGAATTTACTGGGAATTGAGTTTTGGTAAACTAACATTTACTTGGGTTTTGATAGTCACTAATATTTTTACGGGATACTATTATCTGACAGTATTTTACCAATTTATATGATGCTTTTGAGTGTAAAATCTTGCACGACATGCTCATCTAGTATTGTTTCTATTGAAGAATCTTGTTGCCTTAATTGAACACCAAATGTTTATTGATTATTAAAATAAACTGTGAAACAACTTTTTGCTATCATTTTTTGCTCCATTTTGACTCAACCTTGATGTTTGTATAATGCATGTCCAGGTAATTGGTCCATACCGCTCCGGGAAATCTTTTCTGCTTAATCAGCTTCTTTCCCTTTCTTGTTATGAAGGTGTTTTTACTAGAATATACTCTAGTTTTTTTCATGGGACTTAATCTGACAATTTGCACATGGATTGAATTGCTTCACAGTTGATCACCACTTATTTAAATGTTCTTTTTTCCAACAGGATTTGGTGTTGGACACATGCGTGACACAAAAACAAAGGGTAATGTGACCATGAGATCACTATGTGACTCTGTGCTGATATAACATTTACAATATCTCTTTATTCTTACAGGGATATGGGTTTGGGGGGCCCCACTGGAGGTGGATATTGATGGCACGAGAACTTCTGTATTTTACCTTGACACAGAAGGGTTTGAAAGTATTGGCAAGTCCAATGTATATGATGACAGGTAAATTCAAATTCCTTGTGTAATCTTAAACTTGCCAAAGCAGTTCACCAATATTTTTGCATCTTTCCCTGTTGCAGGATTTTTGCTCTGGCAACTGTAATGAGCTCTGTACTTATATATAACCTGCCTGAGACGGTTAGTTGCTCTGCTTGCAACATTATTTAATTTCTTGATACTCATTTTTATCTACTTTATTATATTGGGCAGATTAAAGAAATAGGATTATTTTTGAAGCACAGAAATTGTTGAGGCAGAAATCAGGATGCTTTTTTGAGTGTCAAATGATCTGTCTCAGGAAAATTTAGATACTATATGCTGAAGTTAGGGGACCTATTAATATGAAATTTTGGCTCCTAATTGAACATATGGTAGAATTCTGGATGTTGTTCTGCGAGTGATAGGACATAGCATTTGAATTTGTAACAGTTAAATTCTTATTTTGGGTTATGGTTAAATGGTGATATTTGGTTGTCGGCCATTGTCTTTTAGCTGACTGTTGGCAGTTCTCTAAATTTACTTGATTTTTCTGGTGATATATTGTTTTCGTCTGATTGTCTGTTAGATACGAGAAGCTGATATATCTCGGCTGTCTTTTGCTGTTGAACTGGCTGAAGAGTTCTATGGAAGGTCGGATTCTACCATGTTCTGAATTCAACATGTTACTTAAATCTATAAGTTGTTTATGTAGATACGTTAATTTTTTGAAGACCTAATTATTTCTGCACTAACTTGTTTATGGTTTGGTTTTCAAATATTTCACGGGGAGCAGAGTGAAGGTAATTTACTAACTTGAGTGGAATTGGTTTTAAATATTCTCTTACCACGAAAATTGTTTGGTTGTTGATATGCATTTGAATTGTTGGATGTTTTTGTAGGGACAAGATGTTGCTTTTGAGCCAGCAAAGCTTTTGTGGCTTATCCAGCGTGACTTTTTACGTAAGTTGATAAATGTCTTCCTGGGAACTGTTAAATCTCTGTATAGAAATTTAGGATTATGTTCCTATTAGATATATATTTGATTCTCTTTCTTATTTTATTTCTCCTTATTGTACTATATATATATGTACACCTCTTTACAATAGAATATACACAAAATATTTCTCCTAAATTCGTTTCTCCCTCTCTCTTTCAACATGGTATCGGAGCAGGATCAAGATCCTCTTTTCTTTATCCTCTTTTATTTTAAAAAAAAAAAATTCCAAAACCCTAACCGTTACTGTCTAAAGTAAAATTAGCCACCTCCGGTCAATGGTGACAGTCACCACCTGCTCATCTGAGATCGTCGGTCGCCGGCGACCAAAACCCCTCTCCCTCCGCCGGAAAAATCTGCCGACAAAAGTTTTTGATCACAGGAAAATCTGCTGCCTTGCTTGAATATGGACGGAAATCACTCTATTAAAGTCGCCGGTCATTGGTGAACAAAACCTCTCTGTCTGTGTTTAAAAAACAATACGTCGAAAAAATTTTTTGATCGCCGAAAAACTGCTGTCTAATCTAAATTTGATCGAAAATTGGTGTGTCATGTCCCAACTATATTTTTCTTGACCACAACGTCCCTGTCTGAGTGTTCATAGCCAATCGTGTGGTGTTCTTTGGTACTTTCAGATTTTTTTCTTGAAAATTTTTTTCTTTGTGGTGGATCTGTTTGGAAGAAAAATTATGTTTGAGGTTTCCATGGCTTCTCAACCGTCCTCTAATCCTCCTGGAGTTGGTAGTTCTATCACAGCCGTAAAATTGAATGACTCCAATTACAAGTTATGGGTAAAAGCGGTAACCAAATATCTGATTGGCCAAGGGAAATATAATTATCTTACATAAGATCCTCCATTGTCTGATTCAAAGGAGTATGATAAATGGATTCAGGAAGGCAATTTGATTACTACGTGATTGTGGAACAGTATGGAGCCATCACTTGCGGCAACTGTGATGTGGGTTGATACTACCAAAGAGTTGTGGAATTCACTTGAAGACAGGTTTGGAGGATCTCAAAATGTCTCTCACATTTTTATGTTTACTCTACTTTATTTTCTTATGAGTAAGCTGATAGAACGTTAAGTGAATATTTAGGAGAAATCGAAAAATTAATAGGTGAGCTTAACTCTTATCATTCTGTTACTATTGATGTTGTACATTACGTAAAAAATGCGAAAAATTATTTGTTGTCAAGTTCCTGTCTAGCTTAAATCCTGTCTATGAAAGTGCTAAGAATAGTATCCTGATTGAGAAAGATCTCCTAAGTCTTAAAACGGCAATGCTCGACTCCAACGGTTACCCACCTCTCAACATAATCAGGAAGCTTTTGCCTTAGTTGTGTCTGGTAGTCGAGGCAGAGGATCATTTTCTGGACGAAGTAGAGGGCATGTTAGAGGTCGAGGTGGAAGAGTTCCTTGTTCCCATTGTGGTAGACTTAATCATCCTTCAGAAAAGTGTTGAAAAAAATTTGGAAAACCTGAATGGGCAAAATCAAAGCTCTGAGAAGCATCTTTCTGTTAGTAATTCATCTAACTCTCATGCTCCACCTTCTGCGCAGTTTGCTTATAAATCTGAAGGTTAACCAGTCAGTGAGCCTTCCGCTTCCTTAGTCTAAACAGGTAGGTCCACTGCCTTATTTTCTTCTTCGTACCCACATCATTAGATTATAGATTCTGGAGCTTCTTCTTACATGACTGGTAATGATTATCTTTTTAGTTCATTTATCCCTTTTAACAAACAGTCATCAGTCGTTCTTGCTGATGGCTCTAAAACTCAAGTATAAGGGTCTGGAACCATTCGTTCATCTAGCTTTCATTTATCTTCGGTGTTACATGTTCCTAAATTTTCTGTTAATCTTTTATCCGTTAGCCAGTTAACTAAGAATTTAAATTGCTTAGTCACTTTTTTTTCATCCTATTGTATTTTTCATGATCTTGGTACGAGGAAGATGATTGGTGGCGGACATGAAAAGAATGACGTTTATCACTTGTTTGAAACACTTTCGTCCTCTCATATAGCTCTTGCTTCTTTTGTCTCTCCAGAACAATGACATTATCATTTAGGTCATCCTTCAAATAAATTGCTTTAGCATATGGGTTTTTCTAGTCCAACTCAAATTGAATGTGAGTCTTGTCAGTTAGGTAAACATTCTCGTTTTTCGTTTCGTAGTCGAGTCAATAAAATTAGCGACAAACCGTTTGATTTAGTTCACTTAGATGTATGGGGTCCTTGTCGAGTTACCAACAGTCATAGGTTTAAATATTTTGTATCCTTTGTGGATGATCATTCTAGAGTTACTTGGTTGTATCTGTTAAAAGATCGATCTGAGGTCCTTAGTACGTTTCAAATGTTTTACAATGACATAAAGACTCAGTTTGGTATTTCTATTAAAGTTTTACGTTCTGATAATGCTTTGGAATATACTTCTTCCTCATTATCTACTTTTTGTAGCACTAATGGGATCTTACATCAAATATCATGTGCTTACACCCCTCAACAGAATAGAGTTGCTGAGTGAAAAAATAGACATTTGTTAGATGTGGCTCGAACTCTGTTATTTCATATGAAAGTCCCATCAAAATATTGGGGGAAGCTTTACTTACCGCCTGTTACCTCATTTATTGGGTTCCTTCTTCTGTTCTTCATTTTTAGTCTCCGTACTTCATCTTATTCCCTAATCAACTTGCTTTTCCTCTTCCTCCTTGTATTTTTGGTTGTGTTTGTTTTGTCCATCTTCATAGGGTTTCTGATAAACTGTCTCCTCGGTCCACCAAATATATTTTTCTTGGGTATTCTAAAACTCAGAAAGGTTACAAATGTCTTGACCCTTGCTCCGAAAATTTTTTTATAAGTGCAGATGTCACCTTTTTTGAGTCCACACCATATTTTTCATCTAGTAATTCTAGACTTGATACTGGTCTAGTTGATCCTTGAATACCGGTGTCAGTTCTACTGTGTCCCTCTACTCCACTACTCCTAGTTTATTCTAGGCGAAAGCCACATCAATCCAGTGCTAAACAAGAATGATTTATTGCTCTCTGATCAGCCCGTCATTCAAAAGTCTGCTTCTACTCCAGATCCGACTCCTCCTACAAATGAGTATTCCGATCTTGATCTCCCTATTGCTCTTCGCAAAGGAACTAGAAATTCTCAGAGGTATCCTATCTCTCAGTTTGTCTCCTTTAATGCCTCGTCATTGTCTGCTCGCTCTTTTGCTTTGTGTTTGTCTGTGGTTTCTATTTCTTAAAATTACTATGAAGCTTTGGCTCATCCTGGTTGGAGGAAAGCTATGGAAGATGAGATGTCAGCTCTTTGTGATCGTGGTATATGGGAGTTACAAAAATTACCAGACGGTAAAAAAGTGATTGGTTGTTGTTGGGTCTTTGTTATCAAATATCATCCTGATGATACTATTGAACGCTTAAAAGCCTGTTTTGTTGCTAAAGAGTACACTCAAACTTATGGTGTTGACTATGTTGAGAATTTTTCTCCCGTTGCCAGGCTCAATTCAGTCTGCATTCTCATTTCCCTAGCAGTGTTTTTTGGCTGATCTCTCTTCCAGCTAGATGTCAAAAATGCCTTCTTGTATAGTGATTTACACGAGGAGGTTTATATGAAGCAACCATCTGGATTTGTTGCTCAGGGGGAGCTAACCAACTCTGTTTGTAAGTTAAAGAAGGCTATTTATGGTCTGAAGCAGTCACCTAGGGTCTGGTTTGAAAAATTGAGTGGCATGTTGGCTTCGATCAACTTCTCTCGTTGTCAATCTGATCACTCAGTGTTTGTTAAACATACAAGATCAGATATTGTTATACTTGTGGTGTATGTGGATGATATCATTGTAATTGGGAGTGATTTTAATGGTATAGAAGAAGTGAAAAGACAACTAAAAACACATTTTCAAACAAAAGACTTGGGGCAACTCAGATACTTTCTTGGTATTGAAGTTTTAAGGAGTAAAGAAGGTATCATTTTATCTCAAAGAAAGTATGTGCAAGACTTACTTGATGAGACGGGTATGTTAGGGTCTAAGCCAATGGAGACCCCTATGGATCCTAATGTAATATTGGATGGTGACAGCAGTCCAGATTTTGAAGATAAGAAAAGATATAGAAATCTTATGGAAAAGTTGATTTATCTTACTGTCACTAGACCTGATATTACGTTTGCAGTGGGAGCAGTTAGCCAGTATATGCAAAATCCGAAGAAGATCTATTGGGAGGCGGTACGTAGAATTCTACGATATCTAAAACAGTCTATTGGTAAAGAAATTCTTTACAAGAAAGGTAAAGAGTTGGATATTGTTGGCTATTTTGATGCTGATTGGGCTGGATCCAAAATCGATAGAAAGTCCACAAGTGGATATTGTACTTTCTTGGGAGGCACTCTAGTGACTTGAAGAAGCAAGAAACAAAATGTAGTTGCGAGATCCAGTGCAGAGGCAGAGTATCGTGCTATGGCTCATACAACATATGAGATTATGTGGGTCAAGAATTTCTTAACTGAGATTGGAATTGAATTCAAAAAGCCATCAAAAATGTTTTGTGATAATATGGCTGCAACATATATTGCTAGCAATCCAGTTTTTCATGAAAGAACTAAACACATTGAAGTAGATTGTCACTTTGTTCGTGAGGCTGTAATGAGTGGAGAGATTATCACTCTTTATGTTAAGTCTGAAGACTAAATTATGTTAAGTCTGAGAACATAAAGAAGTTTTTCTTCATCTATATTCCAAGTTGGGCATCGAGAATATCTATACTCCAACTTGAGGGGGAGTGTTAAATCTCTATATAGAAATTTGGGATTATGTTCCTATTAGATACATATTTGATTTTTTTTGTTATTTTATTTCTCTTTATTGTACTATATATACGTACACCTCATTACAATGGAATATACACAAAATATTTATGGTAAATTCGTTTCTCCCTCCCTCTCTCAACAGGAACAATTTCATGTTGAGTTTAAGATTGCTATCTTCTAGTTTGAATGGCAGTCTGACCATGCAGCTAGTATAGCTGTCACATTTACCGGGTAATAATGTCGAGAGGATAGCATCGAAACATTGTCATAGGGCCCACTAGACTTTTCCTATGATCTCTTCACTTTTTCCCCAAGTTTTGCTGCAAAATGATGTAGATAGAGTGTCATAATTTTCAGATTTAGAACCACCTAAGATGGATGCGTCTCTTGCTGTGTTGCTTGTGCTCTATTTTGTTATTTGACTGACAATAGCTCCTTGTACTAAACAGAAGGGAAAACCGTGCAAGAAATGGTCAATGAAGCTCTTCGACGCGTCCCCAATGAACGTGGTTAGTTTCTTTTTCCCTTTAATGCATGTGTACAAGAGTATAATTTACATTTTCCTTGCTCTAGAACAAAACTGATGCAAAGTTCTTGTAATTGCAGGGGACAAAAATATTGATCAGGTACTTTTTAAATTGATTTCAGTTGTCTCTATTAGTGAAATCTTCTCATTCTAGGATAATAATTTCACTTTTTTTGTTGCTTTTAGCAGATTAACCAGATCCGGGACTCTTTGGCTGTAATGGGTGATAACAGCACAGCCTTTAGCCTACCACAGGTATGGATTTTGTTTGCATCTCTGATACATCTCCCAAGTTGTTCCCACTCACCATCTCTTTTATTTGCTATTCTTACACGTGATACTTGTTTACTGTACTTAGAAACTGGATATGTGTAATGTGACCTAGTTGATATGGCATAGGTATGGGGCCAATCCAATAGGTATATGGGATATGTTAGACTGTATTCTTTGCACGTGGAAAAGATGAGAATGTTTCCATAGCTTGCCTTGTGTTTCTAGGTTGTATTCATAGTAATTTTGTGTGCTACATGGTTTGGAAATAGGCTCTGTGATTTTCAACTATTTCGTTGTATTCCCCTTGTCCTAAAAGTTGGGTGTGAGAGAGTTGTGCACTAACACAGGGATTTGGGCTTGTGGAATGTATGTCTCTTGTTCTTACATTAATTTACTGCAGATCCGGGTTTTTGTTGGCATAAAAAAAGCTTTCAATTGGTTGAATTATCTCAGAGTCCCATGAATTTGAACTTGCAGCCACATCTGATGCGGACAAAGCTTTGTGACATGAAGGATGATGAGCTTGACCCAGCATATGTTAGTAAGAGGGAACAGTTGAAAAAGATTGTTTCTAGCGTTCTTCGTCCAAAAATTGTGCAGGGAAAATTTCTAAATGGAAAGGAGTTTGTAGCTTTCCTGCAACAGGTATCTTTATTTGTTTCTGATACTTGTGACTTCAAAGCAACTATAGTTGAGAACTGTTAATCTTCTTGTCCTGGTCATCATGATGCATGAGGCTCAAAGCTGTTTAAGTTGGATTATTTGAAAATGAGTTTGCTTTATATTTACATTAATTGGCACTGAACTCGCATTAAACCAGAACTTTTTATTTTTATTTTAATTTTTATAATATGTATATATATATATATATATATTTATATTTTAATTGAACCCTATTATGCAGGAAATTCAGTTTTGCCATTTAGGGAGCACTTTTTGTTCCCTGTCAACCTGTTTGGTTTTAGATACTTATAATAATGCACAAATCATGATTGATAAGTAGTCATTAGATGAGACACAAGAAACATTGCAATAAAGTAGAATCATGACGATAAAAGTAAACGACATAGTTGACCATATGAGGTATGTCTTTGCTAGCAATCGACTAAAACCATAACATAATGGTTTTGTTGTTTTAATATCTTATCCATATTGTAAGTAAATGTTCTTTTGAAGTTGCCCTGGTAAAGTAGTAGTTAGCTTCATTGGTTTGCCTTAATTATCCTACATTTGTTTAGCTATATGCATTTTCATTGTTTAACCTTCAGATACTTGAAGCCTTGAATAAAGGGGAGATTCCATCAACAGGCTCTCTCGTGGAGGTTTTCAATAAGGGTATTCTTGAGCGGTGTGAGAAGCTATATAATGAAAGGATGGCAAAAGTACATTTACCTATTTCAGAACAATCCCTGCAAGATGCCCACGAAAGGTCTAAAATGGAAGTAATGAAAGTTTTTGATGAACAACATTTTGGCCATCACCATGCAAAGAAATCTGTCATGCAACTGGAGGAGGAGATTCAAGAGGTATTGGTTAATCATGATATAAGTTGTTACATTTTGAGAACAATAATTTACATTGACCAGTCTCCAATCCAGATTTAGGGTTCGTTTGTTTTGACTTCTCCAAGCAGAGCTTATTAAAGTAGATATTATTAGAATAGAGCTTGTAAAAATAGAGATTTATAAAAAAGTTTTTGATTGTTTGATGGGATAAATATATAATCACTTATTATAATTAAATTGCCAAAATAGAGTTTTATTATAACGAAAGAACAAAGTATAATATTTAAAATTAAATGAGGGTATTTTTGACATTTTAAAATTTTAAAAAAGCTCAAAAATAGTTTTTTTTAAAAGCCTCAATTTTTGGCTTTTCCCGGAAGACATAAGATAGCTTTTTAATGCTTTATAAGCTCTTCTTGGGTGGCAATCAAACGACACAAAATAAAATTATAAGAGCTTTTAGTATTAAAAAAACTCTCTTGACCAGCAGAAAAGCCCAAACAGACATGCTCTTAGATTATAACTTTTGAATTATATGTAATGTATAAAAGGTTTGCAAACTGATAATTGGTGGGAAACATGAATGAATAAGTATATAAAATAATCATATGTGTATCTAGCGCACATATTCCTTTTTAGCAAGTTTATGGAATACAAGGTCTTCCATCATGTTAGTTTGTTGGATAAATCTTTTAATCTTGGTAATCAGATAATAAATCATCACCTTCTGTTGTCTGGCGTGAAGACATGCAGAACTTCTTGCAGAAGGTTATAGAACATATTCAAATAATTTATTGCCATGCTATTGACTTGTGGTATATGGTTATATGCCATGTTTAAAAGTCATCTCTGTGACTGGATGCTGTAAGGTTATAGAATTCCTTCACTTTTGTTCTTGGAACTGCTATGTTTAGGACCATATATTTTGCACTATTCAATAATCTTTTGTACTTTTCTGGTCTCTGGAAACTTTTTTCAGGCATACAAGAATGTCATTATGGTAAACGAATATCAATCTGCAAAGATTTGTGAGGCACTATATACCAAATGTGAGGACAAAATGGACCAGCTTCAAGTTCTCAAGCTTCCTTCCATGGCCAAATTTAATGCAGGTTTCCTCCAATGCAACCAAAGTTTTGAGCGGGAGTGTGTTGGACCTTCAAAGGCAAACTATGAACAACGCATGATGAAGGTTTGGGTTTAATTTAATTTAGTTTTTGTGGTTGGGCTATTTATAGAGTACATTGAACTGAAAGTCACTTACTTAACTGTTTGCACTTTCCATTCTTTAAGGTGGAGTTATACCAATAGAATAATATTAAACATACAAATTGATGTGACACAAAATGAATAAAGAGGGTAAAAAATTCAACTCAAAATAAGGATGAATGTTGTGGTATTAAACAAGTAATGATGCCTAAGTTTGTATGCAATAATTTGACTCCAAAGTTTGTAAAATGATGCTCGTACCAAAATATTAATTAATCTAGAGACATAACGAGTACACTGCAATTGCACCTTAAAATGAGAATAGGAATTTGAAATTTGAAATTTGAGATATACTCGGATGCTCTTTTGTATTGGCCTTCTATATGAGATTGATTCATTTCTTTTGCTATATCCTTGAGTACACACACACGCTACATTTATTCAACCGTGTTTCCTGATATGTGTTTTCTAACCCTTTCCATATGCTGAACTTGAAATCAACAATTAACCTTAAAAATCTGCAGATGTTGGGGAAGTCACGAACTCTATTTATCAAGGAGTACAACCACAGGCTTTTCAATTGGTTGGTGGCCTTCTCCCTTGTTATGGTGGTGGTGGGTCGGTTCATCATAAAGTTTATTTTGATCGAAATGGGAGCATGGATACTGTTTATCTTTTTAGAGACGTACACAAGGATGTTTTGGTCGGCTGAGTCTCTTTATTACAACCCACTTTGGCATGTCATCGTAGGCACTTGGGAAACGCTTGTTTATAGCCCTCTTATTGACTTGGACAGGTATCAAATAATTCATAATTCTCTCTTACACCTCGTAACAATTTTGACTTGAAACACAATACAAACAAATAGTTGGGTGTGTTTGTTTCTGTATTTTGTGATTTTGTTTTCAAAATTCAGTAAGAATTGACTTGAAACACAATACAAACAAATAGTTGGGTGTGTTTGTTTCTGTATTTTGTGATTTTGTTTTCAAAATTCAGTAAGAAATGTGGTTGATTTGAATTTTTTTCGTCAATGGTTTAAACAGATGGGCGATTCCGATTGGTTTTATGGTGGGAATACTCATACTTTATTGGCGGTGTCATGGGAAAAGAAGGCATGGTTCGCGCGGGCTGTTGCCTCTGTACAACAATAATAAAGGTAGCTCAAATCGGCCAAGAACAGATTAAAGGAGTCGTGATTGTGGGCATGACATCTCGGGCGAGCTTTTCTCTTTTTTTGTGTGAAGCCCGCCAATCAATTCTCTCTCTCGTTTTCTTTGTTTCTTAATAGTCAGTCTAATACATAACTCATTCCGGAACTGTGAAGGGGTTAAAAAAATCAGTTAATGATTGTCTCGGCGGCTCTTATAGTTTCTGTAATTGTAGACGAGATTCGTATTATTATTCAATATAATCTTTTCTATAATTACTTTCATAACGCCTCTGTTTTCCCATTCTCTCCACGCAGTAGAAACACGGTCATCTAATCTTTATTGAGGAGGAGAAAAAAAATGATAATAATAATCTTAATAATAAAAAAGACGAGGAAACCAAGGCGTTACTTCTCCTTTTAAGACAAGACCAGACGAGACTGTAAGAGATTGGAGCGCCGTTTGGAAGTTGAAACTGGATTCGAAGTAGGATTGGATTTGATTATATAGAGGAATTGTCTAATGTTTTGTATTACCTGACACTTGACTATATCAGTAGATGATAATTTTTAAGGAATTATTTTTTAAATATAAATTAATTTTTTTTTTTCAAGTTTAATTTGAACAAAAATTGAGACGTCATTTAGATTAAAAATATTAGATGCCTGTTATTATTTCCATTAAAATAATAATGCAATTTTTTTACATTATAAATTGATTGTATATAAAGTAAATTTAATATTGTTAGGTATTTATTATATTATTATTACGTCATTTTTATGGGTAGATAGCCAAGACTAATTTTAGATAAAAATAATTAAATATTATGTGTTAGATTAAATTATTATTATTATTATTATATTAACATTTCTTTAATAATAATTTATTTTTATGGATCGATTTATTTTATTTTAATTATAATATATTATGAATTAAAATAACAGAAAAAAATTTATATAAGGTTGGGACTCCTTGTCCCAAAAGACTGGGACCAAGGGATTAACAGTAGTCCGGAATCTCTTTTATAGCCAAACAAGAATAGGGCAATTAGTCCTACCCTGCCTTTTGCCCCCCTTCCCAAAGGCGCCCAGTACTCTGTGTTGGGCAGTTAATTCAGTTTGGTTCTCCATTATTTTTATGTTATAAATTTAGGCTAAACCGATGTCGTTTCAAGGAAACAAGGTCCTTTCTCCCTCGAGTGGTTCCTACACTATAGTGATTTGTGTTGTACCGTGAGTGTACTGTGTATGGGAAATTAGGCCCCAAATCATCTGCAAAACCCTAAATTACGAATTCCTCTTAGAATAAACCCTAACTAGTACTATTCTTAAACTGGATCAAGCTTATCCAATCTCGCTCAAATGGACACACACTCCTCCCACCTAACTGCAACCAACCGCTCGCGCAGCTCCCAAACACCATCCCCCTCCCACTCCGCCTCCGCCTCCGCCACCTCCTCCATTCACAAGCGTAAGCTGGCTGCAACAGCCGCTGCAGCCGCCTCTGACGACCACGCTCCGCCTACATTCCCTCCCTCGTTTTCCGCCGACACCCGCGACGGCGCCTTGACCTCCAACGACGACCTTGAGAGTATCTCTGCCCGCGGCGCCGACTCCGACGCTGATGACTCCGAGGACGCTGTCGTTGACGACGACGAAGACGAGTTCGACAACGACAATGACTCCTCCATGAGGACCTTCACCGCGGCTAGGCTAGAGAATAACAACTCCGTCGTCTCAGCTCGAAACACAAAGCTGAAGACGGAGAATGCGACCGTTAAGCTTGAGAATCCGGATGGAGGTAAGGAAGCTGGTCCCGCGGGGAGTGGTGTGGCGGGGTCCACTGCTGGGGCAGGCACCTCGTTGCCGGGAATTGTTGTTAAAGAAGATTCGGTGAAGATATTTACAGAGAATATCCAAGCTAGTGGAGCTTACAGCGCTCGAGAAGAGACCCTTAAGCGAGAGGTAAACTTTTGCAATTTTTTTTTTTATTTAAATTGAATGAGCTAAAAGTTTAAATTAAAAAATGGAAATTTTACCGAGAAGTGTTATTTCTGATTACATTACTTGGTTTCACGTAGTCAAGAGCATGTAAGTAGGTATTTTACGTTCATTTTTTTAATTAAAAAAATTATTATTATCTTACAATTTTAGTGGTCTTGGGTGTGAAACATAATTGTGTTTTGGGGGTTTTCAGGAAGAAGCAGGAAGGCTCAAGTTTGTGTGCTTTTCGAATGATGGTATTGATGAACATATGGTCTGGTATCAATCACTCTTTTCCTAAACATTCATGCTTTTGTCTTCTTTTTCATGCAGTCATATAAATTCTGTATTGTGCATTTTGTGTTCATTTACATGATTAATGAATCTAGGTTTTACGTTAGGTAATAACACATGGCAAAAGAGTGGCATATATTTGGCAATTTCTTTTTAGTCTTGAAGATGATTGTATGATACTATTGAGTTTACAATATGCATTTGCTTATGGTTTCTCAGGTTGATAGGATTGAAGAATATCTTTGCCAGGCAACTACCTAACATGCCTAAGGAGTACATTGTCCGTCTTGTGATGGACAGGTAATATGGCCAAAACTTTCAAACTGCATGAAAGAAGTTCCTAGGCCTTTTCTTTCCTTTTAATTTTTTGTTACAACTTTTTGTATCTATTCTAGCTGTGTGTGTAGTACGTGAAGGGGGAGGGAAGGATTTAGAGAAAGCTCAGGGCTCGAAGATGAAAACAAGTCTTTTCTATCCTAGTAGACAGCGTGAGACAATTGTATAAGTTGATTTAAACATAAGAAATTATTATTTATTGATTTGAATATTTAAATATAGGTTCAGTAATTTCATAGAAATTGATTCCAAATTTAGGAAATTATTATTTGTTGATTGGATTGGAATAGTTAAATATAGATTCAGGAATCTAATAACATCTCCACAGTTGTACACACATATGACCATTGAGAGGTTTAGGACCTTTTATGTAGCCTTATCAGCTTGGAGTAAGGGGCTTGGCAGTCTTTTCTTCAATGCTGTCTGTTAATTTTTCTCACATTCAGAGTACATCTAATAATGCTGCCCTCAGATTGATTAAAATTTATTAAACTCATACAAGAGGATCTTTATCTGTTGGTTTTAACATTTATGTATGGCTATTTTTACAATTGAAATTTGATCTTGATTTAATTGTTTTATGCTTGACTTTGGCTCAAATGTCAACTTATTGTCAACATTCCATATTGAAACTGCTAGCTTGATGTTGATACCGTTTTTAGTTAAATGACCTTAAGGTCTTTCTGCTAATCTAACACTGGTGCTGCCTTTATTTTTTTCTTTATTTTATACACTTTCTAAGTATTATGCTTTCCATCTTGTATGTAAAGAAGCCACAAATCGGTTATGGTTATCAGACGTAATCAGGTTGTTGGTGGCATCACATACCGACCGTATGCAAGGTTTGATGTTTATATTATCCTTTTGGTTCTTGTGCTTAAACCAACATTGAATAAAATATCTAGTGTTATATATTTTTAGCTCAGCTTGAATCTAAAGTTTAATTTTGTCCTCTCAAAACTGTCTGAAGCAAAAGTAAAAATAGCTTTGTTAGGCTTGTGTATGCTTTGGAAATATGTATTGTAAGAGTCAGTCATTTATCTTTGGTATAAACAAGAAGCAGCTTGAGCTTGTCAATTATTTCAGTTTGTCCTAGTGAGGCCATTTCTACTTTTTAATTAATTTAAAGAATTGGATCATGAAATTTACCTATCACCTTTCTGCTTCCATTATCATCTTGGCTTTGTGCTACTCCTTAGTACATTGTGTAGGAAGAAGTTTGCAACAATTGGTAATTAATTTTTTAATTGAGGTCAGGTTGTCATTCACATCATACCTCTTTTTGTTCTCTTAGTGACACCCTTGTTCTGCATATATCGCAGCCAAAAGTTTGGGGAGATAGCTTTTTGTGCAATCACAGCCGATGAACAAGTCAAAGGTTATGGCACGAGACTGATGAACCATTTAAAACAGCATGCACGTGATGTTGATGGACTAACACATTTTTTGACATATGCTGATAACAATGCTGTTGGTTATTTTATTAAACAGGTTTGATTATTTAATTCTCATGTAGTAGACCTGCGTAAGGCTTCTTACCGCTTGGTGCAGTATAGATCAACAGTGGTGTAATTGTTTCTATTTATATATGGTTTAAAATTTTAGTCAAATAATTATATCATAATACTTTGCATAGTTTCTTTTCTGGGGAAATTTATAATGGGTTGCCAATAACTTCATAATATTACAATGCAAGGTAGTATAGTGCATTTTATGTAAAATATTTAAAAAGAAAAAAAAGAAGTGGAAATTAAATTTTCGGGGGCAAGTAGACAATGGTCGGTTTTATTACTAACAGATTCAACTTTTTCTATCATTATCTACTTGTTTAACTTTTGGGTGTCTCCAGGTTATTGTCCTACTTTTACTGTCATATATACTGGTCTGGCTCTATAACTTCTTGATTAATCTTTTGATTATGTTGTTTTGGCATTAATTTGCCAGAATATATTGTTACATATTTCCTAAATGTGTTACCCTGTTTTTAAATAACTCATCAGATCTATTACTTTTATAGGGTTTCACCAAAGAGATTTACTTGGAGAAAGACAGATGGCAAGGGTATGGTTAATATCCAACTCTAGTAATAACTACTGAAATTGTGTTTGAAATCTACGTTATTTTGGCTTGTTTACTAGTTCTTCAATGAGTTGGTGCTGATGTGAACATTTTCTTCCTTTTTTCCTTCTTTCTCTTGTACTTCTGTCTGTGTGGTCATGATATTGGAGGGTAAACAATATCCATTTTTGTCTTCTATTATTGAACTTTGTTATTCAATACATTATTTTTGCTACCAACAACATAAAAACCTTGAAGTTTGGGCTTTAAACTGATGGTCTTTCACCGGAGCTATAATGAATAGCCCTGCATAGGGCTACCATAAATGTCTCGAAATTTTCTGCTAATTTCCTTTTATAAGGACTTTTTTAGCCTGTATTATATCATTTAATATTTTCTTATTCTTTGTTCTCTTTGACTGTATTTGATAATCTGATTGGCATTTCAGGTATATTAAAGATTATGATGGAGGAATCCTAATGGAATGTAAAATTGATCCAAAGCTTCCATACACTGATTTATCAACGATGATTCGCCGTCAGAGGCAGGTAAGGTGAAAGTAAGCTTGGCTAAAATGCTTTTGTGATTATGAGTTAAAACATTTGGATTTGTGTCTAAACAATAACTTGTAATAGATGTCAATCAATCCATATGGTAGTCTATCTTCCTGTATGAAATCCACAGTCTTTTTGTTCCAAAGCTATTTTTCTAGATAAGCAGAGGAGCCTTAGATAGACATTGCTTTCCCTCTCCCTAATCCATCCCATCAAATTTTAGATCAAAGTTCTAAAAATTTCAAAATGAAAGTTAACTACATTAAAAAAGATAAATTTCTTTGCACTTCCTCACTCGTCTTTGTTAATTTTCACTTAAATCTGCCTTTGCTTCATTTTCTTTATGACAGGCAATTGATGAGAAGATACGAGAGCTCTCGAATTGTCACATTGTTTATGCCGGAATTGATTTTCAGAAGGTATGCGGCATTAGTGTTCTTTAAGGCACCGATACTCTAATCATTTCATACTAGGTATGTAGCATCATTGTTAGATCAAATGTTAGTTTTCCCTCTGAAAGAAAAAAAAAAAAAAGATCTGTTCATCAGGTACGGTTTAGCATAACCCACTTATAGGAATTTTCATATTATGAGCAGGTTCTGACTCATGTTACATATTATATTTACAAAATTGATTTTCACATTTCCTTTTGGTTTTAGGAATCCCTGCAAAATTGGATACCGTAAAATCTATTGTATTAAATAATTTTCCTCTTTATCAGTCTAAAGAATGTTACGGAAGACTGAGAGTATATCAGGGAATAACTTTTTGGTAGTAAACAGTAAGTATTGATGAGACAAAAAGTGAAAAACACTAGCGGATTGGGTATCCATTAAGTTTTTATTTTTTACTTTTTTCAATAAGGCACAAAAAAGTTTTTAAAAATGACTTTGAATACAATTGAGAAAGAGCGAAGTAGATATAAACTGATAATAACCCCAAAAAAGAAAAAAAAAGATAAAGCACTTCACTACAAGCACACAGCTACCCAATCCCATAATGAAGCAAAAGTAAGAACAAAGTAAGAACTTTGTCCTGTTTCATCACTTTTTGTTCCTCCGTAGCATCATCAAAAATATTGTTTTGTTTCTCTTCAACCATAAAATCCAATCATAGCAAGAAAACTACATCTCCAAAGAAGAACTGCTTTCTCTCCCACAAAAAAACACATTGATATTCAATGAATAACAAAACACAATTCTTTGAGATGGCTTAGCTAATTTTAGCGTCTCCAAAACAATTGTACCGTAATTTTAAAACTACTGGACTGTACCGGAATAAGTGATTCAAACTATCGGATTCATTTTTGCATAAGGCATACCAGTTTGGAGATATATTGCATTATAATTGGATCAAATAACATCAAACTTGTTAGCCTTTCCATAAGAAACCAACCAGGACATGAACTGAATCTTTGAAAGGACTTTAGCCTTCCAAATAAAATCTGCATGTAGTAAAATAATCCAAGAAGTGGTAATCAGCCAAGAAAAAAGGGATTTACAACAAAAGCTCCCTGATGATTCAAGCCTCCACACCCTATAGTCCTCTCCTTTATCCATGTTCTCCAAATGGCCCTGAATGGTTTAGATTTGAGATATGTCTAGGAAATCTGATAAGCCACCCATCTGATATACATATGCTAGGCGCGGCAAACAGGCCAAGCAAGGGAACATGCAGGGAAATTAGTTAGTTAAAGGAATGAATGGGACAGCTGGAAAGCTGTTAAAAAATCTGTTATGACTTAGGGAGAGAAATAAAAAGGAGAGGAGAGAGGGAGGGAGTCAGTTGAGAATTGTGAGGGTCTGTCTGTTTCTTTTTTTTTTTTTTTTTTTGGGAGAGAGTTAGGCCTCTCGAATGCCTAACAACATCTGTAATTATCTATAATCAATAAGGAGAAGGAAATTTCTTTCCTGAAAACTACTAGAGTCTATTAAATCCCAATCTGCATGATCATGAGCTTTCTCAAACTCAATTTTAAGAACCAAACCTTCTTTTTAAGTCTACATTCCTCCATGACCTTTTTAGCCACCTAGACAGCATGAAGAATCTGTCTATTACTGACAGAAGCATACTGAAAATTAGAAATTCTCTCCTCCATCACCTCCTTCAAGCAGAGAGAAAAGACTTTAGCAATCACCTTAAAGACTAGATACTAAACTAATGGGTCTTAATTCCTTAATCTTCAAAGAATCCTTTTTTTTTTTGGGATAATACAAATCCAAGTTGCGATATTACTTTTGTTTATCACCCATACTTGGAAATTCCAGGGGGACTTTAAGAAGATCATCCTTCACTAAATCCAACAAGCCTGAGAGAAACCTGAAGAAAAGCCATCTGGGCCTGGAGATTTTTCATTCCCTCACTCAAGACTGCATTTTTGAGATGAATAACGAGTGTGAGAATAAACAAATCACAAAAAGCCTCTTTTTTCTTTATTCAAAAGGACTGGAAATCAGTTGCTTATTGAGTGTCTTTGATTGGTGTGGTTTCTTTGTTTTTTCTGTTTTCTTTCTTATGTTGCAGACCTCTATTTCACATAATTTGCTCAGTACTTTTTTTCTCTCTTTTTTTTTTTTTAACGATAATTTTGTTTGCTATTAAAAAAAAAAAAGAAATCAGAGAATAAATGTTGGTGTTGAGAAGGGGGACAAATAATACAAAAGAGCCTCAAAAAATTCTATGTAAGCTGTCCAGAACCCTTTTTTTATCTTTTATCTTTTTTTCTTTTTTTCATAATCTAGAAATCCATTGCCCTTTCATTATTCACTGAGTTCTTAAACTGGGGTTACGTCCACACCGTACAAGCTTGGTAGCCCAAAAACATGTGAGACATATATATGTCCCAAGTAGGTGGCCCCAAGAGGATTAGAACACTTGACCTCAATGATAGGGCCAAGGGCTACTTACCATTAAGGCCAACCGTTGGGGTCTCCATTCCTTTTGAGATGAATGAAGAGTTTAGGGAATAAATAAACATGAAATTTCAGCTATGCTTCCACTATTAGTTGAAAAGAATTGAATGCTCAAAATTTCAGATACAAACACATAGTCCTAGCATTTCTACTAAAAGTGATTTCTCCAACAAAGATATTTTTGAAACACGGGTAGATAGTTATCCTTATATTTTGATATGCAAGTAATTTCTGGGTGGAGGAGAAATTGCTTTTGACTATGTTTTTTTGTCATAATGTTGCAAACAGTCTTGGTATTTTTGAATTTTGAACATAGGGTAAATGGAAGCTTCCTCTCTAAAGTTAATCAAATTACAATTTCCCCTATGGGTAAAAAAGAAATTTTACAATTACATAACAGTGAAAAGGGGAAGATAAACCTTAGGTTAGGCAAGTTCCTGTACCAAACAAACGTATGATAGGGACCTGTTTGGTAACAAAGAGGCAAAGAACAATCTGCTTTTCTACTCTTTGAGACAAGGTAAGTAAAAATGACTCCAAAATGTAATTATCCCTAGTATCTTAGGTTTTGAGGGCTTCATGAAATTTCAACATTTTCTCCTGCAAATATAAAGGGCAGTTTATATAATCCTTATAATTGCCAGATAATGTATGCTTAAAATAAAAAACTCTGATCATTGCAGAAAGGGACCCTTAATCGTTTAAAAGTTTGCTTTATCAAATGAACAGGCTATGTTGTTTTCTATCAGTTCTATTCAATTGCTTATAAAATTTCCTCATCCCAAGAGACTATGGTGTATTTTTAATATGTTATATCAGTCAAATATAGTTAGTTTTTGTGGTTAAATCAGATTCCTCAAGCAGATCATCTAAACTGGATGTTGGTGTCCATTGGCAGGACACCAGTAGTAAATGATAATTTTGTGAAGTTGCTATTATTTGTGGATGATATTGTATTTACTCCTGAGATCAGGGACGCTATGCTTTTTCTTTGGACTCTTATGGGTTGTTTACAAATGATATATGTTTGATTGCTTCTGATGAAGAACTTATTTCATTCAGAAAGAAGCTGGTATTCCTAAAAAGATCATCAAAGTTGAAGATATTCCTGGTTTGAGTAAGTTCTTGGCATGCCAAGTTGTTTCATTTTAAAATAATTTAATATGTTATGGAATATAACTACAATTTGATAATATTCCAGGGCAGCTCCTTTTAGTTGGTATGTTTGGATTATTTACCTCTGCTACTTTTATCTATTGTTGTTTTCCATAAATTTAAACTTTCTTTCAGCTTTTATTTTATTTAGCTGAATGTATATAACCTTTCCATATAGTTTGTTAGACAGGGAGCTGAATGGATGCATTTCTTGTATAATTCTCATGTACTGGAATTGTGCCTCATTTGTCCCTTATAAGTTTTCTCTCTCTCCCTTTTTTTTTTTTTGGCATATCAAAAAGGATTGTTGACAGTTTCGAGGTTAAGAAACTTGAAAGGGGAATGTCATCTCATAGTCGTTTAACATCCTGCACATGTCCATGTCCTTGTTAATGTAGTCAAGGACTAGATGTATAATTTACAAACATAAATTTCTGCAGTAATTGCAACCATTTTTTACTGGCATACAATGTAGTGTTGAGCAGTAAGGATGCTCTTAATAACAAATAAACATTATGCAGTATCTAAATAGCTGCAATTTTAAGGGTTACAATCTACTTAAAGTTTTTATCTCCCTCGCTTGATGAAATTTTGGACTACTAATTGAAAGGTTGTGGTGAATTTGATAACAGGGGAAGCTGGATGGACACCTGACCAGTGGGGCCATTCAAGATTTAGAACTTCTAGTTCTTCTACTGACAGCACATCAAATCAAAAACACTTAACTGCATATATGCGCTCGCTTTTGAAGGCAAGTTTCTGCATGTCTTACTATCATCTTGATTTTAGCTCTTTATCAATTGATTTTAGTTATTCTGTTGAGATGTTGCAAAGAAATTGCTGATTAACCAATTTAAGAATGCCGTGGTATTGAAAGTCAATGATCATCCTTGTTGGTTATAGTTTTCACTTGTGTGCATGTTTATAACAGTTCTCTTTGCATTAATGCACCTTGAAGTCCAAATTTACAAGAGAGAAGGTTAAATTAGTTTTCATCCATTTATCCTCGTTAAGTAGTGACAGTTTCATCAGAAAAATACAGGACTATTGTCAGATGCTAATGTTTACACATTATAGCACTTAACAACCTCAAAGAGATACTCCAACCATGATGCTTTGGTGATTAGTTAAGTGGCCTTTAAAGAATGTCTCGCATTAGGGTTACATCCTGAGGCTGACAATGACCTTCCCCATTTTCTTCTATGCGAGCACATGATTTTTCTTGCTCTTGTTGGATACTTACTGTACAACTTTTTGTTCGTGCAGTCGATGCATGACCATGTTGATGCTTGGCCATTCAAGGAACCAGTTGACGCCCGTGATGTCCCTGATTACTATGACATCATCAAAGATCCCATGGGTAAGAAGTTCCATTTCAACTGTCTTCTGAACCATCTTCTCCTCAAAAGAAATCTAGGAGTTTTCTTCGTCAATTTATTTTTGATACTGATGTGACTGTTGTGTGATTGCACAAGTAACACTAAAACAAAAGGGCTTACAATTGCAAAGTTGCCTGCGCCTGTGGAGGCACTTGTTAAATGTGAAATGTTAATGGATATTTGTACTGCAGATCTAAGGACAATGACAAAAAGGGTGGAATCGGAGCAATATTATGTGACATTTGAGATGTTTGTTGCAGATGTCAAGAGAATGTTCGCCAATGCACGCACCTATAACTCTCCTGATACTATTTATTATAAATGTGCAAGCAGGCATGGCCAATCCACTCTAATTTGGCTCTTCGTTTCATCTGCTCTCTGCCG
The DNA here is from genome assembly GCA_013180625.2 of Boswellia sacra. Lineage (NCBI taxonomy): Eukaryota > Viridiplantae > Streptophyta > Magnoliopsida > Sapindales > Burseraceae > Boswellia > Boswellia sacra. The sequence goes on from SNVD02013269.1 coordinate 53,677, forward strand.
ATTTTAACTCAAAAGAAAATGCAGGTTGGAAGCGCACTTTCAAAGCAAGGTTCAGTCAGGTCTGCAATCGGGCACTAAAATGCAGCAGTAGAGCTTGGTGAACATTCAGACGTGGGTTTGACAGTCCAAGGGACACCAATTGATCGGTTGAGATGTAGCATAGCCCACATGTAATATCCTGTATTATACCTTAGGTCAGGCCTATTTTCAATGTTGTATGAGTCTAAATTTTGGCGAATAAACATTTGATGGGTTTGTATCATGAAATTTGCATTTTTCACATATTTAAAAGCCCAAACAAATCTTGTGCTTGATTGGTTATGCGAGATTCCAAGTCAGTTTCTTTATTGATAGCCGTTCATTTAGATGTCTGGACTCGGCGATCATTTTAGAGAACTACTCCTGAGCCACAATTTCGCTCCCGAGAAAAAGTTGGATCCCGTAGACGCCATTGGTAGCCGAGTTCAGCCATAATCACATGGTAATATAGGCCTATTGTAAGTTTGATATTTAATAAACGTAAGTCTCATCATTTTCCATGCCATGACTAAAATCTATTGCTGTGCACTGAGGAATTCTATGAAACCTTAAGTCAAGCTTATATTTAACCCCGTGCATCTCTTTAGGAAGAGACACACATATTCAAATCACAACTGAATTTTATAGCATATGATCCATGAATCACACGACACTGCAACATCACAATCAACATTTCCAGAATTGCGGTCAACAACTTGGATGTGGTTGTAAATTTGATTCCAAGATTTCCATGCAGAAATCCCTTTCGTACAAAGGCTATATTTTTCTCGAAGAGGGTATCCTGTCAAGAATAAAAGAGTTTGAAGAAAATTTTAATATAATATAAAATGCAAAATGCAGTGCAAAACACAGTTTATTAATAAAAATTTTAAACATACAGTTGTACCAGCAGATATAATCCAACTCGGCAGCGACAAAGAAGATTACTAAGGAAAGACTAGATGTAATTCTACTTGTTACTCTTTCCACTGGGATGAGGAAGTCCAGAGTCCCAACCGGGCATGGCCCCAGATGGATTGACCCTGTGACCCATCTGTTGGTTCACATGCTCTCTGTTTACCGCATGCTGCAAAGTAGATGTTTCAGTTATGTTACTTCCGCCACTATCGCTTCGAATATTTCCAACAACAGGAACCTGGGTATTATTACTAGGGATACCACAGTCCAATCTGTGGTGATTCTGGGTGGCAGTAGCAATACTTGGAACTGGTTGGTGAAAGAACTGGTTCGGGTCTGGTTGCAAAGGTACAGCTGGATTTGTAGATACATCCATTGGGCTGCTAACAAATGGCATGCCAACATTTGGTACATTTGGGGTGCCTAAAAGCAGTGGGTTAAACCCAGTCACTCGCTTAACTGTCTCTTCAGCCATTTTCACCTATAAGAATTATTGTATATATACATATATAAACGTTGGCCAATAAGAGGATAGCATCAATAGAGTGAATATACTAATTCATGAAAAGGAGTAAAAGAATTAAAAGACTTTTTGACTAGTATTTGCTGGATCTCTGAGCAGAACATGCAGAGTTTCACACTCACAACTTGGAACCAATCGCTTGAGGATTTAATGTTTGTTAAATTGTGAATACTATAGTTGAGCACTTTCCTGTCATTAAACTTTCAGATTATAATTACTCAAAATGATACATTACAAAGAGGCTTACATTTGAATCCTACAATTTCTCCTTTCTAGTCTAATTATCCTAATGAGTTTCGTCTATTTGCATTCACAAATGTTTTTGTGTGTTTGGATCTAGTGACAAATCTTTAACTAAAATGTGCAGGAGGAGACATGAAGAATTATACAATTAGAATTCGGCTCTTTCCTAGGAAATAAAACTTTTGGGTTTGATGGTGCCTCAACAAAGTTAACAATGCCTTTGGTATCACTACTAAAAATAAAAATATATAAAATTAAAAAAAAAGTCTATCAATTTTTTAAAGTAAAACAGATCAGAATCAATGAGCACAATTGAAGTACACAAACAACTTAACACACTGCATGATGATAATGAAGGTTATTGATACTTTATGCAGCAGCAAAGAAGATCCCCCAAAATGGCGCACAGGCACAAAATACGTAAACACATGATATAGGTATGAAGATAACCTCTCTCATTTATCTGATAACCAAATCAGATACCAATGCATAAATGTCATTTTTCTGACATTGGTCCATCATTTGATTTAGCAATTACCAAAATTGCTTAATGTTCAAAATCAGCTAACTCACAACATTACCCAAGATCATATAGGGAATATTTTCAACATTCCATAGAAATGTAACCTTTATGCTGTGTTTTTTAAGTAGCATTCAGAGTCCATTTTTCTTTCATGGGATCTATAAACAGTCTAGCATGGTATCCCTCGTATTAATTTATTGAAAAATTTATACAGTGATGTTTTTCAATCATGTAAAATCATTTTAGACTAATCAAACTAAATTTAATGCTCCAATAAGGAGTCTTCCCTAAACATCTCCATAATTTCGAAGGATTTTAGACTAGCCATGTCACTTCCATTATTTCATCTATTCCATGTTTATGTAAATCACAAAGTACCAAACATCAACAGGATCTACATATACGTATATCATATTATTTGAAATATGAAAATTTTGCAGGAATAGAATACTGCAGGAGCTGACCTTTGCTCTTAATGTCTCAATATCGGCCTTCAGTATTCTATTGTTTACTGCAGCTTCATCATACTTATGGTTCATCTCAGTCAGACCTTTTAGTAATGAAGAATGTTCAACTCTTAATTGACCAGCCTGCAAGAAACCATACATTTGCAATCTATTTCATCAAAAAAGAAGAAAACAAGCAAGTAATGTGCATTAAGGCATCAAACAAATATGGGAAAAACCTGTGTTTCCAGTTCACTCAAATGGGCTTGTTTCCTTCTCCTAGAGCGTCTAGCTGACTCTCGGTTTGACAGCATCCTGAATAAAGTTCAATGTATCAACTGACAAAGATTTTTCTTTAAGATTACCAATGAAGTTTGAACTTACATGTGACAACTAGTTAATTCACAGGCACAGGAAATAACAATTCTATTAAAAAAGAAAAAAGAAAAAGAAAATTTAGAACACTAATAATCGGAATGCTAAAACCAAACGAAAACGACAACTAGTTAATTGAAAGGCACAGGAAATAAATATTCTATTAAAGAAAAAGAAAAGAAAATTTAGAACACTAATAATCAGAGTATGCTGAAACCAAACGAAAATATGACAATTAGGAAATTTAAATACCTTCTTGCACGTTTGTCATCCAGCGGATCCAAACCCTCTGTAGCTTCTATGTCTCCTTCAAGCTCCTCATCATCTGAATCTTCTCTTGATGACCCACTAGTTGCTTGCTTGACTTGTCCCTCCGATTTTCTTTGTATACCAGGTAAGACTGCAGTGCCAAGTGGTCCAGCATCAGCCATATATTGTACCACTGATAAATCAGGTCGAGAACTTACAAGCAGTAGAAACCAGATAGCACAAGTATGTAATAATAATACTACTAAAACCCTGGAAAGAAAGATGGATAAGAGAAACAGAAACAAAGTGGACTAAACTATGCAACATAAAACCAGTTGTTAATCATAATCATTTTATTTATTGATTAAAAAAAAAAGCAATTAATGATGCCAGTCCCAGGAATGCAAGAAAAGCAAGCGATATTTTATCCAGTTCATTCGCCAAATCTGAGGATGCAAAAATGTTAAAGCATGAGAATCAGTATGTGATGACTCAACAAATGCTGAGCGATTCCAGCAGCTATCGCATGACGAATAAGGTTTATATCAGTGTTTCTTAAATGTAACATTTAACAGAAAAAAATTTTCTGAAGCATCCAACCAAGCAATGACAGTCGCTCTAAATAATTCGAACATGAACTTTTTATTTCATAATGCCTCTGAAATTAGACAAGGCCGACAATTTCAGAAAATAAGTACATAAATATGTGGAATTGAACTCAACCTAGCTCAATTCAGTAAAGCTTGAAAGCTGCCACAACCTGTAAGTTTCTAACCTTTTCTTTATTAGACTTTTCTAACATTATATTAGAACCTATACACGGTTACTATTGCATTTGCCTCTATTAATCTGACATTCTCAGAAGATAATATATAAGAGATTGAGAATGCTTCGACAATTAAATGCTTAAAGCCTCTTTAGGGTTTATATTTCTCAGTTCCATCAGTGATACTTAATGGACAATCAAAATCAAATGAGTCTATTTGAAATTACCAGGAGCTTGAGACCCCGACTGCGTTTGATTCTCAGTTACAGAAGATTTATCTTCTGGCTTCACAGAAGCTCCCTGAAATACGAATTTTAATTTTAGTTTGCTCAAAACATTCATGGGTTTGTTATGTGTATGAGAAAGGGAAAGAACATTACCCTAAGAGCAGCGGCAGCGCATGCGAGATCGAGTTTGTTTTTGAGATAAGCTCGGTACTCATCGTGATTAACAGGAGCCGAAGAACGAGAATCCAGCGGTCGATCATGATGAGGCTTCTTGATCTCCATCACGTCATCATCACCGCCTTCCTCAGCTCTCGACGCTGACGATTGCGAGACGGCAGAAAGAACGGCAACCGACGACGCAGAAACCGATCTCGGCGAACCCGACACCTCTTCCAAGAACTTCTCCAGCGCCCACTCCGATTGGCTCCGATTCATCGGCAACTCATGAACCGGAGCCGGAACCGGAGCCGGAGGCAGAGGCAGAGGCAGAGGCGGAGATGGAGACGACCAGAACGACTCAGAGAAATCATCGGATGAAAACACACTATTCATCTTACGTGCCACTGAAACCAATTTCTTTTCTTTTCTTCTTTCTTCTCTTTTGCCTGCGAAACGCTTATTTTGTTTTGTTTTGTTTGTTCCTTTGCGTCCCGGTTTTCTAATGGGGACCACCACCGTGGTTGCTGCCTGAATCTTTGTCCACGCAAGCTCTGACAGTGACACGTACGCAAATCTTTTGTTCTCTTTCTGGTATTCTAAAAACGTGGCTTTGTATGATTGTCAAAATCAGGTAGTACGTGGTGGGATGTGGGACAGCAGATTTTTTTTCTTTTTAATAGGTCTGACTCTGTTTGTTGGATAGTGGAGGTGGAAATTAAAAAGAAAAAGATTCAAAGAAAGGACAAGCGTGGATGGGTTCCACGCAAGTGGGTCCTTTTTAGGGAGATTGCCAACTTTGAATGGACGGATCTGCGCGATGTACTGTACAAAGACCCCATGACACGGTGTGTACTGTGTAATACAATCTACAGCATTCCTACCTTTTCCACGTGTTTACAACTTGAGACTATTACCCAAACTACCCTTCGGCGTGGCGAGATATCACTTATTAGACTTCTGTATTTGTACAGAGCATTAATCCTAACGTTTGTGTATAAATCCTCAACCTGCAACCCCAGTTAACGGTTTCTGTTAAATTCCTTTCGGCTTGGAAGCGGGGCAGGGTGACAGGTATCCAATCCCGTCACGTCCCGCTCAAATTTTTTTTATCCCGTCTCGCTCCTTTACCCCTTTGCGGGGTGGGATAAAAAAATTTTGAGCGGATCCAGACTCGCCTCGCCTCGCCCCGTCCCGTCCTTATTTATATTTTTTCAATCACACCCCTAAAATCTTTATATTTTTACAACTTCATCCCTTGTAATATTTACAACTTTGCAAATAACTCCCTTATCAATTTCTCATCATATCATTTATAACTATGATCATTTTTTAACAATCATAAAAACAAAAAATCTTCAAACTAAAATAAAAATGGTTGTATATTACCATTTGATTTTATTAGTAATAATATTATATACTCTTTAGAAATAATGTTAAAAGTGTATTATTGCTTGTAAACTAGTTAATTGACAATTTTTTAAATAGTTGATAATACAATTAAATAATTTTTTAATAGCACGTTGATTTAGTTTCAATCTAATAATAGTAATAATATGATTAGCATATGCCAATTAATTAGTATTATATATTTATGAAATATTAATAATTTAATTAATTAATTTAAATTACAATAAATCATATATTTAAGGTTTTAAGATTATTTTTATCATATTTCTATTTACATATTTAGAAAATAATATATTGATTATATTAAATATATATATTTTAAAAATAATCATATTAATATTGTAATAATTTAATTAGTACTTAATAATCTATATCAATATTGTATATATTATACAAATTTAATTACTATAAAATACAAATACTTTATTTTGTCATTATAATATAACTAAATTGATGTTAATATGCTAAAAGATGTTAATTATTAATTAAAATGTAATTTTTATTAAAGTATTTGCATTGTTTGTAAAATTATTAAGAATTTATATATATGAAAAGTTTAACAAATATAACCTAAAAAATTACCTAATAGTCCTAAAATTTTAAAACTTTATAAATATACCCCTAAAACTTGCGGGGGCGGGGCGGGTCTACGGGTCCAGGCGGTTGGATCCGGACCCAGACCCGCCCCGGCCGGGGCAAAATTTTTTTGGCCCAGACCCTCCCCAATGATGCAAGACCCGCCCCATTGGTCCGGGTCTGACCGGGGCCCCGGATCTAATGGGGCAAATGCCTATCCCTAATTCCTTATCAACGGAGGATTGAAAATACATTCCTGCCCCTGTTCAGCGCATGAGTTTCTTCCCCTCTCCAACCAAACACGACCGAACTAAACCCAACCGTGGCACATTCTCATCCCTGCCTGGTACGTTCTTCTTCTTCTCCTTCTTCATGGTGGTGGCTCTGCATATGGTTTGTCATGGTTGTGTTATGGTAGTCGATGCCGACGAAATGAGATAAAATTTTAAGTTAAAAAATGAGATATGAAAGGCATAATATATCGGTGTCATGCAACAAATGAAGTAATATTATTTTGGATATGTTTTGATAAGTTTTGCATTTAAGAGGAAGCCAAGATAATAATTGCAGGGTTATTCCCGTTCCTCCCTGAGGTTTTCTCCAATATCACTTTTTTTTTATGCCTAGGTTTTCATCATTACAATTTTGCCCCTCAATTCGAATTGGAGCGTCAACTCAAACGTTGTGAGGGCAAATTCGAAAAGAAAATATGTCAGAATTAAAAATTTATAAATAGATGGAGATTTAGTCAAAATGCTTTAAATTTGCAGAGCCATACAAGCAAACTATGGTTAAAATAAAAAGCTAACTACAGTAACGAAATTTTCACTCCAATTACGTCTTCAACACACCATTTGTTTACGGAAGCAAAGTAAAAAAAAAGTTCAAACTTTGTCTTCTTTTTCAACCCAAAACACGTGAAGCTGCAATCCATCAGAATGTTTGACTTCCGTAACTGAGCGAGATGAAGTTCATGAGCGAGTCTGTGACACAAGGCCATACGAAGGGAAGTAGTTCTGCGTCGGTCAATACAAGTTAACACTCTCTGTTGCATTCATGTTTGTATACACTTGTGTTCCTGATGGCGATGAGTGGGGACCTGCCAAATTTAGTCTTTTTTTATGCATGTCAATATCTATTATAGATGTCCATAGCAAAATGTCACGAGCTTAGAGTTTACGCAGCACGCTCGTATGGCACTTAGACAACTTGAACCCAAAGTTGCTAAGTAAGTCTTATGGTTAGCTTGCTTCACTCAAAAAGAATCTTGAGAGACTTGGATCGTTGAGCTAAGAGGTTTAAGACAAAGTGAAGAGAAGTGTTAGAAGAATGGAGACAAGTATTGTTACGTAAGAAGGCTTTGTATTATACAAGAACTCTTTACAATTACTTGATTACAAGTTGGCCTCAAAATGAAGCATAAAGGGGTATTTATAGTAAACCTCCTCCTAAATGGACGACTAAGATTTATACATCTGACGGTCTATATTTGCTATCTAGAATCAACTCCTAAAATATCTAGATATTTATAAGAATATTTTCATAGGACTTTCTAGCACATTGGCTTGCTAGAGTTTTCTAGAGATTGGGCTAGGCCATTGCAAGCTTTCTAGAAGTTAGGCCAAGCCTTGTACACATTTGGACCATCCTAGCAAGTAAATTGGACAGGCCATAACATCCTCCCCTACCTAATTTCGTGACATCCTCGGCGTGCTTTCGTCTTTGTAGCATTGGATGTACTCGCCAAATTACCATAAGGCATCTTCGCGTTCCCAACTTGCCTCACTATCCGGAAGGTCTTTCCACTTCACTAAGTACTCAATGTATGGTAGCACTCCTCTCCTTCATATCACTCGATCCGTAAGGATGCACTCCACGTCCTTATCGAATGCAGTGACGACAGTCGTAGGTGTTGACCCAGGTATGACAACCCAAGAGGGGGGGTGAATTGGGTTTTATTTATCAAAACGAATTTATAAAACTTTTCTTGAAAGATAAAAATTATTTCACTTTTTCTTTTGAGAATAGAAGTGAAGAAGATGAAAATAGAAGTTATCTAAGATGCAATCAAGAGAATAGCAATAATAAATAATCTCAAGTGCAAGTAAATGTAAAGAGTATAGGGATAGAGAGAGTGCAAACTCAATTTACGTGGTTCGGCAAACCTTGCCTACGTCCACGGGCTCCTAGCTCCTCCACACGCTAGGCTTTCCATTAAGTTGTAGAATACTTTACAACTTGCTTGATGAACAACTTCACCAAGACTTTTTTCCTCCAACTCTTGATAACACCACACCAAGAGTTCTTCTTGATGAACAACCTCACCAAGGCAACTTCCTTCAACCCTTGATAACACCACACCATGAGTTCTTCTTGATGAACAACCTCACCAAGGCAACTTTCCTCAACTCTTGATAACACCACACCAAGAGTTCTTCTTGATGAACAACCTCACCAAGGAAACTTCCTTCAACTCCTGATAACACACAACAAGAGTTCTCTCAAGGATAACTATTATCCTTTACAATAATATCTCACTCTCACCACAATACAAGAACAAAGATAATTTTTACAACAAAAGTATAACTCTCTTCAAAGAGTAGATAAATAATATAAAAGTTCTCTAGACTTGATATTTCTCTTGCTTTTTGCTTGATAAAATGCTTCTCTTGCACTTCTTGAATGCATGGGAGAATGGCTCCTTTTTATAGGCAAATGAGATGAACTTAATCAAGTGAAGACACCAACTCCAAATTTTCTGCCCACCATAAAAACCGTAATCTTGTCTGCCATTTTTGTCAATGTTGCGTTTGAAATTTGAAAATATGCAAAACATAAAAGATTTGCACATTTGAATAAGCTTTCCAACGCATCAAGAATCAAGTCATTTGGATATCTGTAGCTCAAGATATGGCCAAAACACCATTCGGTGCTCATGTGACTTGATTTTTCTTTCTTGTGTCAGTCTACCAAATTGAATGATAATTCTGTCAGCCTTCCGTTTGAAATTTGAATTCTTCAAAACATAAAAGATCTGCATATTTGAATAAAATTTCCAAAACATTAAGAATCAAAGCATTTGGATATCTCTATCTTAAGATATGGCCAAAACACCATTCGGTGCGCATGTGAGTTGATTTTTTCTTCTTTGTGTCAGTCCACCGAATTGCATGTCAGTTATGTCGGCCTTCTGTTTCAAATTTGAATTTTTTCAAAACATATGAAATGTTCTTCATTAAGTCATCTTTCCAATGCCGCAAGAATCAAGTCATTTTGATTTTTCTAGCGCAAGATATGTCCAAAGGAGTATTCGGTGCTCATGTCAGCTGCTTCCATTTGTCTTTCAACTTGCATGATGATTTGGACAACCTTGCACTTGAAATTTGAATTTCATTAAAACATATGAAATGTTATAAATTGAGTAAGCTTTCAAAGGCTCAAGAATCACGTCATTTGGATATTTGTAGAGATATATATGACCAATTGATTGAACATTGCTCATGTGTCACATTCCTTGAGTCAATCCTTGTTCTTAAGCTTTGGTGCCTTTAACATGTAGTCTTCTCCTTAGCTTCAACACTTCATTTTAATAAGCCTCTTCTTGATTTTAAAATTATTTCAATGATCTTACTCTTGCACATAAATAAACATGTTAGTAAATCTCAATTAATCAATGTTTATTGTTATCATCAAAATTATCATGTAGCCTTAGGGCTAACAGTAGGCGCTCTCTTGGACTCGCTTCTACTTCGATCTTCATTGTCTTCGTGATAAGACTTGAGGAAGCTCACATGGAAGTACGGGTGGATCTTGAGGTTAAGAGATAGTCAAACTTGATAGAAGACTTCGCCCACTCGCTTGATTATTGGGAAGGGACCTTAGTATTTCGCACTAACCCCTTATGCACTTTGTGTAGTAACTTGAATTGTTGGGGTAGTAGCTTGACAAGTACTAAGTCCCTCTCTTGAAATGTAAGGTGGCATCTCCTTGAGTCCGCCCATCTCTTCATTCTCTTGGCAGCCTTGTCTAAGTATGCTCGTGTGATATTGGCTTATTCATGCCACTCTCTTATGAGCTTGTAGGCCGCTAGACTTTTCCCTCCATAGGTTGAGGTTATGGCATGTGGAGTCAGGGTTGTTGTCCCGTCACGATCTCAAACGGACTTTTACTCGTTGCCTCACTCCTTTGGAGGTTATATGAGAATTGGGCAATGTCTAGCAACTTTGCCCAATCATATTGGCGAGCGCTTATATAATGTCTCAAGTATAGCTCAAGTAAGACATTAATACGCTCAATTTGCCCATCAGTTTGGGAGTGAAAGCTTGTTGAGAAGCTTAATTCGGTCCCCAATAGCTTAAAGAGCTCCCTCCAAAATCGTCCAGTAAGACGAGGATCACGATTACTCACAATATTCTGTGGAGCTCCCTAAAGTTTCACCACATGTTTGAGGAACGCTCGAGTGGCTTCATCCGTAGTGCAATTGGCAGAAACGAGTATAAAGGTGGCATATTTGCTACATCGATCAACTACTACCATAATGCTTTCATACCCCTCGAATTTTGGCAAGGCCATGATGAAGTCCATTGACACGCTTTGCCATGACCTTTCCGTGATTGGCAAGGGTTTTAGCAACCCTACTGAGTGTTGGTGCTCGACTTTATCTTAATGGCACACAAGACAAGTCCTCATATAGCCTTCAACATTTTCCCGTATTTGAGACCAATAATATGAATTTTGCACAAGTGCAAGGGTTCGTGCCATACCTGGATGGCCAGCCCACTTGGAGTCATGGCACTCCTTGATGATATCCTTTCATAAGCTCCCATATCTTGGCACGAATAAACGACTTTCCGTTGTGAGGAGTAGGCCTTCGTCAAGCCAAAAGCGTCGTGTCTTCCTCTAACTAGCCAACTTTAATAGATTCTTGGCCACAGGATCGTTTTATAAGCCTTCTTTGATGCCGTCTAATAGCGTGCGGTCTAATAGCGTGCTTAAGGATTGGCTTATGCTTAAGGTGGCAAGCTCTACTTTACGACTTAGTGCGTCAGTTGTAACATTTGCCTTGCCTGGTTTGTACTCGATCCAATAATCGAATTCGACCAAGAAATCTTTTCAACGAGCTTGCTTGGGGCTTAACTTCTTTTGTGATTGAAAGTAGCTTGTGGCTATATTGTCGGTCTTGATAATGAAGTGCGAGCCAAGCAAGTAGTGACGCCAAACCCTTAGGCAATGGATGATAGCGGTCATTTCCTTCTCTTGGACCGTATATCGCCGCTCTGTATCATTTAGCTTGCAGCTCTCATATGCAACCGGATGCCTTTCTTGCATAAGAACTCCCCCAATGGCAAAAATCTTGGGCGTCTGTGTGCATCTCGAATGGCTTTGTGTGGTCGGGTAGCACTAACACTGGTTCTTCTGAAATCGCCTTCTTTAGTTCTTCGAAGGCGCTTTGGCACCTTTCATACCAGTGCCATGTGGTATTTTTCCTGAGTAGATCGGTAAGAGGGGCAGCCTTGGCGGAGTAGCCTTTGATGAACAGCCTATAATAATTCACTAGCCTAAGGAATGATTGCAGCTCTAACACTTTGGTAGGAGGCTCCTATTCTTGGATGACCTTCATCTTTGCTTACTCCATCATGAGTTTTCCATCCCTTATTCGATGGCCAAGGAACTCTACTTCTCGTTGGGCAAATTAACACTTTTCTTTCTTAACGTAGAGTCGTTCTCGCTGAGCACTTGGAAGACTTGCTTAAGATGTTGCATGTGTTCCTTAAGAGTTGCGCTATATACCATAATATTATCCAAGTATATCACAACAAACCGATCGAGATAGGGATGAAATAACTTAATAAGAGTGAAAAATGTAGCTGGTCCGTTGGTGAGGCCAAATGGCATGACAAGAAATTTATAAGCACCATACCTTGTTACGCACGTCGTTTTTGGTTTGTCGCCTTTGGCATTGCGTACTTGGTAGTACCCCGATCTCAAGTCAAGCTTTGTAAAGTATTGGGCCTTCCCAAGTTGGTCGAATAACTTCAAAATTAAGGAGATCGGGTATTTGTTCTTGATAGTGATCTTATTAAGCGCCCGATAGTTGATGCATATGCGGAGAGATCCATCATTCTTCTTTTGGAAAAGGATGGGGTTGCCATGTGGAGCTTTAGAGGGCTAGACATATCCCGCATCGAGTAAATCTTGAAGTTGCTTTTTCAACTCTGCAAGCTCAAGTGGCCCCATGCAGTAAGGTGCCATGGCTGGAGGCTTGGCACCGGTTTCTAGCTCAATTGGTAGTCCACCTCTCGCCTTGGCAGTAGTTTCTTAGGAAGCTCTTGAGGTATGACATCTTTGTATTCTTCAAGAATGGCCTGGACTTCTTTTGACATTGGGTCTTTAGCAATGTTGACGTCTTCTTCATCGTTTAGTTGTCGAATAGTGGTAAGGTAGCTCGGGTCCTTTTTTATTCCCTGCTTGAATTGTAGTGCGGATAGCATTTTGCTTTCGACCTTGGCTACACGTTCTGCCATGACCATGCATGATCGACTCCCATTAAGGATGCTAAGGGAGTTAGAGGCCGGTATGGAAAAAGCATGGACTTGGTCGAAGAACTCTATGTCTAAAACCACTTGGAGATCATCCATGGGGGTGAGAAATCAAGTTTTCCACTTCATGCACCCAAATTGCACTTGTGCTGCCTTGGACACATGTACTATTGCTTTGGTGAGTGAGTTTACCGCCTTGATGGTGCCTCTTCCGTTGTTATACTTGAGGCCTAAATGTTTGGCCTCCTCTATAGATATAAAGTTGTGCATGGCACCCGTATCAAGCATCGCCCTCACATTCTTGCCATTGATAGTGGCGCTCACATACATAAGACCCTTCTTGATATGTGTGGGCCTGTTAAGTGCGCCAATTGTGTAAAGAGAACCCATCTCCACTTGTGGCTCATCCCTACATGTTCCCTCATGTTGAACCGCTAGGGCATTGAAGGTCTTCCTTTTTGGGTAATCTGTAGACACTGAATTTTTTAGGCTCGATGATGAAGATGAATGTTAAGCAAAGAAAATGATCAAAATGCCTTTGGAGGCCAAGAAAAGAAAGTGAGATAGAGTTGGTGAAAGGTCTCAAAAATTGACATATGACTTCAAAAAATCACAGAAAAAAATCCAGGAGGAATCTGATGGTGAATCATATACCATTGTGAAGCTACAGATGTCTAGTTTTCGTAGAATTTACAGATCACAAATCGAAGTTGAAGTCAAAAAGTTATACGCGATCGAAGGAATAAAGGTCTAAAGGGACTACATCGAAGGATGACGAAAAAGGAAAGGGCTAAAGGGATTTTGACCGGCTGGCCGTCAAATAGATGCCCAGCCATTTAACAGTTGTCCGGCTGTTGGCTAATGGTCGATCGGCTATCAAATTGCCACCCAACCGTTTGGAGATGGCTGTCCAACCCTTTGTGGCTTATTTTAGAAAATTAGCCTTAAAAACTTCCTTTTTCATCTTTACCCCTCTACTATATAAAACCCTATCCTCTCACTTTGTAGGATACACCGATTTTCGAATACAATCATCTTTCTTCCTCTTGAAAACACGTTCGAGACTTCGATAAGTCTTTTCCAGTTTTAGGCGTTTTATTACTCTAAACTCGGAAAGGGTACGTCTCGAGAGTAGAATTCTCTCATCCCACCCATCTTTTATTTTATTTTTCTTGCTTAGAAAAAGCATGTTTAGGGTTTAATTTTTTGCTTAGGAGCATGTTTAGGGTTATTATTAATTGTGCTAACCTAATTTGTTTTGCAAGATGGATAAACGTGTTGAGGTAAGTCTGCAATCCTTCTTTTTTTAGAATCATGCTTAGGAATTTACTTTCTTTATGAATGCTTAGAATCATGACTAGGAGAATATGTTAGAATCATGCTTAAGAGCACATGATTAGAATCATGTTAGAAAAATTTATTTGCTTTGATGAATGCTAGGAAATAGCATGGAATAGGTAAAAATTACCGTTTTGCCTTTGAATGTCTTGTTTGAACTAGAATAGTTATGATTGATTTCAATTGTTTGAATTAGGCTAGAAATGCCATGTTAGTTTAGAATATGTCATGAATGACATGTTAGGCTAGAATTGCCATGATAAATGATGTGAATTATGCTAGAAGAAGCAATAAGGTAGAATTGCCATGATAGAATTTATCAAAATCTAGACTAGAATGCCATGATATTAAATTATGATTTTGTTTGATTTTACTATTGATGCATGTATGAATGTTTATTTATTAAGAAGTGTAATTATGTGATGTCATAAAGTGATGGTGGACTCACATTGATGGTGAGGGACCATCACTTAGAATAAGTATTCAAATATATGAATGTATGGAATATTTTATTTTATTGTTTAATAACAAATGTTGTAATCTTCTTCCTTTCCTCCATGCTTGATGAAAATATAATCTTTTCTACTTCCTTTTTCTATGTATGAATATACAATTGTCATTGATTAAATAATCATCTAATACGCTTAATGAAGATAAAAAATGAGAATATGTGCATAAAATGAACAACGCTAAGCGGACTAAGTAACAACATGAGTTATTCCTATTTGGTATTTCCCAAGTGGAGGCCAGATTTATATCTGGGCAGGTCGAAAGACTCGTATCTAACTTTCTGAACTCATCTCTGAAGGGACGAGGGTAGTTTAGGTTTCGGAGTGAGAGATCGGATTGCCCCCATTCATTCTTACTTGACTAATTGGATGGTAAATCCTTTTTTCAGATGTGCTAATGGCTCGTTTGTGTTCCTTTAAGTCTCGAAAGAGGCTTTGACACAGTGTCGTAATAATAAATGCTCTGACGGGATGAAAGCCCCGTTCATAGTGGTGACTCCACTAGGGATAAGAGAAGTTGATTCCGATAGAAATACCAAATTCTAATACCTCGTGTTGATATAATGAGTCTTTACATCACTATACTTTTGCACACAATGAGCACGAATTGCCTAAAACTAGCCGTGTGGCACTGGCATGAGAAGTCTTTGGCTCCATTCGACCCTTGGACGACTCATATTGGTGTCACCATATTTGAGCACGTACCATTGAATTGGTATAAAAAGAGGCCGGTCCAAGGACACATCTCTTACTCGAAGGAGCCCAAACCATTGGACCTTTGAGACTGAAGCCTACATAGAGGACTATAGAAAATTTCAATAGGACGAATGTCTAAAACCCATGTTGAAATGTATGTTTATGTATGTAAATTTCTCGTGATTAAAATAACATCAACTCAAAACCTTATGGAACCATGAATGAATGCCACATGTCAAGTGACCCATAAGTACAAAATGGGAACATGTGCCATAAGTTAAGGTTATCATGATGTCTAGAAAACCATGTTATAATAATAATGAAGAGTCTAACATCAATATCAATTTTAGGAGTAGGAGAGAGAATCTTGCATTCCCACATCCCATGAAGATGACTTGGGAATGAGACTAAAAATCCTAGGAAAAGAGAATTGACCTCACTTGTATGGGAGGAATAAGGTTGGAAGGCTGAAGGCGTGTCTATGCCTTTGTATGAGCATGTATCATATCATGCATACACATATGCATGCATGACATTAACACCTTTGTTTTGCAGTCATCATTGCTTGGGTTAGACGAGGTGGTCAATTGACAAGATAAGAACATGAAATGACAGCAACCAACAACAATAATGCAGAAATAGTCCAATTAAGAGCTGACATGACCGCGCTCCAGCAACAAATGGCTTAACTCATTGAAGCACTTCAAAATGGGCCTTAACGCATGAATCAACCACCACTCGAGGGTAATGGTGACGGTAAAACTAGCAAAGGTAGAAATAAGGAGAAAAGCTCGGTCAACAAAAAAGAACTCGAATCGGTCAGGCAGCTGGCCAAGGACATGGAGAAGGTCCAATCCCTTTTGAAGAAGAAGGGGTTAAAAGGGGTCAAAAACCTAGACGACATTTTGCTCTTAGGGACAATGATTTGCCTCCCAAATTTCGCATTCCAAACTTGCCCAAGTTTAATGGCGAGGGCAATCTGAAGACACATCTAAGACAGTATACAACCGTCATGGCCACCACTCATTTGTCAAAGGAGAACATATTGAAGTACTTTATGCTATTCCTAAAAGATGATGCGGTAGTATGGTACCATGACCTCCCCAAGAGAGTTCGAAAAGATTGGGAGGAGCTATCCGAACAGTTCATGGAATAGTACCGCCATAATACCCAATTGGGATTAATGTTGAATGACTTGGAGATGACACGTCAAAAGCCCAACGAGACTCTCTCAAAATATCTAGTCCGTTGGAGGGCCAAAGCTATCAAGATGACCACAAGGCCCATGAAGAAGGATCAAGTCCGTATGGTGATCAGGGGAGCCCATGCCTTCATCAGTGATAGGCTTATAGGCTTTCCAATCAAGACATTTAAAGATTTGTGTGATTCGGGCATTTAAATAAAAGATTTGGAGGCTAAGCAAAGGAGAAGCAATAACAGAAATCAAGAGCAGTATGACCAATCCAGTGGGTCAGACAATGATGATGCATGAGTGCATGCTTGATAAAAGACTTGATCGATAATGGGAGAATTGCTAATTTAGAGAGAGAATAATAATGTTTTGAAATGCTATGTCTTAAGAGTGATACGAGAGTTATGCATTCTTTTGATGATCATTGATAAAATCAATACTCATTGGAAAAAGATTTTTTTGGTAATACATGGATTGTGTTGTTTGCATGCTTGACTATTTTTGCTAGATGAGTTTCATTCTTGATTCTTCAATCATTTGAGCACAATAGCCGTGAATATAGAACTTTATATCACTCAAAGAAACTTTATATGAATAAAGCTTGGTGTTGAGATCTCACAAGACTCTAGAATCTGTTTGATCACCACTCGAGGCAAAATTCTAGACTTCACAACATAAAGGAAGTGATTTAGGCCTTCTTTGGATCGATTGAGCCTTTCAAGCCCACCTATATTTACTTTATTGTCACTAGGATACCCTGTTGAGCCTAATCAAGCATTTTCTTTATCAAACCATAAAATTTATCCTAACACTACGAAAATTTTTCTTACATAGCACCCTTCACTCATAACATATGAACATTCTAGAAAAGAGCATTGGGAGCCATGCTTATTGGGGAATAAAAGGAAGTTGACAAGTTTTTGTATAAATTTGAGCTCGAAAAAAGAAGAAAAGAAAAAAGAAAAAGAAAAAGAAAGAAAAAGAAAGAAAAAGAAAAGAAGAGTGCTAATCCCATTGCACGTAAAGTGTAGGGGCGTAGCCACTCAAAATCAAAAGCAAAGTAAAAATGGTAGATGAAAACTCAAAGTTTAGGGGTACAAATGAAAGAAGTTAATGCTCTCAATTAAAACCTAGAATGGCTATATGATTATGGGTGAGGTAACCTTATAGTCTCCTTTATCATACCTTGATCCTAGCCTATCATTACAAGCTTGATAACGCCCTCATGATCGTTGATGTTGTGATGAGCCTATATTAGTGGAGAGTGATGTGAAAAGTGGGTTTATAATAGTCCTTCTATCTTTAGAGATTGATCACTCGTTTCTATTTGCATAAAGCTATTTGAGCCTTAACAAGTGAAGTATGATTGGCTACACACACACACACATGAAGAATTGCAAATAAAATAATTCTGGCTTAGAATCGAAATTGTGAACAATCACGATGTTAATGCATTGCTATTGAGCTATTAAATTTGAGAAATCTTTAAGGAACTTGAACGTGAATTAAATTCAGCATTTCAATTCGTTATTGAAAACATGTTAGAAAGAAGAAATCTATCAACACTTTCCATTAAGGGTATCAAAGAAGCAACTTTGCTACCAACAGTGAAGAAACACAATATATGGAAGAAGTTGACCGTTTTGTCTAGCATGGATGTCTATAAAGAAGGAGGAATAATGCCTTTGAAGTTGGATAAAAAAAATTCCCTAAGATGATACTACGCTCTTTATAAAGAGGGTACATAATTACCCATTTTTCTTGAGAAGTGAAAAGAAGCAAACGGCAAAGAGTTGCCCATTCATATTGAAAAAGAAAAGAAGCAAGGGGGTAAAGAATTGCCCTAACCATCTTGAAAATCAAGGCAGATAAAATTATCTCAATCATCTCGGAGAAAGTGCAAGAAAATGATGCTAGAACAGATATTCTCTCTTGTAACCAAATCTGAGAAAAAGAAACAAAGAAAAAATAAGAAAAAGAAGCCTACTAAGTTGAAAACCTGAAGAGGGCGGCTTAGACAAAAATTAAGGCAAGCCCGCTAAGTTGAAAACCTGAAAAGGATAGTTTAGGTAAAAGTTAGGGCATGATGAAAAAAAAGGGAGAGCTTGCTGAGTTGAAAACCCAAAAAGGGCGGCTTAGATAAAAGTTAGGGCAAGCTCACTAAGTCAAAAACCTGAAAGGGCAGCTTAGATAAAAATTAGAGCATAAATAAAAAGAAGAAGAAGAAGAACCCACTAAGTTGAAAAACCGGAAAGGGCGGCTTAGGCAAAATTTAAGGTTAGAAGAAGAACCTGAAGAAGCAGAAGACTACCATCGAATCTCTGACTCAGATCAACCCTGACTTGATCAGTTCGATCAATGTCTCAGCTAGAATCAAGGGAATTATGGTGAAACTAGGTCCCATCTGAGGAATGATGGCCATAAGATGTGGATATCTAAGATCGTTTGGTGAGACCAATAGAAATTGCATAAGAAGAAAGAACTGAAGAAGGCAAAGCCAATCAGATGTGCTCCTATCCATCATCTCAAGCAAAAACATGATAAAAGACAATGTTACTTTGCCATTACTAATGTAAATACTCATGGTAGAAATTAGAAATTCGAAAAAGTTGGCAAGACATCGATGGTGAATGAGAAACGAATATGACAGAGAATTCCCTATACAAGGTGTAAAGCTCTTACCTATTGAAACAGAAGACATAATCATAAGAAACCCAAAAAGTCGTGCAAGGGGATGTCGAGCTTTTCATGTCAAAGGAATTTCAGATTGCATAGATTACCGGATTCGAGTTGCTTTCAGTTGTCATCCTTTAGAAGCCTTAATAAAGGCTGGAGAGTCTTGGAAGAAACTTAGACATGTTTGAACTGTGAGAAGAGGCATTGAAAGGAGTGAAGAAAGGTCGAAGGGAAAAAGAAGGCTGATGGTGATAGTCTCTCTTATCATCAGCATCAACTGAAGAAACAACAATCTGAACCTAAAGATGTTCAACCTCCTGATCTAGACGAGCAACCTCTTGAAGACTCATCCAGTCCAAGCAAATGACTCATATAGTTAGAAAAACTACTAGGGTAGGAGTCATGCATACATGAAGTATAGAGTAGCGTTTTACCTAGTACTGATGAGACATTTATAACATACCCATGAGAAGCATCCTGCATACAAAAGACTCATGGTACCCAAATTGTATTGCATAGTATTACATTTTATGACTAACAATTGACTAAAGAATGACAGAAAACATAAAAAATACATAGTCAAAAGACTTGCCATAATGGTTTACGGCCCAAAAGTGACCAAGTTTTGTAGAATCACAATGCAATATAAAATACTTGGGGTAACCGCAAAAGAAATGGGAATATAAGCAACATAATATGCAAGTTACTTGAACAAGCAACTCAGTCTCGATCAGATCTAATGATCGCTTTGAGCAACACGATATGCTAAACGCTGGATGAAGTTTTTAAACAGTATAACATGCCAGAAGAAGGACAACCTTATAGATGAGGATTACCATAATAATAAGGATTACTATAGTTAAAGATAGTCGAAGAAGACCAAATTTGAGAATAAAGATTTGATATGGTCAACCACGCAAGAATTGCGAGTACGATCTAGAAGACACTCAGTTTGCAAGATTTGTAAATCGCCTAAAATAAGTCAAACTTCCTGAAAAGAGCTCACATGGTCTAGATGAGACATAATAATTTGTAAGAAGAATATATCACCTTGAAGAAAGAATCTACCTCGAAAAAGGCATCCATGTTGAAGAAGGAATCCATGTTGAAGAAGGCATCTTCCTCGAAGAAGTTATCCACCTTGAAGAAGGAATCTCCCCTGAAGAAGGCATCTTCCTGGAAAAGGCATCCACTTCGAAGAAGCATCCACCTTGGAGAAGGTATCCACCTTGAAGAAGGAATCTCCCTTGAAGAAGGCGTCCACCTTGAAAAGGCATATCTTTTGTTTCACCGTGAAGAAGGAATTTGAAGTCTACCCTACAGAAGGAATTTTGATGAAGAAATTTGAAGTTCACCTTGAAGGACTCGAAAAAAGAAGAAGATTCATAGTCAGATAGTTTGAAGGGTAAAGGGTAAAAGGTCAAATGGAGAAAAAGAGAGAGAAAAGAGAGAGATAAAAAAGAAAAAAAGAGAAAGAAGAAAAAGAGAAAAAGAAAAAGAAGGAAAAAAGAAGGACTCTTCATCGATCCTAAGACGCTGAAAGAATTTTCGAATAGAATTGGTGACAAGCACTCGGCCATGGTAATAGCTTAGCAACTCACAAGGAAAGAAAATTAACATCAGTCGATAGAATCTTCGACCGAAATCACATGAAAGAATTCCTTCAAATACTAGAAAGCAATTTGTTAAAGAACACATTGAATAAGGTACAAATTTTTTAATTGATTTTACAGCATTGAGAAATATTTAAATCTTGCAGGAATTTAGAAAGATAAGGGAAAGATTTTCAGTAAGTCAGATGATGAACAACGTGAATATAAGAATGAAGAACTCAAGAGATTTCCCCAGTAGACCAAAAGAAATCAAGAATAGAAGTAGGAATACTCAAAAGAAGGGCATGAAACCCAATGAGGACAAAGACCGAAAGAAGCATAAAGAATAATTAGAAGAAGGGCATGAAACCCAAGAAATGTAAAGTTTGAAGAGATCAAAGAAGAATGAAGAATACTTAGCCGAAGACATGAAGAATGAGAAGATCTAATGACTACGAAGCAGTGCATGATAAAAATTTTTCCAGCGGGCATGCATTAGAAGAAAACCATAAGAAGTAGGTACACTTAAGAGTATTTCAAGCCCTTAGAATAGGCACACTGAAGAGTGTTATCAAACCCTAATAAGTAGAAATCCTAAAAAATAGGTACACTAAAGATTGCTTTATCACAGCATCATAAGGATGCTTTCTAGCCCTTGAATAGGCATTTAGATGGGCACATTCGCCCTTGAATGGGCACATTCACCCTTAAATGGGCACATCTGCCCTTAGATAGGCAAATTAGCCCTTGAACGGGCATATCAGCCCTTAGATGGGCACATTAGCACTCGAATGGCTAAGCTTTTTTGTGGGAATAGAAGAAGAGAGAGAGATGATGAGGAAGTCTGATTATATAAGAACAAAGGCGAAGATGCCGAAAGGAAAGAAAGAAAAACAAAGCAAGAGTACTTTGACGACTTTTTTCTTACAAACCTTTCCAAAGTAGGGGATAAGCTATAGGCATTGAATTTTTAAGGCTTGATAAAGGAATAAAAATAAATGTTGAGTAGAGAAAATGACCAAAATGCCCTTGGAGGCCAAGAAAAGAAAGGTGAGATGGAGTTGGTGAAAGGTCTCGAAAATTGACATATGACTTCAAAGAATCACAGAAAATAATCTAGAAGGAATCTAATGGTGAATCATATACCATTGTGAAGCTACGGATGTCTAATTTTCGTAGAAATTTATGGACCACAAATTGGAGTTGAACTCAAAAAGTTATACCTAATCAAAGGAACAAAGGTCTGAAGGGACTATATCGAAGGATGACGAAGAAAGAACGGGCTAAAGGGATATTGACCGACGGACCATCAAACAGACGCTCGATCATCCAAGATAGCCACTCGACCATTTAGCAATTGCCTAATGGTTGGTCGGCTATTAGATAGCTGCCCGATCATTTGGAGATGGCTACCCAGCCCTTTGTGGCTTATTTTCAGAAATTAGCCTTAAAAACTTCCTTTTTCATCTTCACCCTCTCCTATATAAATCCCCTTCCTTTTACTTTACAAGATACACTAATTGTCGAATACAATAATCTTTCTCCCTCTTGAAGACACACTCGAGAATTCGAGAAGTCTTTTTCAATATAAATATTTTTTTAGGCGTTTTATTGCTCTAAACCTGGATAGGGTACATCTTGAGAACAGAATTCTCTTCTCCCTCCTATCTTCTCTTTCATTTTTCTTGCTTAGAAAAAGCATGTTTAGGGTTTAATTTTTTTTGCTTAGGAGCATGTTTAGGATTATTATGAATTGTGCTAACCTAATTTGTTTTGCAAGATGAATAAGCGTGTCGAGGTAAGTTTGCAATCCTTCCTTTTTTAGAATCATGCTTTAGGAATTTACTTTCTTTGCGAATGCTTAGAATCATGACTGGGAGAACATGTTAAAATCATCCTTAAAAGCACATGATTACAATCATATGCTCTTAAATTTATTTGCTTTGATGAATGTTACAAAATAACATAGAATATTTAAGAATTACCATTTTGCCTAGAATAGCTATGATTGATTTCAATTGTTTGAATTAGGCTAGAAATACCATGTTTAGGCTAGAATATGCCATGAATCACATGTTAGGCTAGAAATGCCATGATAAATGATGTGAAATATGCTATAATAAGCAATAAGGTATAATTACTATAATAGAATTTATCAAAATCCAGGCTAGAATGTCATGATATTAAATTATGGCTTTGTTTGATTTTACTATTGATGCATGTATGAATGTTTATTTATTAAAAAGTGTAATTGTATGATGCCATGAAGTGGTGGTGGACTTATATTGATGGTGAGGGACTATCACTTAGAATAAATATTCAAATATATGAATGTATGAAATATTTTATTTTATTGTTGAATAACAAATGTTGTAATCC
Source organism: Boswellia sacra (assembly GCA_013180625.2). NCBI lineage: Eukaryota > Viridiplantae > Streptophyta > Magnoliopsida > Sapindales > Burseraceae > Boswellia > Boswellia sacra. The sequence goes on from SNVD02013269.1 coordinate 77,028, forward strand.
TCTTCCCTTTCCCCATGTTTGATAATTTTTTCTACTCCCTCTTTCTATGTATGAATATACAACTGTCATTGATTAAATAATCACATCATATGCTTAATGAAGATAAAAAAATGAGAATGTGTGCATAAAATAAACAACGCTAAGTGGACTAAGTAACAACACGAGTTATTCCTATTTGATATTTCCCAAGTGGAGGTCGAATTTATATCCAGACGAGTCGAAAGACTCGTATTTTAACTTTTCGAACCTATCTCTAAAGGGATGAGGGTAGTTTAGGTCCCGAAGTGAGGGATTGGAATGCCCCCATTCATTTCTAATTGAATAATTGGGTGGCAACTCCTTTCTTCAAACGTGCCCATGGCTCGTTTGTGTTCCCTTAAGTCTCAAAAGAAGTTTTGACATAGTGTCATGATTGCAAACGCTCTCACGGGATGAAAGCTCTGTTTACACAATCGCGTACCCAATGAGGGCTTGGCAAGGGATTTTAGGCTTAGGGGCTTTGGACTTACTTTTACCAAGATTGTCGTGCTTGTCACCCCTGAAAGATTTGCGTGCAAGTCCTTCTTTCTAGCCATGGTCCTTCTTAGCACTCCTCCTTCCCCCACCTTTACCATAAGTGGCCTTCTTTCCTTGGATTGGGAGGTATAATCCGTGAAGGACTCAACCGCGGCTATGGCTTCGTTAAGATCTCGTACCCTATGCCTTTCGAGCTCAACTCTTGCCTAATCCTTGAGCCCATCGAGGAAGTAGATGAGGGAGTCCTTGTCAGACATGTCCTCGATCTCTGTGATTATTGTATTGAATTCCTTGATATAGTCTCGGATGGTACTGCTTTACTTTAATCAACAGAGGAGGGTCCTTGCCTCTTTCTCGGCATTGCTTGGGGAGAAGAGTTTTCGAAGCTCCTTTTTAAAGTCCTCTCATGTGCGGAGACAGCAAATGCCTTTACCCGTATCATCGTGCTTTCGACGTCGCCATAGTTGGGCGGTGTCACGAAGGAATGTAGGCGCAATGCCAAACCTTGAAGTGTCATCATGGACACCCTTGGCCTCAAAGTATTGCTTAAGGCCAAACAAAAGGTTCTCGACCTCGATGGCATTACGAGCACTATGGTATGTGGCGGGAGTAGGCACTTACATGGTGCTTAACCCATTAGCGCTTGTGAAAAATGGGCTTGCTTGATCGCATCGGTGTCTTTCCTATTCCGTGCGAGTTTCCTCCACTTCCGCACGGATTGCCTGCAACTCATGCTTCACAAAGGTCCACAAGCCATGGAGTTTCGTGTAAGCGCGTGAAGCTTCTCTTTGTAAGCTTTACTAAACTTGAATATTCTGGACCTCGTGGCTTGAGTGATCTCTCCATAATCCATCTCCAGGCCTTCGAGACGGTTGGAGAGACTTTCAATAACGTTGTTCATCCCCAAGATAGCTTCCTTTATGCTAGCAACACGAGGCTCCAAGGCTTCTGTAGGTGGAGCTTTGGACTTACCGCGCTTCCCTTGTGGGCATAGTTGAGGCTGTGGTTGTTCCTCTCGTCCACGAACTTACTCCTCCATAGTCACTTCGATGTCAGATGCCATGTTGCTCTTGTGCTCAAACCTGGCTTTAATACCAACTGTCACGAGCTTAGAGTTTGCACAGTACGCTCGTGCAGCACTTAGACAACTTGAACCCAAAGTTGCTAAGTAAGCCTTGTGGTTAGCTTGCTTCACTCAAGAAGAAGTTTCAGAGACTTGGATCGTTGAGCTAAGAGCTTTAAAGCAAAGTGAAGAGAAGTGTTGGAAGATTGGAGACAAGTATTGATAAGTAAGAAGACTTTGTATTACACAAGAACTCTTTACAATTATTTGATTACAAGTTGGCTTCAAAATTAAGCATGGAGAGGTATTTATAGTAAACCTCCTCCTAAATAGGCGACTAAGATTTATTACATCTGATGTTCTATATTTACTATCTAGAATCAACTCATAAAATATATTGATATTTACAAGAATATTTTCATGGGACTTTCTAGTACATTGACTTGCTAGAGTTTTCTAGAGATTGGGCTAGGTCTTTGCAAGCTTTCTAGAAGGCAAGCCAAGCCTTATACACATTTGGGCCATCCTAGTGAGTAAATTGGGCGGGCTGTAACACAAAGCTGTAAAGTTGCAACAGTGGGTTTGATGATTATGACTGTTTGGTTGTTGTAATGGTATAAAGGTTCGATCTTTTACATGTAAACTATATAAATATCATGATTTCCAATGAAAAGATTTGAACTTTTGTTGAAAATGGCACGAATGACATGCTTTTAGGCTAAAAGGTGTGAACTTTTGTTGGTTGAAATAATTGAATATTAATATGACTATTATTCAGGATCATGAAATATTGATTTTTTAGTAGTTTAAAGGTGTAAAGATGTAATGGTGAAAATGATCGATTTTTTTAATTTTGTTTGTTTGGTACTCAAAGTAGTGAAATATTGATTAAAAGTTGTGGATGGTTTTAAATAAATAATTGACTATTATTGTGCAAGCTTTAATTCCTATGCATGTTTTAATTCACACGCATGTTATGCAGTGTGTTCACTATAAGTGTTACAAAAGTTGATTGAGGAGGCTTGCATGATTGCACAGGGTAAGCCTATGGGGAAAAATGAGTATTTTTTTATGCAAGTGGTTGTTCCATGGGAGCCACGAAATCAATTCATAAAGAATGATGTTCAGCTTATGAAGATGTTCAATAAGTTTAAGAATATGGGGTTCGATTCCATGATCATTGATATTGAGCCTGTAACAGTAGGTAGTGAAGCTCAACATACGGCTTAAGAAATAGGAAGGGAAGCTCAGCAACATGGCTGCAATACAAATTCTCAATTGATTAACCATGATGTGGTGGAAGGACAGGTCTGGTTAAGTGATGACAATGTGGCCGACCAGGATTCCCACATTTTTGATAATATAGCTACTAATGGAGTGAAAATGGAATCTAGTATTGATGTTGCTATGGCAGCTGTTGTTGAAGATGGTATTGAGACAAATGATGGGGAGGAAGACCATGTAGCTAACTCTAAGGATAAAGCTGGTTCGGAGTAACTATTTGAATATAGCTTTGATGGCCCTTCACATGGTTACAATTCAACAGATGATGAGTTTATTGGTGGTTGCTCAAGTGAAGATAACAGACCTATTACAAGGCTGTCTAGAGATATGAAGAGGAGAAAGTTCAAAGCTGACACAGACCTAGACTTCAACTTGAAAGTTGGTGATGTCTTTGAAGATGTATACCACTTCAGACAGATTTTGAGGGATTATGCAGTTAGGAAGGGTTTTGAATTGAAAAAGTTGAAAATGACAATGATAGGATGACTACAAAGTGCACTGTAAAAGGGTGCCCATGGAGAATCCATGCTTCTGTCATGTCCAACACTATTAGCAATTTCATGGTAAAGACAATGAATGATGTCCACAACTGTCAGAGGATGTGATCCAACCACCAAGCCACGACACCATGGCTTGCAAGCAAGATTAGGGATTTGGTGAAGGATAATCCTAAGGTAGGACTGATAGATATTTCTTCAATTGCAAAGAGGAAATAGGGTGTGGAAGTTGAACCATACACACTATATAAGGTAAAGATAATTGCATTAGAGAAATTAGGTGAGAACTATGCATAAACATACAGCTTACTGCCCAAATTTGTAGCTATACTAGAGATGAGGAACCTTGGAAGCATGGTGATTATTAAGACCATTAAGACATTAGACACAGAGCAACAAAGATTCCATAGGTTATTCATAAGCTTTCTAGCTTGTAATGGGTGCAAACCCTTCATGGGTTTAGATGGCTACCACTTAAAGGGGCCATATGGGGGGACGTTGCTGAGTGCAATAGCTTTGTATGCCAATGGCTTAATTTTCCCAATAGCTGTGTGTGTATATGAGGCTGAGAGAGAAGATTAATGGCATTAGTTCTTGGAGAAGCTGTTTGACTATGTGGGGAGGCTTGATGGGAAGTCTATCACTATGATAAGTGATAGACATAAGGGCTTAATATCAGTTCTGTCAAATTTAGAATATATGCTAGACACATTCATTCCAACATGAAATCGAGATTTCCAGGGCTAAAGATAGATGACTTGCTCCAGGAAGCTAGAAAAGCCACTAAAAAAGCTGATTGGTTGCAGACTATAACCAAAATCCACCAAGTAAGTGAGGTAGTAGGCAAATAGCTTATGGACATTGAGCTATCTGTGTGGTGCAAGTGGGCAATTGACAATACAACAAAGATAGATCACATAACCAATAGCTTCACAGAGAACTACAACAGTTTCTTAGGTGAATAGAGATGTAAACTAGTGCTGACTCTATTGAATCACATTATAAGGCAAATAATGAAGAAATTACAAAAGAAAAAGCAGCTAAGTGCCAACTGGAACCATAGGGTGCCTCTTAATGTTAGGGCTGAGATAACCAAGCTGATAAATGAAGGGAGACAATTGCAGCTTATTCATAGTGGTCAACACGAGTTTGAGATGTGTGATAGGACCAGGACATTTGAAGTCAAGCCAGGACAAAGAAGTTATGACTGTGGAGCATGGCCCTTAACTGGAATTCCATGTAAACAGGCAATAGGGGCCATTTCCTACTCCTGGTTGAATGCTGAGGATTACATTAACCCATTACTAACCATGGAAGCTTAAAGCAAGACTTATGCTGGCATGATTCACCCAATACCAGATCAGGGTAGTTGGCTTGTAGGTAATCCATCAACTATTTACCACTATTGAAAACAAGCAAGCCTGGAAGGCCTAAGAAAGTGAGAAGAAGAGAGCCACATGAGCATGCTATCAAGAACAAGATTTCATTTATGATCCACTGTAGCTTTTGTAATAGAGATAACGTAATAGAAGGATATGCAGACTTGCCCCATCAAATGTAAGGGCGCTAAGGGGTAGGATGAGTCCATAATATAACTCTTTGACATTATATGACTTTGTTTCATAACCATTAATTAATGATTTCTTTTGATTCACTGCTTGTAGAGAAGAAATGGACAAGTGAACACAAGTCAGAGACCAAGTGGGCAACAAATGAACACAAGTCAGAGGAGAAAGGGAAAAGTAATTAGCTTTCTTTGGCTTTCATTACATATATCCATAAAAAGTACTTAAATAATTGATAATTAACTGTCATATACAGGGAAAGAGAAAATCTACAGTTGAGTTGCAAGCAGAGATTCCAGCCACATTCGACACAAAATCAAGAATGGAAGTTGATGTCCATGAAGACTAAACACCAATTCTGGATTTCTTGGGTATTTTGTCATTTTGTTAGTATTTCATGATGTGAATTGGAACTTTATTTTTTGCTTTGTCTTTTTTGGGAGAATTCATTCTGTATACTTGCTTTATGTGTATGCAAAATGAATATTGATATGAAGAAAACTTTTAAAACCTATAGGCTTTTCTACTATATGTTGGTCTTATTTTGTAATTTTGGATAAAATGTGTTGTTATTTTGGATATAAATGAATGCATTAACTGGGTTATTATTTGGATATATAGAATTTTGATGTGAACTATTACATTTTCTAGCATTGCATACATTGCATATTTTGCATATTTTAGAAAAAAAACCTAGCTTCATACATATAACCACTGCAACAATTACTATGGTAAACTTCTTCAATGTCTTTTGCTTAGCTACCACTGTCACAACCTTTGCTATCAATTCTTGATTGTCTTTATTCAATTTCTCTACGACTTTCCTCACCTCTTTTGCATCGTAATTCATGGCCTGCTCACCATCAACGAGTTTTTCAACTTGCTGTTGCATCATATTAGGTGGTAGCACCATATGTAGATCACTTGCTGGATTGACTTCATCTTCATCAGGATTCCACCATGAGTAGTATGAACATTCTCTGTCAATGCAATTAAAATACAATTTTCCTGGATTGGCTTCTGACTTAGAAATCCTACCTGTAGCCTTCCTACCACATATACATTTTCTATTTTTAAACTTGATCAGCCGTCCATTGATTCCATTGCTGTTTGCTGTAGAGTTACTTGGTGACATATTGGCTATATGTTTGTACTATTAGAAATGTAGATGTATGTTTGTAGTGTTGATGACAATACAGCTCAATGTTTGTAGTGTTAGAAAAGTGGAGATGATAAGGTTTGAATATAGGGCTATGTATTTTTAGGAAGAATGCATACTGTCTTTTTCGGATGCAGTGGTGTGTGCATTGCATGGGTCTGTGTATTTATAGAGGCTAATTGGCATGTGACCATTGATATATGCAACGGTCTTCTTCTGGTCAACAACTGATGCTCCCATATTTTCATATTTATTCAATATTGTTTAATGTTAGGGGTGGCAATTCGTGTTCGCGGGTCGTATTCGTGTCATGTCGAGCTATGACACGATAAAGATTGACTAAACACGAACACGACCCGTTCATTATTCGTGTCACTAAGACTCAACACGAACACGATATGATTATTAAACGGGTAACACGACACGACACGCTAATGCAAATAATAAACAAGTCGTACTCGTGTTAGACACGAACACGACCCGTCAAACACGATTAAGACACGTTTACATGATTGACACAACCTGATTGACACGATTATGACCTGTTAACACGATTATGACACGTTATAGAATTAGGTTTCCAATTTTTATTAAATGACAAAAATATTCTAAGTTTTAAAATTTATTAGGTTTTAGAATTCTATTTTTATTTTAAAATTTGGATACATGTAGGGACTAAAATGTCTAAAACTATAATATTAAGTTTAGTATTTTTAAATTTAATACTATTTTGTAATCGTGTCAATATTCGTGTTAATCGTGTATAATATGTATTCGTGTTACTCGTGTCATAAACGTGTTCGTGTCATAATCTTGTAGTATCATAATCGTGTTCGCGTGTTGAGGACTCTCAATCCGAACACGACACAGTTATTAAACAGGTTAATATTTTCGACACGAATACGAATATTTCAAAACTCAAACTTACTTCAACCCCTATCGTGTTAAATTATGTTCGCGTGTCGTGTCGAGTCCAAAATTATCAATCCTATTTAATCTAATGTAAGGACAAAGAAGCAATGGTAATCAAGTCAACCAGTTAAATATCTATGACAAAAAATTGTAAAAAAGGTTGAGTTTGCTTTCTTAGTTTATTTCTTACCTTTTTTATTGAATACAGTGCCTTATTTATTATTTTAAAAAGTCTTAACAATTGTTAATAAGGCATTTCAGTTATACTATAAATTTTGTGTTCTCTCTCTTGGTTCTGACACTGTCAGCGCCTGCTGCACCGTTTGAATGAACGCTTCCAAATCGAGCTGAGGGCGAAAATTGCGATAATGAAAACTTAGGGTGAAAATTTCGAGCAAACCTCGGGGCGGACGGTGGCTAGCCCATAATTGTATTGATGGGCGGTAAGGGTGGCAGAGAAGAATTATTATTTGAGTTGCAATTGAACGGAAGGGTAATAGCATTAGCATTAGCATTAGCATTAGCATACACTAGAAGGGAGACCAGCTATGGCTTTAGATAGGTTAGAGTGGATAATGTTTTCAACACGCCACTAAAATCATTTTTCTAAATTCATTCAATTATTTTTAAATTTGAGAACATAATTTCCTTGCTTCTGAATTTCAACTTTTTTTTATTTATTTCTGGTAATTTTGAGAACATATATTACTTCTTTTTCTTTTACTGGGAATTTGTCACCATGATTTCTGCTGGGAACACTTATTCAGCTATCTTAATTCCTCATCTTATCCGATAGCGGAGAAAAGCCTTCATAGTTGCGATTGGTGAGTGAAAAGTGGACGTTGGTTCCTCTTCATTTCCTCTCCACCACGCGCCTTGCAATCCGAAAAATATAGATTTATTATTATTATTATTGGTTTTGAGTAAAAAACAAAGAAATTAAAAGATGTTAATATAGGTTCTTCTTTTTTTTTAATAGACTATCATCTTGTTGATCTTAAATTTTTGTTATAATAATGAAATGTAATTTCTTAAGAAAGGATGTAACTGGACATCATTTATACAGTTATGTTCATGTCACCTTTTTAAAAATCTGGAAATCAGCTTTGAATTCGGAATATGTTAAGTTTTGTTTCTTATCTCCCTCCATTTAGATCGATTTTGAGAGGCAGTAGTTTACGTTTTACCCCTTCCTGTTAGTTAAGAATTGGTTAATTGGGTTTATATGACAATGTACTCAAACCTTGATGACTGAAGCGATAGTACGAAATAATATGCCAAACTTAAGGGTAGTTGATGAGGTCATCCCATAAAAAATTTTAAAATCATGGACAGCTCAAAACGTTGTCGTTTTTAATTCTTTCTCACAACTTTCAACTACCAACGGGAATCCGCAAACGGCGCGTTTTGCAAGATAACCAATTGGAAACGGCGCATCTCAATCTACTGGCAGGTTCTATTCTAGCGTAAGGCATCTCTTTCCATTATCGTACTCCTTACTTAGAAAGAGCGAGTGGTAGTCGAATTGAAAGGTGCTCTCTCTAATTCTCTTTAATCTTCTATTTCATGTGCATGATACTTGGTCCTTTGTTTGAACTTAACTTGGCGAATCAACCGCGATAATAATTTTGTTCAGAAAATAATAGTTATGGATAGTTCAAAGCTGTGAGGACAAAGTGATAGCTCATAATTTTTAACTGATCTTTAGTTTGAAATTTTTTTAAATTAAATTAAACTAAACTAAAATTTCCTGCTTGGTTGGTGAGAAAAGGTAGGAAAAGAAGAGGAATATTGTAACAAGTTTTGGTATTATAGTATTTGCAAACGTCTTTTCTATCACCAGTATCTGTATATAGCTTGCATTTTGTCAATGAATGGTTCATGAAGACATGCTATTGTTCCAGATATGTACAATTGATCATTCAATGGAGTTCGATGATTGTCGATCGGTGTGAAACTCTTTTGCCTGAGATAACTTAAATTAATGTACTAAAGAGTGGAGAAATTTCCTTTATTTATTTATTTTATTGTTTCATTGTTGTGGTTATGTAGCATGGCAAACAGAACTCAAATACGTACTAGTGATTCAGCGCTTATTGCGATGATTGCAGATGAGGTAAGAAGAATGTTTACTTGAAACTCCAGGTTTACATAAGTTTGTGTCGATCATTTGCAAATTACATATTTTCTATGCTCTTTATTCTGTTTGTTAGCTTTACACTAGTTACTGAAATTCTTATTCTATGAATTGGGTTGTCATTCTTGAAAAAGGAACCCTACCTGCTCTTGGGGGTTGCTGGGAGGATCAAGGCTTTGCTGTTGATGATGTGTTTTACTAGACATATTTTAGATGCTATGCATTTTACCTATATTACTCATTGTATATATATATTTATTTATTTATTTATTTTACTTTACTAATGTGATGTGCAATTTCTTGGAGCATGTCTGATTTGTGATCTATTTAATTTAGGATACTGTAGTTGGATTTCTACTTGCTGGAGTGGGAAATGTTGACTTGAGGAGAAAGACAAATTACCTTATTGTCGATTCAAGTATGCTTTTGGACTTTGAATGCTTTATTGGTTAATTTGTTCTTCACATTGGTTCTGTTGGATTATCATAGTGAATGACAAGTAATTTTACACATAACTGGTTTCCAATCAATTTGTGCACACTATGCAACAAATTCATCATTTGTTTACTTGCTTTTTAATCCTTAAGATATTAGTCGGAAACTTTTATTCCACAAATATATACATAGCCAACATATCTTGCTCAGAATAACCTAGATTTTTCATATACTATCCATAACTTTAAGGATGTTTAAAGTAATAGCATATGTTTTGATGTTTAATTTGAGTTATTGTCTAGGAATGTGCTGTTGATGGAGAGAACTGATTTTCTTATCCTACTTAGAAGTAGATTTTTTCAGTTTCAGATCAGACTTAATTAAGATTTTTTAATGGCCTATGGATTAACGAATATTGATTTTCTACGCCTGTTCTCTCTATTTCCATACCCTTGCTTCTCCATTTCTTATTCTCATATGGTCCTACATCAGCTATTACATGGTGTAATGGTAAAAGTTATGGATTGATGAATGCGAGCATTTTGACTCAAGTCCTGAAAGGAGCCAATTTATCCTAAATACTAAAGCGTAGGATCATATGCAAAACACCCCTCCCAGTATCCTATTTCAGCAGGAGCAGAACTGGGAATGATTCTTCATGACCTTTCATACATCTGGGAAATTGTGTTTTTGGTCCTCTTAACTTAAAGAAGTAGGTCATAGATAAATCTGTTTGTTTATTACAAGTGATGGGTAATCAAAGCATATTCTTAGAACTTCTGTGAAGTCAGCTTTCACGAGGACAGGTTGGTTTTCTAATATTCATAGACCCTTTCTTCTGACCCTTTCTTGTCAGTCTTAAGTGTAATCCAGCATTTCTTTAGTCACAAATCAGAGAAAGTTCTATTTGTGTTAACTTTTAATTTGGATTTATTGAATTTTGTTGACATTATTATTCTTTACTTAGAAAAAGCCTTTGCTTTATGACTTTTAGAAACAACTTTGAAACAAATTGAAGATGCATTTAAAGAGTTCACATCCAGGGAGGATATTGCAATAGTGCTGATCAGCCAATATGTAAGTTGTCACTTTATCTGTATTGTGATCATCATTTGTGCAAATATATAATTTTGATGAGCTGTTTGATTTATTATACATCATAAGGTTTTCCCAATGAATGCAATTGATGTAAAATCAAATGAGCATGTAGTTTTCATAGGCGGTTGTATTTTTATCTCTAGTTTGTCAAGCTGAATGTCCTATGACCTTGATGTTCAGGTGGCAAATATGATAAGGTTTTTGGTTGATAGTTATAACAAACCAGTTCCAGCAATTTTGGAGATTCCTTCTAAGGATCATCCTTATGATCCTGCACATGATTCAGTTCTTTCACGGGTGAAGTACCTCTTCTCTGCAGAATCAGTGGCATCTGGGAGGCGCTAAGCATGGATACACACTGGATGCTTCAGGATTATTACCTTCCCTATGTAGTTTTTGTTAAGTTGCTCATCAGTCACCACTCTCAGATGTGTTATCTCCATGTTCTAATACTTCTTCCTACTATGCGTGAATTCTAGTCTACAATTGGAGTGGATTATGATCTGTTTTCTTTATTAAGGATATTTAAGAAGTAGAGTGGAGGAGCTTTGAATATGCAATGATTTGAATGCCATCTTGTAAATATATAATAATTACAATTTGAAACAGCAAATTCAAATAATTTTCTGAGAGTCATAAGCTCGGTTGCGAGAGTTCATGTTGATAGTTCATGCTATTGAAATGGAAATGTGATTGTAAGATGGTGGCATAGTTAATTAGTTGTAGCATGAGCCTATACAAGGAGAAAATTGACAAAGAGAGCCTGAAGTTTGAATGGATGGGCAGTGAATTTATCGGTCATGCTACGGTACTGTTGATATACTTGTAAATTAATTTTCAAATTTATGTAAAAATTGTAAATAAATGTATAAAAGTTGTAAATCAATATGTAAAAGTTATAAATACAATTTTTATATACTCAGTTATAACTTTTTAAATGAACGTATAAAAATTATAAATGAATTTGTAAAAATTGTAAATGAGTGTATAAAAATTGTAAATAAATATGTAAAAGTTGTATTTATAACTTTTATACACATTCATTTACAACTTGTACATATTCATTTATTGCTTTTACACATTCATTTATCACTTTTACATAATCATTTATTGCTTTTATATATTTATTTATAATTTTTATACAATTTAAAAAAGTGCAGTATGAGTAAAGCAGTTGTACCGAAACCACACCCGTGAATTTATCAGTTACCTTGTCGTGGATGAAGTTGGGTGTGAAACCCATAGTATTTGGAGCTTGAATGTTCCGTTTCTGATCCAAAATTATGTGAAAAAGAATGACCTGAATATGGCCATCAAAGGCTACGACAAGTAGAGACTACGACAAGTTATCAGGTTTGAGGGAGTAGGCTGAGGGGGTTTATCTTATTATAAAAAACAGTGATGATGCTTGAAGGCGACAAGACCACATATGGTGCAATCTAGGTGAGGTTGCAGCGAATGGCTGCTTACTTCACCTCGAGTTTTTAGGCCCAGCTCAGATAAATGTTATCTAACAGACTAACACAAGGGGCAAGATACCAAATGGGACACGATACTTCAGAGGTAACGGAGAAGGGATTGGGAAATCACGTGAGTGCAGCTGCAGCAGCTAAATAGTTTCTCCAAAGACACATTTCATATGATAAACAGATAAAATCATTGCTTGAATATATTTGACACAATGATAGTAATCAAACCATATATTAATATTTGATACAACGAAATTAATCACAATAAAATTATAAATTCACAGACAATTTATTTCCCTTCTGAATTCAATGCCTATCAGTGTTCAAAACGGGAGCTTTGATCTTGATTGATCCCACAAATTGCTTCTCATGGTAATGCGGATTTTAAAGATTTTGTGAAATTTTCAAGCTCTTGCAATCCTTCCTCTGGAGATTGCGCTTCACCCAGTAGCTTCACCATTGCACTTCCAACGATCACACCATCAGCACCCCATTCCGCTACCTAAAAAATTTTGTATATGCGTTAACATAGACATGGAGGCATATGCAAGTAATTCAACAAGAAGTTTCAGGTTTAAGTTTCAACAAGCCTTACTTTTTTCACATGCTCAGGTTTTGATATTCCAAAACCAACTGCCACAGGTTTAGTTGTTACCTGTCATAGTAACACATATAATCAATTATCTTCTTCAAAAAGTAGTTTTTGGTTCATGGATTCCCTGACACTACATAACGTTATTAAATGAAAGAACAATGACTAATAGCATGGACATATTACTTACAAAATGGAACTTAAGGACTCAGTAAAATGGAACATTAACTTACAACACTCTAAATTGTGCAATAAAAATGATCAATGATATGGATGTAAAGTACGTAATATCAAACATAAAATCCATATAATAGAACTACATTTGGCAGTATATTTTTCTGGTACTTACGGAGATCCCCTGGTTAAGAGGACAAAACATATTTCATACTTCAATAAGTAGTATCAGTGTTGCCCATAGAGCAATACATACGTGTTTAAAATAAAAACATGGTTTAAATCATACATTTCAAATGCATATCCTATTATAACCCAAGCAACAAATGTTGCAGGTGTTTCCTCTGATGACAAAAATTTTAAAATCATGAAGCAATTTGATATAAACGAACCTAATGTCTTTGGATCCTTACATATATGCAGTCAATTATAAAGACTGAAACAAACCTCCTTAATTTCCTGTATAAGATTTTGAACTTTGTCACTGACAGATGCACGAGCTCCAGTAACTCCGACTGAGCTTACCTATGACTCCAAGAGACATAAAGAATGATGTTAAAATCTTGTCAGAACTTTACCTTTCTTGGAAACAAAACTCAACAAAAGTTGTGCAAATATACTTAGTGATAAAGAAATTGAAGTTAAAAACAAAAATCTTACAAGATAGAGAAATCCCTCTGATGCTTCAACAATGGCTTTCATTCGATCTGTCGGAGTAGTGGGAGTTGTAAGTAGTACCTTAATCACAACGTCAGAGTAAATACATATGATTGACTAGGCATTTAGGAGGAAAAGTTAAAAACATGGCTCATCCACTCAAAAACAGGTTTGAAAAGATCTAAAGTGAGGTCAAATATATATTTCAAACAGTACAAAGTCAATTATGTGGTATAATAATCAATAAAGCAAGATCATATTTGAAATGCTCTATCCATAACTCAGAAAATGAGAAAAAAATACTTCTAGGTAGACACACCAGCTCAATTTTATGTTTGATGGCTTCCTTCCTCAAAAATTCAGTCTCCTCCAGAGGGACATCTGGAACTACAAGCCCTGCAAACAAGTGTGAAATTGTTGACGTATTCCCATCACAAAACGGAAGAGGGGAATATACAATAGAAATATAAAAGAACATACACCAACAAAAATAGCCTGCACAGGCAGATGCCATTTTATCTTTCTCTAACAAAACAAAAACATTATTATTTTTTATTTCATTTCATTTTATTGAAAAAAAACCAAACAATGCGTTCTGTCTTTCAAGAGAAAAAAGCTGAAGCAAAGCATAATATGCGTTACCATGTACACCAGCATCTCTCAAAGTGGACATAAATTTCTCCACTCCACGCTTAAGTATTGGATTGTAATATGTGAACAAAGCAATTGGACAAGATACTTGTGGAACCACCTGCTTAGTCAACAGATAAATCAGAAAAGAACATTAACTTTAAAACAAAAAAATACAATGGATTTATGGATAGGATCATAAACATACTCTGCACTTATATCTGCACGCATACATACATGCACACGATTACTTGGTTTCTAACCCAGTGAACATCTAAGAAAGGTTGAGGGATTTCTAGGTGTTGACAAATAAAGATAGAAACAAAATCATAGGGAATGGAACATTGTGTTTTGCAATAAGTATCAATCTACTTTTTTGAAAGATACTGTGCTACTAAAGGAATACAAGATTTACAAAACTACCAGAAAAGTATTAATTTAACATGTTAATGATGATACAATGCAGTCAAATAAAACTTAAAAGTGGCATCTGACATAGATATAATTAACATGCTAAAAATGGTGTACATGAATTAAGAAAAATCCCTATCCAATTCTGCAGGCCTCAAATTCTGTAAAGGCATTGAATAACACCCTTACCTCCTTCAACATAGAAATAATCGCATTGAAGTTGGTCCCTCTTGCCAAGGAACGTGTTGCTGCAGCCTAAAAAATTATATTTGTCAATGACATAATTTAAAACAGCGATCTATAAACAAACAATGTATTGTTTGCAAACCTGGATGACTGGACCGTCTGCTAAAGGATCAGAATATGGAACACCCAATTCAATTATGTCTGATCCACAGGAATCAAGCACCTTCAATGCTTTTGCAGTCGTTGAAAGGTCAGGATCACCAGCTGTGATGTAAGGAATAAGGGCCACCTTCACAAGAGTCACGAAAATCAATATAGTATAGGGCAAATCCATTTGTAGAACCTACTAATTCAACACAAGTAAATTTAGGTAAAATAATCTTATTCAGAAATCAATATAAGATAAGTGAACCTCTTTTCGCTACTCAGAAATGAGAAACCAAAGGCATTAAAGGAGAGTGGCATCTTCAAGATTGGAAAATACTTTACAAGGCAAGGAAGTTGATTTTCCAGAGCCATTCTCCCAAGCACAGTAGTTGAGTTTCAGAAATAACTTGTTACATGCAGCTACATTTTGTCTTTGAGATAAATATCATTCAAGTTCAATCTCAATGAACCTTTTCTTAAACATCTTAACTGTTGGTAATATAAAAACTCTGTAGGAATTTAACAAAATTAACATATACATGAATCCACCAAAAAAAGGGCAATTTGTCGAGTCAGAAGGCAGCATTATGCATATATATGCGTGAGTTCGCGCCAGAGGTCAAGGACATTGCTTTCACATGTTTAGTACTTAAAAATGGTCTGAACTTCATCAACGAAAAAACATAAATTTATTCAGTAGCCACAAAATCACAAGACAAACACACAACATTCTGTAAGTCATCATTTCACCTATAAAAAACTCCCCATAGAAAACACACATGCAAACGCCTCAATTTAGCTATACAATATCAAAACTAATAACTGCATAAAAGAGTCATCCTGTCAAACAAATTTCAAATAAAGGTCCAAAACATACCACCTTTTCATTTCACCAACAAACTTCTAAAAACAAAACACCCGAGTCACACACACATTATTTTCAAAACCAGAATGGATCTCAAACAACAATTTGACGCTAACCAAAGATACCCAATAGATAATCTCCATAGAAAACACTAGAGGGGGTGAAAAGCAAACCAAAAAAAAATTACTTTGCCTTGCTTTTTCAATCTGGTGAATGTTTCAGCAAGACCAGCAGAAGAGGAGGTGGTGAGAGAAGCCATGGGAGCAAATCTTCTAGTAGAAAGTGTAGATTTTTGAGAGGGAACGCGAGTGAGAAAATGGGCGTCCGCTTTCTTGAGAGGCAGGAAGGTGGCTGGCGCTCTGAGAGTAGTCATTGCTGTGTGTTGAGAAGGGAGTTGGGCTGCTTCATCGAGGGCAAAAGGTGGGTGTTTAAGTAGTTGACTATGACGCGAGAATCGGAAGGATTATAAGGCCTCATACACGTATGCCTTTGAATAGCAAATTATTGTTTCGGCTGTGACACGCTTGGATGGATTGTTTTGGAACCCTTGTAACTCCCTTTCGCTTTTTAGGAATTAAATTTATCACCCATATCCTGACGGTTGTGACCATCAAAGCATTGTTGCACATTGCTGTCATAACCAATTAGTTTCATCGTTGAAGCTGGATTGAAAGAGGTTTGTTATCTGGATTTGTGTGTGTATTTTAAAAACTATTTTAAAAAAATATATATTTATCGATATATTTAAATTAATATTAATCAAATATAATTTTTTAAAATTAAAAAAATTTAAACTAACAATATATTTTTATTAAATTTTAAAAATAAAAACTAAAAATACACAAACAAACACCACAATTGACTTGGAATCAAATTAAATTTTGGTATCATCAGTTAAGAGTTATGCTATATACACCCACCTATTTTTTAATAGACCCAAATTTCAATAACAACAAAATTATACGTCAAAGTTAAATCACCGATTTCTTATTTTGCCTGCTCAGCTAATTGCTTTGCTGTCTTTATGCTT
Source organism: Boswellia sacra (assembly GCA_013180625.2). Classification (NCBI taxonomy): domain Eukaryota; kingdom Viridiplantae; phylum Streptophyta; class Magnoliopsida; order Sapindales; family Burseraceae; genus Boswellia; species Boswellia sacra. Next base: position 93,855 of record SNVD02013269.1, read on the forward strand.
GTATCCAGAGTTCCATAATTCATAAGATTTTGTTATAACTACTATATATTATGCTGCTCGGGCTGTGGCTACGGCACACTTGACGTACGGGTGTTTCACTTTTTTAAATTATTTCAAAGTTGTAAACATACGTGTAAAAGTAGTAAATGAATGTATAAAAGTTATAAATGAATGAGTATAAAGTTGTATTAACAATTTTTATATATTTATTTACAACTTTTACATACTCATTTATAATTTTTATACATGTATTTACAACTTTTACACATGTATTCAAAATAATTATAACTGAGTATATAAAAATTGTATTTACAACTTTTAAAAATTGATTTACAACTTTTACACATTTATTTACAACTTTTACACAAATATAAAAATTGATATATCGATACATTAGGTGTACCGTAGTATGACCCGTTGCTCGATAAAGAAACATCCTTATTTTGGTTAGAGTACAATCGCACCCCACTTTTGAAAAAGTAACATGATAAACCTCAGATTCCATATGTCGTTAAAACAGTAAAATGTGAGAGGGTGATTTACTCTTTTTATGGATGAAACATAAAATAATAAAAAAGTTAATAAAAAATAAAATAAAAACAATAAAAAGATCAATACAAGACAACCTATCTTTTCTCTCTTCTACCTCTCGTTTGTCTTTCTTCATCTCTCTTCATCTTTTTTTCTTAGAAAAATTCAAATAATGACCCAAATTTAGGGCTCTCTTAGAAAAATAACCTAGTCCTATGAAATTTACATGCAATAACTCTTTTGGCTGTGAAATTACTTAAATACCCGTATGGATTAAATAAGACAATTAGCTTTTATATTTTCATTTTTTTGCAGTAATTTGACTACTCTCACAATCTGCATACATCTCGATTATGCTCAAACTATTACAAAATCTCACTGCCTCCATCATTTGTATCAATAAATCTTAAAGATATGAGCTAGAAAAAGTAAAAAAATCCATGGTCAATTAATTTTTCGTTGATTTAGTTGATACGTTATGTGTTTAGTTCATACATTTGTGTTTTAGTTCATACATCTTGTGTTTAGTTCAAATTACAAGCTTAGAAAACAGTCTACCTCATGTTGGTGAAGTGTTATTAGTACCGTTAGTGGCCAAGAAACTTGTATTTGCAGTGAAAATGTGAAAATTATTTGAGAAATATGACGACTCGACACTGTCCTTACTGTTGTCGAATGTTGTGCAATATATCCGACACATGGTACACAATGTCAGATGAGGTTAATTGACAAAGCTTGACAGAAACCAATGACTGGCGACATCGAGATGCGACATCAGTTATCTAGTGTCTTGTGTCAGATGCAGCCGACTCTCGTTATCGTGTGTCGATTTGTTTTCTATAATGTGTCAAGATGTGTCTTGTGTCAAGTTGCTCGACGATTTTTGTCTAGTCGCATTGAGCATGTGGGTATAGGGTTGGCAAAATGATCTACCAGGTCCGGGGCCCTGGTGTGACCTGTAATTTAGGGGCGGGTCTTGACCCGTTAAATTTGTATTTAGGGGCGGGTCTAGGTCTTTAATTGCCCTGACCTGTCCGGGACCGGGTCCAGCACTTAGCCCCGCTTGACCCGCCCCACCCCGCATAGTATAAGGGTGCACGTGAAAAAAATAAAATATTAGGACTTAAATGATATTCGTAAGGGTGATTGTGACACACTTGAATATATTAGGATATCCTAGAAATTTTACTAACCTATATAAAGAAAATTATATTTTCCTTAAATCCTCCAAATGCCTTCTCTTTGTCTCTTATTGCTGAGATCCTTAACCCTAATGCAGCGCATAAACTCCATCGTACTAGCAACCGCCACTCCTAAGCAACCGTCAACCCTCGTCAATTCTCGCATGAGCAATCGCCAATCCACCATTGCCAGTCGCACTTCTCACTGCCACCTCACCTCCGTGACTCCAGCATAGTAGCATGTCTCGCGGTCGCGGCCAGCTTGTCTCTACAAATCCAGTGGCCTAACCCCCTCTCTCTTGGCCCCAACACAGCCAGCTCACCTCCGTGGCTCTAGTAGCCCAGCCTCCTCTCTTTTGGCCAGCTCCCCTCCACGGCTCCAACGTCTTAGTACCTGGACAACCGGCTTCTCTTCGTAGCTCCAGTGGCCTCCTCATCTCTCATGAGCTCCATATACCTCTGTATCACACTCTGATATCATTATGTTCTATGGCCCAGACATTATACATGTTGAATTAATATATTATACATTTGATGTTGATGATAGCATAAATGCATGCATACGGATCCATTTGTGTGATCAATTCATCAATAATCTTTATGAATTTTGATTTAATAGCTCTAGCTAGCCTGTAATGTTTAATCTAATAATCTGTCAAAATTTAATACATGCACACTTTTAATGTATTAACTTTTTTTTAATTTGGTAGTATTAATTGTATGTTTGAACATTATTGGATGTATTTTTTTAGTTTTCTATTGGTGTCAGTATAAATATGATTATGTATGTATGAAGGATTTGTCTGAAATGATAAACATTCTTGAATATTTTTCCTACCTTAAACACCATCATCTCTCTACTATTGATAATCTCCTTCCTAAACTCATAATCCCGTGCCTCTTATCTCTTGTTATGCCCACTGCTTTTTGTATAAGAAAATTTTTGACTCTGCTGTGAAAGACCATCCAATTTGAAAAGAAATTACATGTACTATTATCAGTATTTTGAAAGGCTACAAGTTGAGCATCAGAGAACAGTCCTTTACAACTTAAGTAGGTGAAGTCAGCTACAAGAAGAGGTAGCAAAAGATTGGTTTAACAAAATGATATTCTTGTTCAACATGCAAATAGTCTGCAATTTTTTCTCCATGAAAAAAGAATGTCGCACCTTCAATTCCTCATAGTCTCTTGCTCTTTGATGCTATCATTAATTTTGGAGTTGTCATTTGCAACTGATATTATAAGTCCAAGACAATCTATCAAAGATGGTAACACTTTAATTTCCTCATCTCAAACTCATTTTTACAAAGCCACCTACTCACAAAAATCAAAATAGATGAAGAGAGAAACAAATAAGACTAGCAAATATATTATAGTTTTTTCAGTCTCTTCCTTATCCAACTTGTTCCCATACTCAAATATTTAGAATTTTTTGGAATGTCCAGGTGGTTATAGCTCATATCATCTCTGACCTTCTTTTGTATTTAATATTTTCTAATGATTGTATATTTTTTATATGTTTTATTTTCATTCTTTGACTAGAACAGTCAGATTTAGGGTTTGTTTTTTCTCCAAACCAACCGAAATGCCCTTATCTTGATCTTTTTGTCTTATAAAATGCATGTCAAGAATTTTAACCCTTTTATAATTTGAATAAGCTGGTAGAAAAAGTGGAGATTGTGTCCTCTTTAAGTAGTTTGACCTTTAAACAGGGGTGTAGTTGCAAATAAATGTAACTTAGGGGCGGGGCTAGGTACTTGCCGCCCCAGACCCGCCCCGCCCCATTGCCAACCCTATGTGGGTAGAATTATTGTTTCTTTGAATTTTAAGCATTTTTTCCATTATTTAAATATTGGGAGATGTTTATTGACATGTCTATTACATGTAGGATGGAAACTTTGCAGATTTTGATCTGGTGTAATGGTTTTTCGAAGATGCAACATAATGGTGGTTACATGTACATGGGCGGGAGGTCAAAGTCGTTGATACTTCTTAAGATTGCTGGTTACAATGAGTTGGTAGGATGTTTAGCTATAGAAATGGATTGGGATATGAGTAAGAAAAACATAAATTTAGCCGTTCAATTCTGTTCTAAGGGTCCCTCGCCATTGCCAACCCCCATTGATGTTTGTTTTTACATACAATATAGTTTGCAGGACTAGCAGTCATATACATCACTAATCATCATAGTTAAAGATATGGACACGCAAAGAAGAAGTAGTTCACAATCTGATGCTTTAAGGAAGAGTCAGAGTTCCTATCATCTGTCTATATTTCAGTCAGCAAGTGGAAGCAATCAATTGAGTGAGTGTACTCTTGTTTGTGCACAACCACAAGTTAATGAACGGCTTGGACTTGACTTTGAGCAATGTACCAGACATAAGGAGAATCAAGCCGTTGGTGTTTTAGGAGATACTAGATTGAACTGATCATTTCCAATTAGGTTAGTTTCGCATCTTGATAGCTTTAGAGAATTTGAGAGCTTAGCCAACGTCCATAGTTTTGGTGATGCTGATGGTAATGATGATGATGATGGTGACAGTGATAACGATGGTGATGATAATGAGAACGATGATCATGAGAAATGGTTTTGAATGTTACTATAACTTGAATGATAGGTTCACTAACGAGTTAAATGGCATTGATGATGCCGAAAATGATAATGTCGATGGTTGCACAGAGGTTGTTGGTGTTTTGAGTGAAGATGTGCTATTGAGCTTTCCCACTCCTATTCAGTCCACCTCTCCTCTTACATCTGAAGAACAAGAAGCTGAGTGGAGAAAAAATTTTGTGGTAAATGATGCCAATTTAGGTCGCGAAAGTGATGAGCTTCTAACAAACACATTTAGGTGGATGCCTTCTACTTGCATTCGACCTCAATAGTTGATGACGATGCCACGTCTTTTATAATGGATGGAATTGAGGTTAGGCTTGGTTAGATTTTTAATAGCAAAACCCAGCTTCGCGAGAAGTTATCAAATTTGACATTACGATGCAACTTTCAGTTTAAGTTAAAGAAGTCTAGCACAACCAGGTTTTAGACCATAAGTCATGTAAAAAATTATAAGTGGCGAATTCGAGCAACCAAGGTAGCAGATTCCAATTTCTTTCAAGTCAGGGAATTCAACAATTAGCACATATGTTCTGGTGCTGGATTGCATCTGAATCATAAATAAGCATCTTCTGCTATTATTGGGAAACACATCAAAAGCAAATTCATTCAAGCATCGAGGATATATCACCCAGAGGCATTATATTCGATGTTCATGAGGCATTGGGTGTTAGCATCACGCACCACAAAACATGGAGAGTAAGAAAGGCAACTTTGGAAGAACTTCATAGATCTCATGAAGAATCATTCACACTTCTCCCTCAATATATTTACATGGTCAAGAAGGCTAATCCCTGAATAGTAACGACTCTAGAAACTAATGCTAATGATCACTTTAAATACTTTTTCATGAGTCTAGGGGCTTCTGTTGCAGGCTTTGTAGCATGTATTAGGCCAGATGTTGCAATTGATGGCTTTTACTTAAAAGAAAAATATAGGAGGATGATGTTTTTGGCTTCATGCATAAATAGAAATAAACAAATATACCCATTGGTATTCGGAGTTGGTCATTTTGAAAATGATGATTCCTGTACTTGGTTCACGACACAGTTGCGGGATCAAGTACTTGAAAATGTTGAAGACTTAGTGTTCATTTCTGACCACCATGCTAGTATAAAAAGAGCTGTCTCAACCGTTTTTCCAAATGCACTTCATGGTCTCTGCACCCATCATCTTAAGGGAAACTTGAAGGCAAAGTTTAAAGATAAGACTCTGGTAAACATGTTCACCCAAGCTGCAAGGACATATCATTGTAGTGATTTTAGCTATCGTATGCGTTTTATTGAATCATATATGCCTCAAGTTGTAGCATATCTTCGGGAGGTTGATGTTGAGAAGTGGGCACGTTCACAATTTCCTGAGAGACGATATAACATAATGACAACCAATATTGCTAAATCCATAACAGTTGTCTAAGAAACGCGTAGTTCCTTCCGATTACACTTTTGGCAGATTATTATCAGGCAAATATGCAAAAATGGTTCTATGAACGAAGAGAAATATTTGCTAACTCAACATTACATCTAACTCCCTAGGCTGACAAGCTGATGGAGAATCTTTTGAAAGAGGATGATCGGATGAGAGTTAGCAAAATCTCACTTACTATGTATGAGGTTACCGAAAATTATCATGTTAATGTGGTTGATATGCGTGCTTGAACTTACACTGTAGGGTATTTGACCTTGATTAGTTGCCTTGTGCACATGCATTAGCTATTTGCAAGCATATGAGCCTGCTCTTGTGTCACGATTACTATGCCCAGTGGTACACAAATGAACGAATGCTCCATCCATATACTTCGCCTGTTGTTCTAGTCGGTGTCAGCGAGGATTGGGTGGTTCCAAAAGAAGTTAATGGGATAGTACTACCACCGTTGATTAGGAGACTTGTCGGGCGGCCCAGAAGGAATCGAATCTCTTCCGTGAGTGAATCTAGCTCTTTGAGTAGTTGTGGCAGGTGTGGAGGATCAGGGTATAATCGACAAACATGTCGCAATCCAGTCCCTCTAGATGTTGCTACAGGCACATGACGACATACCTAATATATTGCACTTTATAATGGATGTTATTGTTTTAATTGAATGTTTGTAGTTGCACTTCAGACCTTTACAATTTGGAGTCTACCAGTTACTTTAAAATGTATTTCAATAAGTAGTATTTAGTAATATTGTGTAAATTGTCGTACTATATTAATTGTAGCTTACAACTAGATTGAAATGAATCTCATCACTATTTAATGTGTCATTGTCAATTGTAATAAGTAATAGAAGTGTCAAAAAGAATTGTAAACTATACAATGGCCTATAAAAAAATTACTAACATGTGATAACGGTTATATGTACAAAGAAGTGTATGAAATAAAAAAATCTAATAAATATAGTCTAAGTCAATGACGTCCATCCTCTGCCCAGTATCCTCCGTTGCTGGTTCGACTATTGCAGTGGTATCAAAACGGGGCTTGCCTAACATATGTCTCCAACAACGAAAGGCCATCCTACGTCAGAGTGTATCCTCTGTGTAAACCTTGATGTTGGCGAATGAGACCTCTCCAGCCAAATACTCCATGAATTTTAACATGTATACTCCACACAGACCACCACTAAGTTCCTGCTGTAGAACCGTATCATGATCCTCGATTCGCTCTATGTCGAAAGGATCACTCGGATAGTCACGGGAATCGAACACACCTTTTGTCATAAGTCGAGGCATGATATCAGCTAGGCATCAGCAAATGTCCTTCAGCATGTCTATAGATGTCGTGTCAATGTACAAATCGTAAATTACAATTAGCAGACTGTTCAAATCTACACACGCCGCCATCCAGTGCTGATCCTCAACATTAACGAGCATATATAACTGCACATAAAAGAACGGTTTCAGAACAAAATGGGGGGGGACATGTTAGGAGCATTGTTAACTATAATCACAAAGTGAATGACACATGTAAAACAGATACTTACCCAGTTTAGTTCATCCTATGACTGACCAATTAGCGGATTATAACCATCGACGTACAAGATTAACTTCGCCTTATTTTTTCAGATGATGTCATCCAACTTTTCTGTGTATTAGCACTATAATCCTTGCACCCTTGACTGCAACAATTGAATAACATCACAATGAGAAACCTTAAGGAAGGTTAATTACATTATGCTATAATGGGAAGACCCCAACGACGTACCCAAAACGTAATGTCCAGGAATGTGGATTTCTCCGCATGGTCATAACCAAGCTCCTATCTGCATCGTAATGTCCACAGGTAGACATTAATGTGCTGCACACACATAAAGTTTAGTTAGAATAATGTCCATTTGATGTTCAAAATATTTGAGAAAATAACAAAGCACACGATGCCAAATTCCTAAAACTGTACTCACGTCAGAACCTAGCCAAAGACTACAGGTTTTCATAATCTTGAAAAACTCTCGATCAGCAAAGCTAATGTCAAACTTAATGTCACCAACCTTCGCCGTCATTGAGTGATCGAAAGTCCTCATATCGTTATCGATGAAAGGTACAAGTAGGTCAAATAGGGGCACCTGTGTATCAAAAATAAGAGGCAACAGATCGGGCACATCAAGCTGGTCATCGATCTAGGGGGTGCCACGTAACTCAAGATCGCTTGGGACATGCATTTGTACTATCGGAGTAATAATAGTCTAGTCCTCAGTTTGAACCCTCTCCTTTGGCTGGACTTCTACTCTTTCGTACAATAGGGCTAACGAATGGGCTCCACTTATGTTTTTTCCAAAAAGAGCCATCTACCCCGAAGCGAAAGAAATCTGGTGGGCAGCTTATTAAAGACTTGAACGCTAGCTTTTGGAGCATTATGAATCAATTGAAGGCCCTTCCTTATCGTCATCGGTCTTGTCCTCATCCTACAGAAGAGACAGATGTTATAATCAAAGAGTAATACAAATGTGTATATTAGGGACATTATTGATACGTCATCTCAGTAGCCGAAATGCCCGCTAAGTAAAATGATAGTCTGAAAGAGGAGTCCCACCTTTTTTCTGCATCTCCTTGTTCTAGGCCAAAATCTGAATATTCTGCTCTGAAATCGCATTGTAATCAGCTCAAAAGGTCTTAACCTCCTCCCTAAGACCCAGTAACTCACACAAAACGATGGACTGGGAAGAAGCAAATGTCAATGCAAATGCCAATGTCAGTATTCAACACCAAAGGTAATTTCAATAACATAAAATATTTGTGATAATGTACCTCATAATCGATGTGAAAATGTGTGGATGATACGCCCGGTGTTGATGCTAGTGGTGTGCCCATGGGCAGCAACATCGATCCTATGTGGTGGACTACTCCTGCCGAGATGTGAGGGAGGTGGTCCATGTTTGGACGGAGGTAAGAACTGGAAATGGGGCGAGGATCGTGTTGGACTGGTACCTGGGGTCAGCACGATCTCTATATCAACAGTCGTATAAGGAATCGAAACCCCCACGGCATGGTCATGCTCTATATGGGCATCGACCTCTGTGTCTTCCTTCTCAGGCGGCTCAACAAACTCACCTTTCTGTAAATGAACGTCATGAGATACAACCCATTGCACGTGGACTCCACGCCGTATCCCAACGACCTCTGAGAGTGTCTTGTACCAATCTACGACACTCTCTGCCTTAGTAGGGTCCAAAATGATTGAAGGACGGACCTGCAAAAAGAAAACGAGACTTTATCTCAATAATGTATAGAATATGTACATATGTGAAATCAAAACAAATGAAATAGAATACAACTAAACTAACCCTCCTCCTCATATTAATCACGTCATGTAGGATCATCTCCTCGGGCGGTGTTATCGATGTCTCCCACTTGAACAATCGTGGAACCTTATGCACAAATTCACCCCCAGTACAATCGTAAATATCACCAATATACGTCATGACTTCATACAACCAAACCTGTAAAAATAATAATAATAATAACAACGAATTATAAACCCATTCAATGTTATATCTAAATACATACAACTCATGTTAATGCAAATTATTTAATTGCCTGTATTGACACGACCCAACCCAATTATCACTATTCATAGAATCCGGGGCTTCCACGAAAATGATGAGTGAGTAGAGTCTTGTTAAAATTAAACTTAAAACAAAATACTAAATTTATTAAAAACCTTTTTAAACAAACAAATAATTACAAAATCTTTAATAATATATTTAACGTATACTTTTCTATATAAATAAGTAAAATATTTAATGAAAAATTCAGCAGAGTTTTCTTTGTTTTTTGGATTTACCACAACCTGCAATTTATCAGAAAAACACTACTAATATTTCTAACATAATCTCAAACTACTTTTTAAGACCCCATCACAAAATAAATTCAACTGTAACACACTTGTATGATCTAATTAATTAGTTGGAGAGAGAGGGAGACCGAGAAGGGTGTGTGTGTATGTGTGTATGTGTGTGTGTGTGTGTGTAAATGCATATACATAGAAGAAATTAATTAAAGGAAAGAGATTTTGATTTCGTGGTTCTAGTAACCGAAAGACTTTGAAAGGAGAATAAGGCAAGTTGTTGTCAGTGGATTTACAAGGAGAAAGAGAAGAAATTTAAGGGGAAATAAGGAAATCAAAGAGATTAGTAAGTGTGGGCCATGTAATCAAGTTCAAAATTACATTTTATTTATATAGATTTTAAGTTCTCTTTATTTTTTATTATAATTTTAAATTTTAGTCTTTAATTAAGTATTTGAAATTTGTTATTATAGGTAGAGGTTCAATTGGAGACCTATTAGCAGACCCTGGGGCAAACAAGGATTGATCACTTTTTCAGTGAGTGGAAATTTCATTAAAATTTATTAATTTTACAGTAAATTCTCTATATTTATATGTTTTATATTGTAGCATGACAAATTTAAATTATTGATGATTTTAGGAAATATAGATTATTTTTTATGATGATTGGTTTAATAGAAGGACATTCAATTTCTTTATTTTGAGCTAAAGTTCATGCAATTGTGAACTTGGGCAAAAGTATATGAAAAATTTTGAATTATGATGAGTTATATGATTTACAAATTTTTTATTGAATTTTAAAATTTATGGAGAATTTGTGGAAAATTTTATATGATGTTGGAATTACTATTTGTTATGGAATTGGATAAAATTAATTATTTGAAAAAAAAAGAAACTTTCCCATTGTTGTTAGATCCTCCCCCTCATATGGGCCAATGTACGTGGACTTAATTTTTCACGTTTCCCAAATCGTAGCACACCCTTCTATGGTGATACCTGAAGGAATACCCAATCACCCACCTGAAACTCAAGTTCCCTTCTACGTTTATCTGCATAACTCTTTTGTCTGTCTTGAGCCACTTTCATCTTATTTCAAATAATATTAATTTTATCATTTGTTTTGTGGACAATTTCTAGACCCGATAAATTTCTTTTACCGATTTCATTTTAACATATTGAAGTTCTACACTTTCTTTCGTACAAAGCCTTATATGCTGCCATCTCAATACTAGATTGATAGCTATTATTATAAGCAATTCCATTAATGGCAAATATACACCCCAACTTCCTTTAAACTCCATCACACAAGCCCGTAACATATCCTCCAAAATCTAAGTAATTCTTTCTTACTGACCATTTGTTTGAGGATGAAAAGTTGTACTAAAATTCAATCTTATACCCATAGCTTTTTGTAAACTAGGCCAAAATCTAGATGTAAAACGAGGATCCCTATCTGAAACTATCAACACTGGTGCTCTATAGAGGCGAACTATCTCCCCAACATAAATATTGGCTAATCTATAGAGTGAATACGAGGCTTTGATAGGTTAAAAGTGTGTTAATTTAGTAAGCCAATCAACAATCACCCATACACCATCATGTCCATTTCTTGCGCGAGGAAGCCCAGTGACAAAGTCCATGGTGATATGTTCCCATTTTCCATTCAAGAATAAGAAGTGGTTAAGAAAGCCTTGCAGGTCTCTGATGCTCTACCTTAACTTGCTAACATACTAAACACCTTGATACATACTTTGCTATATCTCTTTCCATGCCTACCCATCAATAATGCTCCCTCAACGTATGATACATCTTTGTGCTTTCTGGGTGTATTTCATAAACTACACAATGAACTTCTTCCAAGATTTCTCTTTTTCAATCTTTATTTTCAGGTACACAAAGTCGATTGCCCAAAACTAACTCTCCATCATTTCTTATTGAGAAATCAACTCATAACCCATTTTGCACATCATCTCTAATCTTGATTAAATATGGATCTTGAAATTGCATTTCCCGAATCTAATCCACCAATATTGGCTTAACTTTAAAAATGGCCAACAATGCTCTTGGATCACCAACAGTTAACTCAATTCCTATGGATCTCAACTCAACAAGTAAGGGAAGATAAGAAACATGAAAACATGCTATTGGAACTTGAAGATTTCCTACTCAATGCATCTGCCACCACATTAGCTTTGCCAAGATGATAATCAATGGTACAATCGTAATCTTTTATTAATTCTATCCACCTTTTTTGCCTAAGATTTAATTCTTTTTGAGTGAACAGATATTTTAGACTTTTATAATCTGTATAAATCTGACAAGTCACCTTGTATAAGTAATGCCTCCAAGTTTCTAAAGTAAATACCACTGTTGCAAGTTCAAGATCCTGAGTCAAATAATTTAACTCAGGCTTTTTTAATTGTCTAGAAGCATAAGCAATCACCTTTCCATGTTGCATTAAAACACACCCTAATCCTTGTCTTGAAGCATCACTAAAAATCACAAATCCTTCCAACCCAGATGGTAAGGCAAGCACAATAGCAGAAGTTAATCTATTTTTAAGTTCTTTAAAGCTCAGTTCACATTCATCTGTCCATACAAATTTTACATTCTTTCTTGTTAATTTGGTTAACGGTGCTGCTATTTTGGAAAACCTCTCAACAAACCTTAAATAACAACTAGCCAAAGCAAGAAAACTTTTGATTTCTATCACATTAATAGGTCGTCCCACTTCACCACAGCTTCTGCTTTTTGAGGATCAACATAAATCCCTTTTGCTGAAATCAAATGGCCTAAAAATGTAACAATGCCAAACCAAAATGAACACTTGCTAAATTTAGCAAAAAGTTGTTTCTCCTTTAATGTTTGCAAAACAATCTGGAGATGCTCTGCATGTTTTGTTTCACTAGGCGAGTAAACCAAAATATCATCGATAAAGATTATTACAAACTGATCCAAGTACTGTCGAAATACGCGATTCATAAGATCCATAAAAGTAGCTGGAGCATTAGTTAACCCAAAAGGCATCACTAGAAATTCTAAATGCCTATAACGGGTTCTAAATGTTGTTTTAGGTACATCTGCATCTTTAATTCTCAACTGATGGTACCCCGATCGCAGGTCTATCTTAGAGAAAACCTTGGCACCTTGATACTGATCAAACAAATCATCAATCCGAAGTAATGGATATTCATTCCGGATAGTGACTTTGTTCAATTGTATGTAATCTATACATAATCTCAAAGTCCCATGTTTCTTTTTGACAAATAAGACTAGTACTCCCTATGAAGATGTATTAGGTCAGATAAAACCCTTATCTACTCATTCTTGCAACTGAGTCTTCAGTTTTGTATTGAACTGGATGTTATACCAGGAACTAAATATATAGGGCATGTTTGGCAGTCCGTATAGTATAGTATAAAAGGTACTATTCGCATAAAATATTTTTAAACTGTGTTTGGTGCAGCAGAATTGTGGATAGCATAGTAAAAGATTGCATAAGATCCGTATAAGAACCGCATAAAAGGAGGTAAAATAATGATGCCCTCCACCGTGTGTTAAGGCCGGATAAGGATACAGAGGATTGTTGAATATAATTTTTAATTCATAAGTTTTATATAATATAATATAATATAATATTACATAATATAATATTATATATATTATATTATATTATATTATATTATTAAAAGATTTAAATTATACAACTTTATTTTTTTGTTCCAATTTTCGATAATAAATACCGCAGACATATATAAATAAATAAAAATTTAAATTATTAGTTTATTGAATATTTAAATGAATTATTTTAATAAATAAATATAATTTATTAAATATTTTAAAAAAATTAATTATCTAAAAAATTAATTTAATATAAATAACTTTTAAAATTATTATATTTTAAAATATTTTATTAGTTTTAAACCATTTTTATTATTATAAGGAATTTAATATAGTTAAATACAATCTTTTATCAAACACAGCATTGTGTAATATTTATACAATACAGTGATAAACCAAACATAGTATAGAGTTTACTCAATCCTGTACTATACAATGCTATCCGCTACAATAATAGTTATACAATCCTATACGGTGTATCAAACGCAGCCATAGTGAATTCAATTTCTCTACTGGGTGGTAATCTGGAAGATCATTAGGGAAAATATCTAGAAATTCCCCAACAAAGGAATATCTTCCAATTTGGGCTCACTAACTTGAGTATCAATAACATGGCCAAATAAGCTGGGCAATGCTTTCTAAGTAACCGTCTAGCAGTAACAACCGATATAACACAGGAAGGAAGAATACGACTTTCCCCACAGAAAACAAATTCAGGTTGTCCTGGTTTCTTGAAAGTCACTTCTCTACAAAAACAATCCACAATAGCATGGTGATTTGCAAGCCAGTCCATCCCTAAGATTGCATCAAAATCATGAATATCAAGTAGGATCAAATCTACCTCCATCTCATGCTTACCAACTCGAACAACACTACCGTTAAACACATACTCTACTAACAATGACTTCCTAAGAGGTGTAGCTACTATTAAACTACATTCTAGTGGTTTCAACTCTTTTTTGGCATGCATGCCAAAATTAATAGAAACAAAGTAATGAGTGGAACTAGGATCAACCAAAACATGAGCTTCATGATCAAAGATGTGTAAAATACCAGTGACAACATCTAGAGTGGCCTGTGCCTCTTGCTGAGTCAAGACAAATACCATGTTTGTGTTTGTGGTCGCCCTAGTTGGCTTCTCTATTGATTACGACCACTATTTGCACTATTAGTCTGAGTTCTATTGCCAGATGAAGTCCCTTATACAGTATGAGGTTTCCTTTGCTCTTGGCCCTGAAGTCCACTACCCCCCTGAAACATCTGTGGACTAGCTATCTCTGTATTGTTACCACCCTGAACTAACATAGGACACTCCCTCCTAAAATGGCCAACTTGCCGATAATGGTAACAACCCAATGTTCTCATGGAACATTGACCCACATGAAATCTACCACATGCTGGACACTGATATCGTCTGCCACTATTAGTACTGCTACCCTATTGTCCACTAACATGACTGCCAGATGATCTTTGACCTCCAATATTACTGCCAACAGATTGCTCCCTCAAATCCTGTCCCTGCTGAACTCTCTGAAAACTTTGCACTTTGTCTTTATTGTGGTCTGTTAGATTGCCCTAAGAAACTACCCTCTATCATTAGCATTCGAGTGCTAGGACCACCAATTGACCAATTCTAATTACTTCGTTTTTGCCTTAAAGGGTCTTTTTTTTCTGTCTCTAATTTACTTCTCTCAACTCTCATAGTAGCATCTACCAATTTTCCAAATTCTGTATAGGCTGACCCCGTAACTGATGTTCTTATTCTACCACGAAAACCCTCTTAAAACTTTCTACACTTCTTCCTTTTATCTCGTGCAATTGATATAACAAATCTGGAGAGTTCTATAAATTTGTTCATATACTACTTAACGCTCATGGTCCCTTGAGTCAACCGATAAAACTCACTTCGTTTGGCATCTTGATAACCTAAAGATTATATTGATCAGAAAATTCTTAGCAAAATCTTGCCCATGTAATAGCTGTAGCATCACCATAACGATGTTCTATAGATCTCCACCAATGATAAGCCTTGCCCTCTAATAAAAAGGTAGCAAACAACAATCTTTGATCATCAGTACACCCCATAATATCAAATATGCACTCAATACAAATTATCCATGACTCAACATCTGTAGGATCTCCTGAACCATCAAAGTTTGTAGCTCCCAAACTTCTAACACGCTTAATTGTATTAGGAACCTCACGACCACCTTGTTCTTGAGTATCCACCATCTAATAACTAACTGTGCAAGTTTATCAAGAGATTGCTCTACATTTGGTACAACAGGTGGCACCTGATCTACTACAGGCTCTCCATGGGCCAGATGAGGTTGTGTTTGGTTAGTTAACCCTGTTGAAGCCTCATGTCTAGGTTCATTTCCCCTTGCTGGTGTATGAGGTGTTGGCAATCCTGCTAAAGGTCTCATGCGATGGCCACGATGACTCATATTGTAATCCATAAACCACAACTTTATTTATCAATATATAAAAATCTTCCAATGTGCAAATGTAAGTCTGCAAAATCTAAAACCTTGCTCTAGTACCAAATAGACATGACCAAACCCAATTATCATTATTCATAGAATCTCGGGCTTTCATGAAAATGATAATTGAGTAGAGTCTTGTTAAAATTAAACTTAAAACAAAATACTAAATTTATTAAAAACCTTTTTAAACAAACAAATAATTACAAAATCTTTAATAATATATTTAACGTATACTTTTCTATATAATAAGTAAAATATTTAATAAAAATTTAGCAGAGTTTCCTCTGTTTTTCGGATTTACCACAACCTGCAATTTATTAGAAAAACACTTCTAATATTTCGAACAGAATCTCAAACTACTTTTGAAAACCCTATCACAAAATAAATTCAACTGTAACACTCTTGTATTATCTAATCTCAGTTGGGTCTTACACCCTTTTTCAACCAAAAACAAATATAGGAATTAAAAAGCAAAAAAAATTAAATGGCTTAGAAAATAAAACATATGTATAACATCCAAAAAATAAATTTATTCATGTGAGCAAGAGATCAAAAGTGTCTAGGGTCATGTGGCCAATCCTGTACACAATGAAATGCTCAGCATCGAATCCAGCAACAACCTGATTGGGGGAAAAATTTGAAAAGCAAAGAAAAAAATGAGCAAAATGCCCAATGAGTGAAATGAATTTTAATAAATTTGTAAGTATGTTGTAATAATGTAAAACATAATAAATTCGTGAATATTATTATATAAAAATGTATAAATCATTATTTTTGATGGACATATCATAAAGGAGAAATAACAACAATAGATTTAACTCAAGAAAAATTCTGTATTTCAAATTATCAGAAAAGTTTTAATAAAATCCACACAAAATTAGTACCCACAGGAAATCTGTTATACCCGATGCACACAGACAGACGGAGACAATCTCATATCATATTAACTGCCAACATACTCATCATCCAAACAACATCACATGTCTTATTCACACCCATATATCGAATCCATATATCATAAGAAGGGAGAAGTCTATCATACCTGGCGACACATTCGCCCAGGCAGAGGGGGACGATCTAACAACAATGGGGAAGGGTATACATAGCGGTTTCTGTTTCTCAAATAATTAATTTTATCCAATTCCATATAAAATAGTAATTCCAACATCATATAAAAATTTCCACAAATTCTTCATAAATTTTGAAATTCAATCAAAAATTTGTAAATCATACAATTCATCATAAATTCAAAATTTTTCATATACTTTTGCTCAAATTCACAATTGCATAAACTTTAGCTCAAAATAAAGAAATCAGATATCCTCTATTACATTCAACCAATCATCATAAAAAATAATTTCCATTTCCTAAAATCATCAATAATTTAAATTTATCATGCTACAATATAAAACACACAAATATAAAGAATTTACTGTAAAATAAATAAATTATAATAAAATTTCCACTTACTAAACAAGTGATCACTCCTGGTTTGCCCCAGGGTCTGCCAATGGGTCTCCAATTGAACCACTACCTATAATAACAAAATTTAAATACTTAATTAAAGACCAAAATTTTAAAATTATAATCAAAATTAAAAAGAACTTAAAATCTGTACAAATAAAATGTAATCTTGAACTTGATTACATAGCCACACTTACTAATCTCTTTGATTTCCTTATTTCCCCTTAAATTTCTTCTCTTTCTCCTTGTAAAGCCACTAACAACAACTCCCTTTATTCTTCTTTCATAGTCTTTTGGTTACTAAAACTGAGAAATCAAAATCTCTTTCATTTAATTAATTTCTTCTACATATATGCGTTTATACACACACACACACACACCCCTCTCGGTCTCCCTCTCTCTCCAACTTCAGCTCTCTATTTTATTGTCTCGGTCTCTCTAGAACTCACTTTCTCTTTTATGATTTCTCCTCTTCTTCTCTTTATAAGATGTACTATTCTTCTCTTTATAAGATGTGTGTGTGTGTGTGTGTGTCTCTAAATATATATATATGCTTCAAATAAAAATATCACGCTTAATAAATTATTTTCCAAGAGACAAAATAATTAATGCCATTACTGCTTATGTTTGCCACTTCCGCGTTTCTATCAAGAAAGCTCTTAATCCCCATTAACCAATTTATCCAACCCTAATTTACCATTTAGTGATTTAGTTTTATAATTATTCCATTTATATCCCATGCCATTTAATTGGCATGGACTTGAAATCTAATAATTGTGTTGGGCCAAAGAACTTGATCCAACTTCAAAAAAAGAAATAATTAGCCCAAGCACCTTTATCAATTAAAAATATAAGCCCAAACCTAATTTGCCTATGAGACGTTACATGTATAGCATATGGGCACCCGTGTAGGTTGTACCTCTTTGTTCTTGCTTTCCCTTCTTTGTCGCCTTTCATTTCTTGTATTTTTGTAATCTTTTGCGTAATGCTTTCTTCATTCCTTTAATTGTCCAGTCATAAGACACCAAATCCCATGGTAGTCATTAAACATATCCAACATATTCACAAAATTCAACAACTGATGAGAAATGAAACGATGTCAATCCCATCCTATGAAAAGCCGCTCGAACACGTAGTACGCCGCCAGCTTGACTACATCGTCATCCGGACACTACAAGAAATTTTCACATATTTATCACTTTGTATTTTTTTTATTTGACTTTTTTTTTTAAAAACTGAGAACTATAACATTAATATGAAAGTCAAACCCATATTTTCTTCATACTTGTCACTTGTTGTTTTGATTATATTACATATTTATCACATTTTTAGATAGTGATAAGTAATTAACAAATAATTATGATACATATGAAAACAAATAAAGTATTTAAACTTAGAAGTAATTTTTAGGGGTGATTATGATAAGTTATAATATATTAGAATCCCATGAATTTTTACAATCTATATAAAAAAATGACATCTCCCCCAAAACTTAACCTAAGTGGTGTCGATTGTGACTGTTGTCTCTCTCTCGTTCTCTCCAGCGTTGTAGCACCTCGCCGACTCCAACACTAGCAGCCCCGCATCGACTCCCTCTGCCCCACCTTCTTCTGTCCTAAAAGTGATGATTCCCTCTACACAGATTCCTCCCCCTTGGGCCGCCTCGTCATCGGCCTCTACGGCCACCTGGTCCCTACCACCATCATCAACTTCAAGTCCATGTGCACTTCGTCCACTTACAGAAATACCCTTGTCCACAAAATCTTCCCCAGCCGGTTCTTCCTTGTTGGGCGCCAGGCGCGCAAGGAGAACAAAGGTGAAATCCACCTGCCATTGGAGTTCTTGTCTCGTAACATTAGTCTGTCGATTCCAGGGCGTTCTTATTGACTCATTCTAGGCCTGGTGTTGTTTCTCTCTATTTGTCTGAGAATGATGACGATAATGACATCAAGCTCGACCCTGATTATAGGAATGTTGAATTCTTGATCACTACTGGGCCTAGTCCTTGGCCCCAAATGGATAACAAGAATATTGTTTTCGGGGCGGTTCTTGAATGTGAGTTTTTGCTTGAATGCACCAAGAGAAATAGTAGTTTACTTCAGGTTTTGTTAGTTTAAGGATTGAATTTCACGAATTGTGGTAGTTTGACACAAAAGCTTATCTTTTTCTTTGGAAATTTTGGTTATTTGTGAGGTTCATGTGTTGGAAAGAGCTAATTGAAAATTTTGTTTCGGGGATTCTTGTTCATATTTGAGGAAGGAATTAAATTGTGTTTAGCCCTCTGAAATGAGGGCTTCAACCATCATTCAGTCATTGCTCTGTCCCACCAACCAACAATTTGTATGAATTCTGTTGTGGAAAAATTTTTAACAGCCTAGAATTATGTGAAATCTGATTATTATTTTAGTTTGGTCTGCTTTTTTCTCATGTTTGGAAATGTTAATGCCTGTTGTCGAATTCAATAATGCATTTGCCTTTTACCTTTTACCCCATTGTAATTTTTTAAAACCATTTTGACTGATTTATGTCTTCAATTAGACCAAATGATGTTGATTGTTCTTAGGTTTGGCTTGTATTCTTCTTTATGCTCATTGGATTCATTTGGGTTTGTTAAGTTGCACTTATTTGCTTTGTAGTAGGCTGCTAAATTGAGTTTCTTTTTACTTATTATATTTTTGAAGAACTCTTCCAAGAATTCCCTTTACCTTGAGGATTTTATGTGTTGAACTTTTAGATGAATGTCACCGATAAACTGTCCATTTTAATGTTATAGGTTGAAATATAAGTCCCTGCATTTGCAAGATAACACTCTAGTTTCTATTACTTTAAAGCAGTCTAAACCGTATAAATTATGTGTTAATCACTAACATCATCAAAAGTATGCGGCCTATTAGGGGACATAAAGTGTATCACAGACGTATGATCATTATGAGTTTCAGCACCTTTCTGAGGTATCTTTGGATCCATTTGTTTGCAATTGGCTTTTCATAATTGAAAGTTCCTGTTGGGTTTAAATATAAATACATATATATTTATCATGTCAGAGGCCCTTTTAGTGCAATCTTAGCTCATGTGGTGATTACGCTTCATTTCTCCTTACATTTGGATGACTATGTGTCAGTATTGTGTACTGAATACTCCTGGTAAATTCTGAAGACATGGTATCACTTTCAGTTGTGATATTGATAGTAAATAATAGTCCCTACTGCATGTACAAAGGGTTAATTTATGAGAAATATTATAGATAGAAAGAATTTGCAGGGCCACTATGGAGGAGTTTGCACATGACCTCGTACTTGAACTTTGTTTCAGGGTTGGATGTTGTCACAGCCATAGCTTCCATTCCAACTTACAAACCATCCGAAAGAATTCAGCAATACAATGATCTGGCCGCATTTCTTGGAGACAAAAGAGCGCAGCAAGCTCGCGCCATATGGAACAGACCTCTTAAAATTGTGTATATAAGTGACTGTGGAGAGCTCAAAGTGACAAAACCTTCCCATTCTCCTAGTCTACCTTAATACAAATATTCTTTTATTCAAACCCTTCTATATTTTGTGCAACATTTGAATTTAAATTTTTTCATTTTGAAAAGATTTTGTACTGAGATGAGTTTATAAATTAAAAGGAAAATACGAAATTTTAAGATCTTTATTTTCCTCGACGATCTATACTATAGCTCTACTGGGTGTTGGCTTCTGTAGAATATTGCTTCTGTAGACCTTCCCTACCATGGTGTTGATATTATTGTATTCCCTTTGGTATGTGTTTGTTCTATAATATTAAGGCTGCATTCTGGTCTCCTTTTTACTGGATGCATGACTCTATCAGAGTGTAGATTTCCTTTTGTGGATTATATTTGATGGCTTTTTTTGTCAGGAATCTCTGTTCTTTTTAGAGGACAATGTAAAATGATAGGTGTCTATTTATGTATTACTTTTATATCAATTCGTCCATGTTTCTTTGTTATATTCCGTGGTATTTTTATGTTTTTGTGTGTTTTGATGTTAGTAGGAGTTTTGGAGCAACTTGCACAAAAATGGAGTAAAACCCTTCATTTTCACCTCTGCTAGTCAGTGATCTTCTTCGGATTTAATTGTATTGATATACAATGAACCCGATGACATGTTATATACCGTTGGAAAGCTCTCGAAGTCTATTTTCTGGAGAAATTTACGGTTTATAAATCCTTTCAGTGTACCAAAAGTTGTAATCAAAACAGTGTGAGATGTATAGAAATATAATTCCACAAGTCACTGTAGCATGTATAATACGGGGCACTGTAGTAATTCACTGTAGCAGAGTATTTAAACACATTTTAGGGTTTTATTTTCATAACTTGAAGAGGGGAGAACGGGGAGGAGGCTGCATCTTTAGATTTGTCTCATCTCTTGGAGTTCTTGAAGGAGATTGAAGGCTTGGAAAGAGGAAGAACTACAAATCCTAAGAGATTTCATCAAATTTGCTAAGTTTTCCCTTTCCCTTTCATTTTCTGGAATGTCTCCATATTGTATTGTATGTGTATTGTTTCTGAATATGTGTAACTAAATCTGAATTGGTTGAGGGTGATTTCAAAGCCCTAGATATGGTTTTTGTGAGTTGATTGTGCAAGAAATTGTTATCCAATTCTCTAATTGAGTTGCTTGTATTTTCCCATGTTTAATGCTTATGATTGCTTGCTGGATTATATTTGGGTGGCCAACTGATTATAATCTGGATATTGTCTATTGCTAGATTAGAAATCTTGATCCGTAATTGTCTTGAATTTCTAATCATTAGTAGGAAAATTGTGATCAGAGATTGCCATTGGAGAATATAACCTAATTAAATAATCCGAGCTTGTGTGTTTATTGCTTAGATCAACCTGTCTTTCTTTTCGTAATGCATCCATTGAATTAAATTTAGAGATCTTGTTCTAGGTTGTTTAATGGATAGAGATTAAATAAAGAGCCTGTTTTATTTAACAACAAAGTAAGGAAAGATTGGGATAACAGAGTATATTGTTATCTACGGTTGATAATTTCAATGGTGTAATTGGATGATAATTCTACAATTAATTCACAAATCCATATCTTGTGATGGAGAATGATCCCTTGACCAGATTTCTATCATTGATTAATTCCCATTTCAATTAAGTTTGCATTGTGTTAATCATTAATTACCGTCGTATTCAGTTTTTCATCTAGTTAATCAACCAACAAAACCCCCCATTTAGTTAATTGTTGCTGGAAATAACAAATTCAATTAGAATCAATCCTCGTGGGAACGATATCTTACTTATCACTTTATTACTTGTGCGACTAGTATACTTGCTAGTTTCGAACGCATCATAAAACTAGAGGATACACAGTTGACTCTTGCTTATCTTTTCAAGTAATGGAGAACCATATAGCAAGCACCATAAATCTTTGTTTTGCCAGATCCTTTTCATCAAAAACATCAAAGCAACAATCAAAAACGCCATATGAGGTCTGTTGTAAATTGAAGTTTTTGAAACTTATCTTATCACAGAAAAATTTTGTTATCAAACAAATTTCCTGTTACTTTCGTGTAAATAATCAACAATCAAACCTTTACAGACAAATAGCGTTGTACATTGGGTTTTTGTTATCAATAATTACATCATATTTTTTTGGTTTGAATTTATGGTACATTGGGTTTTTTTAATTTTCTTGTCTTACCTTGCACTGCCCTACAACCCAAAAAAGACCTATCAACTGTTGAGGATCCCTTTGATGCTCCTACATACAATATCCCAGAGAAGTCGATGACTTTTGCAGAGGGGGCCTCATATAGTGTTATAATTCTTGCTGGGCTTGGGGTTGCTGCTGCTGCTGCATATGCTATTTTCAAGGAGCTCATATTTGAACCAAAAGAGTAAGAGATCTTTTATTGAATTGTGTTCTCTAGTGGAAATTTGGAATTCTAACTTAACCTTTGTCAATTCAAAGCTGATTTGAGGTCATCTTCTATTTCAGGTATAAAATTTTTAACAAAGCACTAAAAAGAATTCAAGATGACAATCAGGTTTGTCAAGTTTATTTATTTATTGATTGTCCTGCAGCCCTGAATTTTAAAATAGTTAACACTAGTTATTTTATTGGACCAATCTAAGGAGAGAAATATTTTATGTGCTGTATTTTTATTAATTTTTTAATTTTTTAATAGAAATAGTGTTAGGAAGGCAGGATTTGCAAAGCTTAAAGCAATCCTAGAGAATGAATTTTGATCTCTATTTGTCACAAATTTAAGATAATATTTGTACAATGATGAATGATGAATAGAACCTATATATTCGCTTATTTTTATAACTATGGTTAGCCCTAATTTGAAAATTAGGAGAGGAGTTAAAAGCTTTAAGATCATACAAATGGTTGCACAAATAATGGCAAATGTAGCAGTTATGTTCTGTTAATTACATATATCATATGATGTTGTACTGCCTTAACATTTTACAAACCTTTATATCTTTCTGATATAACTTTAATGTAATGAATCTTCTCTTAGAATGGAGCTTTGGTTGTTCACTTGGATTGAAACTACTTCATATTAGGTCAGAGTCAGGATTGGATGGCCTATCACTGGATATGGTCAGGAACACATGTGCCTACAGAAACACACGTGCGTCTTGGTTATCAGAATTTTTATGGGCCGTTAAATTGGGCTTTTAACTGGTTCTAGTTCTGGTTATAATTATTTGACGTTTATGCCCTCATTGGTTGGTTTTATTTGCTTATGATATCCCGTACGGCGTCCTTTAGGTCTGTAACTTTTGCTGTAGATGATTATATGCTACCGTCTCTTGATTTTCAGCAAGAACAAATAAAGCCTCTAGAAAAATGCCATCACAAAACAATCTTATTTGCCATTTAGTATTAATTTGATTGAGACAAGCTACTTTTTACAATAGTTTGAAAGCACTTCTGAATATATATATATAACACTTCCATGGAAATTTAGGATTAATTTGATTGAAACTAGCCACCTTTTAGAGGAGTGTGGAACCATTTTGTTGTTGTTTGTTGATTTTGTTTGTTTTAATTTCAAGTTTTCTTTTTGACAAACCAGATGACTACCCCATGATATAAGCACACGTGGAAGACAAGTGTGGAGGTTTTGTCAACCTCCGCAGAAAGTATATCTTTACTTTTCATGCTTCACGTGGGAGACAAGTGTGGCGGTTTTGTCAAACCCCATCGAAAGTTTATCTCCATTTTTCATGCACACATGGGCGACAAGTGTGGAGGTTTTGTCAAGCCCCACTGAAAGCATATTTATTTTTTCAAATCTCGGGGCGATAAATCTGCATCGAGCAACCCCCACCGAAATTATGTCCCCATGTGTCAAATTTGAGAGTTTTACGTGTGTATATATCCATTCTCCATATTTTCAAATTTCATTATTATAACCTGTCTTACACTTGAAAAGCATATTACCTAACGTGCATCATTGTCTTACACAAGGTTAGAGCACTTGTAGAAATAGAGAAAACACCAATTCGGCGATTCCAAAATATATGCGTATTTTGTGGATCGCAATTTGGTAAAGATGGAGAGTTTACAACAGCGGCTCTTGATTTTGGTAGGACATTAGCTGCGAGGGGTATTCATTTGATTTACGGAGGGGGTAGTCTTGGGTTAATGGGTGTGTGTCGACAGCTGCATCCTTAGGAGGAAGCAAAGTTCTCGGCATTATCCCTAAACCATTAGCTGTACGAGATATCGTAGGCAACACAATTGGGGAAGAGTTACAGGTCTCTAGTATGCATGAGCGTATTGCAAATATGGTTGTTAAGTCCGATGCATTTATAGCTTTGCCGGGTGGTTATGGTACATTAGAGGAGATATTTCAAATCACCTCTTGGGCACAGCTAAACATCCATAAAAAACCTATTGGTTTGTTAAATGTCAATAATTTTTTTGATGGTTTGTTGTCTTTTCTTGATCAAGCTGTAGAAAAAAATTTTATCTCACCATCAGCGAGGCAAATCTTGTTACAGCTTCAACGGCAGGGGAGTTAATTGACAAACTACAAGAATTCGTCTATTTGCCTGATCCAACAACAGCTCGGATTGATTGGTTTGGAGAAGGCAATAAGAGGCGTAAACTGGATTTAACACTCCATCTGTAATCTCTATTTGCTGGTTTGCTTCGTTTTTGTTTGCTTTCTTTTTATTTATTTGAAGTTTTTCATGTTATTTATTTTGAGATTTTTTAGGTTGTTTCTTTCCTCCCAGGTAATATTTTCTAATCTTGGTTTTTAGAGTGGTGGCTTAAAAAGTTTAAGTCCTCTTGAAACGCATTATGGATCTCTTTAATCTATAATGGCTGAATAAGGAGGCTAACTTCTAAACTTTTAGACCCATTCTAACTGACTTGTTTTTGTTTGCTGGCTTGTTGGACTTTGTTATTTTATGAGCAAGTTTAGTTTTATGTAATTTAGAAGTTGTTATATGTTTTTTGTCTTTATCAGTTTCGATTAAAAAAATTGTGGAAAAAAAAGTTGAAAATGGCAGAATATGGGGTTTTCTTTAACCCTTGAAACGCATTCTCTCGACATAAATCTGTAGTTTGTTTATTTCATGTTGTTTGAAGTGTCTTGTATCTTGTTTCGTTCTTTCATATAAAGGTATATAGGCTGGAAACCTTAAGTCTGCGGGCTACTGGTCCTAAGGATTGTTGAAATATACAATCTTGACTCAGGTTTAACAACGCCACGTACCTCTTTTCTTGCATTTTGTGGGTCGATGATAAGATAATGATTGAATTAAGAATAACTCTTGGAAAATGATAAATGATACATAGATCTGTGTGCTTGAAATGTTTATTGGTTTTCGCTTTGCTTTTGATTCCTTGCGCAACATTGAGCACTGAGCTATTATCACTGAGTTATTTGTTCACTTAGAGAAAGTTTATGTAATTTAAGTGTTTTTCCAGATTTCAATGAATTCTAGAACTTGTTTGATGGTCACTCGAGGCGAAATCCTAGACTGTGCAACATTAGGGAAATGATTTAGGCCATCTTTGGATCGGTTGAGCCTTAAGAGCCAACCTTGACTAAAATTGATCCCTAGTTACCCCTTTGAGCCTCTGTAAACCTTTTTCTTTGTTAACTAACTAAAAGATTTCCTAATCTCAATTGAATTTGTTCCAAACAGTTTATCCCTTACCTATGAGCATGTAAATCATTCGCAATTATATTTTGAGCTATGTTCTGGTTTTGGGACGTTAGAGGAGGTTGGATTATGCCATGAACAATGCAAGTGAGTTTTATTATATTTGTAAAAAAAAAAAAGAGAAAAAAATCTGTACTTATCTTCCACGTACTTAAACATTGAGGACAATGTATTGTTTAAGTATGAGGGAGTGGAATTGCAGTTAAAAAAAAAAAAAGAAAAGAAAAAGAGTTCTATACCCATGGGTGTTCTTAAAAAGAATGAAACAACAAAGTGTGGGGGTGTAGTTTCTTTTGTTTTCTACAAAAAAAAAAGAAGAAGAGAAGAGAAAAAAAAAGATTGAGTGTTCTAAATAAGTTTGGGGGAGTAACCTAGTGAATTAAAATAAAGTTGTGTTATAGAGGTGAGCTCTACATAATCTTGAATGATTTATGTGTTTGTGGGTGATTTGAGCCAAATTATTATCCTTGATCATACCTTTACCCAAGCCAAACGTTACAAGCTTAATAAAGTCCTACTTGATCCTTGGTGTTGTACATGTCTACATTAGTGGAGAGTGACTTGAAAAGTAGGCCTATAGAGTTCATTTATTCATACATCTTCACTATTAAATATGATTCATTTTTAAGCATAAACTCATCCGGGTTACAAGTGATTAGGTGAGAATGGCTCTACACACACACAATTGAGGAATTGAAGTGAAGCGAAACTAATCCTTGAGATGAAATTCTTGATCAAGTGCATTATTTTGAAGTTTTCCTTGGGTTATAATTAAGTACAATCTTTGAGGCCTATTTACAGGTTGAAGCATTTGTGTGTTTTAATTTTTCTTTGATTCTGTTTCGGTTTAGTTTTGTTTCGTATCATTTTAGTTGCTCGAGGACTAGCAAAGTCTAAGTGTGGGGGGATTTGATAGGTGTCTATTTATGTATTACTTTTATATCAATTCGTCCATGTTTCTTTGCTATATTCCGTGGTATTTTTATGTTTTGTGTGTTTTGATGTTTGTAGGAGTTTTGGAGCAACTTGCACAAAAATGGAGTAAAACCCTTCATTTTCACCTCTGCTAGTCAACCATATTCTCGGATTTAATGTATTGATATACAATGAACCCGATGACATATTATATACCGTTGGAAAGCTCTCGAAGTCTATTTTCTGGAGAAATTTACGGTTTATAAATCCATTCAGTGTACCAAAAGTTCTAATCAAAACAGTGTGATATGTATAGAAATATAATTCCACAAGTCACTGTAGCATGTATAATACGGGGCACTGTAGCAAGTCACTGTAGCAGAGTATTTAAACACATTTTAGGGTTTTATTTTCATAACTTGAAGAGGGGAGAACGTGGTGGAGGCTGCAGCTCTGGAATTCTTTCATCTCTTGAGTTCTTGAAGGAGAAAGGAAGCTTGGAAAGAGGAAGAACTACAATCCAAAGAGAATTACATCAAATGTGCTAAGTTTTTCACTTCCCTTTCATTTTCTGGAATGTCTCCATGTTGTATTGTATTTACCACGTTCTTAAACATGTGTAACTGAATCTGAAATGGTTGAGGGTGATTTCAAAGCCCCTGATATGGTTTTTGTAAGTTGATTGTGTAAGGAATTGTTATCCAATTCTCTAATTGAAGTTTGCTTGTATTCTCCCATATTTAATGCATATGATTGCTTGCTGATTGTATTTGAGTGGCCAACTGAATATAATCTGGTTGTGATTTATTGCTAGACTAGAAATCTTGATCCGTAATTGTCTTGAATTTCTAATCATTAGTAGCAGAATTGTGATCAGAGATTACAATTGGAGAATATAACCTAAGTTAAATAATCCGAGCTTGTGTGTTTATTGCTTAGATCAACCTATCTTTCTTATCATAATGCATCCATTGAATTAAATTTAGAGATCTTGTTCTAGGTTGTTTAATGGATAGAGATTGAATAAAGAGCCTATTTTATTTAACAACAAAGTAAGGAAAGATTGGGATAACAGAGCTTGTTGTTATCTACGGTTGATAATTTCAATACTGTAATTGGATGACAATTCTATGATTAATTCCCAAATCCATATCTTGTGGTAGAGAAGGATCCCTTAACCAGATTTCTATCATTGATTAATTCCCATTTCAATTAAGTTTTCATTGTGTTATTCATTAATTACCGTCTTATTCAGTTTTTCATCTAGTTAATCAACCAACAAAACCCCCCATTTAGTTAATTGTTGCTGGAAATAACAAATTCAATTAGAATCAATCCTCGTGGGAACGATATCTTACTTATCACTTTATTACTTGTGCGACTAGTATACTTGCTAGTTTCGAACGCATCATAAAACTAGAGGATACACAGTTGACTCTTGCTTATCTTTTCAAGTAATGGAGAACCATATAGCAAGCACCATAAATCTTTGTTTTGCCAGATCCTTTTCATCAAAAACATCAAAGCAACAATCAAAAACGCCATATGAGGTCTGTTGTAAATTGAAGTTTTTGAAACTTATCTTATCACAGAAAAATTTTGTTATCAAACAAATTTCCTGTTACTTTCGTGTAAATAATCAACAATCAAACCTTTACAGACAAATAGCGTTGTACATTGGGTTTTTGTTATCAATAATTACATCATATTTTTTTGGTTTGAATTTATGGTACATTGGGTTTTTTTAATTTTCTTGTCTTACCTTGCACTGCCCTACAACCCAAAAAAGACCTATCAACTGTTGAGGATCCCTTTGATGCTCCTACATACAATATCCCAGAGAAGTCGATGACTTTTGCAGAGGGGGCCTCATATAGTGTTATAATTCTTGCTGGGCTTGGGGTTGCTGCTGCTGCTGCATATGCTATTTTCAAGGAGCTCATATTTGAACCAAAAGAGTAAGAGATCTTTTATTGAATTGTGTTCTCTAGTGGAAATTTGGAATTCTAACTTAACCTTTGTCAATTCAAAGCTGATTTGAGGTCATCTTCTATTTCAGGTATAAAATTTTTAACAAAGCACTAAAAAGAATTCAAGATGACAATCAGGTTTGTCAAGTTTATTTATTTATTGATTGTCCTGCAACCCTGAATTTTAAAATAGTTAACACTAGTTATTTTATTGGACCAATCTAAGGAGAGAAATATTTTATGTGCTGTATTTTTATTAATTTTTTAATTTTTTAATAGAAATAGTGTTAGGAAGGCGGGATTTGCAAAGCTTAAAGCAATCCTAGAGAATGAATTTTGATCTCTATTTGTCACAAATTTAAGATAATATTTGTACAATGATGAATGATGAATAGAACCTATATATTCGCTTATTTTTATAACTATGGTTAGCCCTAATTTGAAAATTAGGAGAGGAGTTAAAAGCTTTAAGATCATACAAATGGTTGCAGGAATAATGGCAAATGTAGCAGTTATGTTATGTTAATTACATATATCATATGATGTTGTACTGCCTTAACATTTTACAAACCTTTATATCTTTCTGATATAACTTTACTGTAATGAATCTTCTCTTAGAATGGAGCTTTGGTTGTTCACTTGGATTGAAACTACTTCATATTAGGTCAGAGTCAGGATTGGATGGCCTATCACTGGATATGGTCAGGAACACATGTGCCTACAGAAACACACGTGCGTCTTGGTTATCAGAATTTTTATGGGCCGTTAAATTGGGCTTTTAACTGGTTCTAGTTCTGGTTATAATTATTTGACGTTTATGCCCTCATTGGTTGGTTTTATTTGCTTATGATATCCCGTACGGCGTCCTTTAGGTCTGTAACTTGTTGCTGTAGATGATTTTATGCTACCGTCTCTTGATTTTCAGCAAGAACAAATAAAGCCTCTAGAAAAATGCCATCACAAAACAATCTTATTTGCCATTTAGTATTAATTTGATTGAGACAAGCTACTTTTTACAATAGTTTGAAAGCACTTCTGAATATATATATATAACACTTCCATGGAAATTTAGGATTAATTTGATTGAAACTAGCCACCTTTTAGAGGAGTGTGGAACCATTTTTTACCATATAAAAACAAGTTCTAAGGAAATGTTTATTTATTAATATTCCACGAAAACATTATACAATGTACATATAAAAATGATTTTAATGTAAAAAACACCTGTAAGTGTGTTGTACACTTCAATATGATTATAGGAAAAGAAAAAAAAAAGAATTGAAACAAAGGGATCTGGTTTGTTTGTTGTTACTTATTGATGTTCTAAAATTTTAGCAACCTAATAATGCATCTATTAAGATTGGATCTCTTGATTGTTACAGGCCAATTAATGTTCCAAGTAGATGGAACTCAGCAACAATGATGGCAGATGATGGCATAAGGAAAAAAGGGCTCAAAGGCTGAAGAGCTGGTGCCAAAGCTAGAGAATGCTTCTGGTAATCACCCCAAGTCAGTGATTTTTATCCCAAAGAAGAGGGCCAGTGATATTAAAGATGCAATTATTAGTAGTGAGATTCAGGAAAACAAGGAAGATGCTAGCAGACAATTCCTCTCTCGACCAGGCTTTCCTGTTGGGATTGCTGCAGGGGAATCCCTAGACAGTGAAGTTAGCCTATTTAATGAGATTGAACTTGAAATGAATGCAACAGATTATAGTGCTCCTGTCAAGAAACCTGGTCGCAACTACCGGATGCAGTCAAGTTCAGATGATTCTGATTCTTAAAGTTTTGGAAAATATCTAAAAGATAGTGGCATGAGACTTTAAAATTTAAGTTACATTTATGTGTAACTGATGTTTGTATATATTTCTTCCAAATTTTATTTAATGATTGTCCCAACCCGCCAATTAATCTCATTTTTTAGGCTTTGGGGGTTCATTGAAGTTAATGCAGTATCTTTTGTTAAGGAATGCTTTTCTTGGAAATTTTTCTTTTGTACATATTGAAGTGCATGATGTTTATCTTTTGCTATTTACATGTTTGTGTTTGTGATAGAATGTAGATGCTGATTACAACTGCATACTTGCCTTAAAGTATAAAGTCCACCTATGTTATTATTTTGACATGCTTAGAGTTATTGACGTAGAACTCATTAGATTATAATTAGGAATAAAATTAAAATTTAGGGATTTCAATTTGACTTGGATGTTAGTGAAGTGATTTGAATGTTGTAGTTCATGTGGTGCTTAATTTGAATATTTTGATTTGAGAGCATCATTTGATTTTGTATTGTGTTTTGGCATTGACATGGCATCACTAGGGAAATGATTTTATACATTTGATTCATTTATTTGTTGATTTATACGTTTTGGGAGTTGATTTCCAATGAACTGCATGTAACACTCAAAAAATTTCAGATTACAAATATATACAGCATATGCAAAATATATATATATATATATATATATATATATATATATATATATATATGTATATATATAATACTAGGCGGAAGAACACCAGCAGAGTATTGTATATTTATTGGTATTTGGCAACCTTAGGCGGTCAAAAAACGTCAAATATATATCCGGACAGAAAATTCATACTTATCGTTTATAAAGTGACGAATATTATCAAGTTGAAAAATTTTTCTACTATTACAAAACCATATTTATCATTCAAAAAGTGTCAAATATGACAAAATTCAAAAAAGTTAACCGTTACAAAACCATATTTATCGTTCAAAAAGTGCCAAATATGATAAAATTCAAAAAATTTAACCGTTACAAAACCATATTTATCGGGCAAAAAGCAATAAATATGTTACAATTCAAAAATGTAAACGTTACAACCTACCAAATGTGACAATAAAAAGTGACGAATATGGCATTTTTTCTACAGTATTTATGTTATTATACTTGGCGCTTTTATGTGAGAAATATGGTTGTGAATATATTTGGCGTTTTGACCGACCACCAAATAGACTATATTTGGCGGTGCTATTGGTGTTGTTTTGTTGACCGCCAAATATATATTTATTTGGCGGTCTTTGACTGCCAAATATGAACGTTTTTCTTGTAGTGGGAGTAACATGGACATCTATTTTCTAAAGCAATGGATAAAATTCTCTGAGCTCCATGTCTTGACCCCCGAAGTATGTATCCAACAGTGTGCACAGATTTTGGACATTGGGAATTTCTGGTAATTTAGCAGCAAACTTCAAACCAATTATAAAGTCCAAACTCATGTGTAGAGAAACAGATAAGCTACTATAGAAAGAAAATTATTGAATATTATAATGTACAAACAATAGAAGTGATAAGAAAGTATTACAGGTAATTTGGCTTCTGAAACTGTATGATATACATCGCACCTTGAATGAGGAACCACATCTCGTTATCATATCTGACTGTCTTCACCTCTCATAGTAAAACATTATGAACTAGTTGCGACGGAAATGTTAGCTCTCGAATCTCAAGTATTGCCCAGAAAAGGTATTCTGAAACATTTCCTATTGCCGCTCAGTCAAAGTGGAACAAATCCACTAAATATAGTCCCAACTCGCCAAATTCGTGATCATACTATGGTAATGCTCGTCCATCTTCAAGTTAAATGCAAGCCCGTGCCCATTTGCCATGTCCAAGCCTTCATATAACAACATAAAAAATATTTACATTAAGAAAAACTTTTTAAAACAGGAAAAGAAACGCTCGATAAGACTCGACATAACTCGACACACGACACAAATAAAATCGAAAACTCGATGTCAGTAAGTCAGCTATTGGTTTCCCTAAAAAAATTTGATACGTGAAAGACGCGATCGACATGTACACTTGACAACACTCAACGCACGACATAGAGGAAATTTGACACATGATGTCACGATGCCTGCTATCAATTTCTCTATAAAATTCAATACGCAATACATGCGTTTGACAAGTTGTGTCTGTTGGATTCACGAAATCGACAAACTGATAAGAAGCATTTTCGATTATCAGTTTTTTACGAAACAGACACACAGCCATTGTTAGACGTGCCTATTGCATTTTGGATCTTTCTTAAAATCGATGCATGGCACCAAGTCATAGAGTGTCGGTTTCATCGGATTTCCTATGTTGACTGTTGAACTGCCTATAGCCAACACTAGACACACACGACCTATTTAAGGTCGTGTGCCAAGCAAAGTTCCAGAAGGCCAATTCAACACTCATCATCGTCTTCCTTCGTCGTCGAGCACACAGCACACTAATGACTATCATTTTCGCACATCCTAAGCTCCCAAAATAGATTTTTAATAGTCTATCTACCTCCAATAACCATTCAACACACCCAAAACACATGTATTCAACATTAAACATCCAACAAAATACCTAATTTTTAAATTTTCAAATTTAACATTGTTCTACATTTCATATCTTTTCCACCATTTTCCTACACCTAACATGATTTTCCATGTAATATCATCAGAACAAAATAACAACATAAACAAGACTAATCGGTTTGATTTCACTCTTGAAATTGTCAGTCTCTGATTCCCTCTGTGTCTCCTCCTTTGCTGCCTTTTGCCTGGACCAAAATGTCAATGTCAGAATGTGTGTTGGTTAAAGCAGTTAGGGAAGCGCTTCAAATTTGAACAGCTTCTTTGGAAGCAAATGTGAAGTGGTTATGGATTCGGAGTGGAGTATGCTGCTTTCTATTACGGATTGGAGGGAAGGAAGCAAATTAATAAAAATTGAATTAATTGCATTAATATGGATATTTAAGTAATTTCACAGTCAAAAGGGTTAATGCATGCAAATTTTACATGACTGGGTTATTTTTCTAAGAGACCCCTAAATTTGGGTCATTATTTGAATTTTCCCTTTTATCCTTCATCTCTCTCCATCTCTCTTCATCTTTTCTTCCATCTCTCTCTTTTTCCATTCCCAAACTTCATGTGCTCCTCTCTTTTCATCCATCTCTTCTCAGTTTTTCCTATTTGAATCCTCATCTTGCCAAGAGCTTGCATGTGGTTCTTGATTTCATGGTGATTACAGTGATTTGAGGTGGAAACCACGGCATTGTGAGAGCGGACTGCAATATGGGCTTTGGAAATTAATATTTGTTGCTTATGTGGTCATAAATAGGCAAAGTTGAAAATTGAGAAAGTTATGAAATTTCAAGAATTGATGATTATTATGGGTTTTATTAAAAAGTTTTGAAGCCTAGTATCCAGTTACGTTAGATAACATGTGCAGTTAAGTCTAATGCAATAGGAAACTAAAAGATGCACAACAAATTTTTACGTGGTTCGGCTATAACTATCTTGCATCCACAGGCAGCCAAGTTGCAATCCATTAGGTCATTCACGACTACAATTACTTGGATTTACAGTAGAAGAAATCCACTTTCTCTCTCGTTTACCTTTCTTTGTAATCCACATTCTCTCTCTAAGAACTTCAACTCTAGTAGACCAACTCCCTATCTTGCTACACTTCATAACCCAACAATTCAAGTCCCCATTGACTGTTTTGCAACTTTTTTAGATAAATACTCAAATCCCCTTGAATATTTGATAACTTCTCATAAACATTAAATCAAAATGCAAGCTAATAAAGACTGAATTGACACAGCTCTCAACAACACATAACAGCTTACTGCTCTTTATCTGTCTACTATCTTAACTATAACTAGTTAAGAAATACACTATACATGATACTAGTTACAAACTCATGTAAACACTCATCTCCTAAGCCTTATAGACTTATAACTATTATGGACTTATGTAAGCACTCAACCCTTAAGTCTTACACGATCTATGATACTCAGAAGAAGCTTAATCTCTTATAAACATGATGAAGACATATTCGAACTTGATCTCTATTGTTCTCCTTAATTGCCTTGAATACGTTGAGTCCAAAAGCTATGAATATAGCTTTATAGAGTGTTCCTATTTGGTTGTAATTCATTTCGTTATTCTGTAAGATCTTTAACATAACTCATGAAATAATCTTAGATAAGGATCAATGAATAATGGAAGTAATCACATATTCTTCTAAGTGATCTAGGATACTATATAAGATAATTTATGCAAGATTCCTATTTAACTAGGATTTTAATTAAGTTATCCCATCCCAGTCAATATTCTCACAAAAATAGAAAATTTATCGCATTAGGAATGCTATTAACCAAAGTTTTCTTTCACAAGATGACAATGCAAAAATCACATAGCATGCATATACTTTAGCATGTAACGTAAAAATCAACAATATTCAAAGGAAGACTTGAGCATCATTTCTTCTCTTTTTACATGAGAATGAGGATATTAGATCTAGGGCTACAATTTTGAAAAAAAAATGGTGTGGTTTCTAATTGATATTTTTTATTTTTTATTTTGCTCAAATAGAGTTGATTGTGTGTGATACTTGATAAGTTTTTCATGTACAGAGTTCAAAAAAAAAATTTATGGGTTTGGTTGTTCTGATTTGGGCTTGTTGTTAATATGGCGTGATATGTTTACGGATGGAGGTTGAGGTCGAGGTCGAGGTGAAGGTGGTGGTGATGGTGATGGTTGAGGGATTGCATTTGGTTTCGTTTGGGTTGATTAGATTGTTATTTTTGTTGAAGTGGTGGTGATGATGATCGGGAATCGGGATGAAGGCAGAGGTGGCCGTGATGATGCTTGAGGGTTTGTTGCAGGCAACGGAAGTCATAGATGTTGAAGTTGGCCGTAATTTGTTTCTCTTCTTATTTTTATCTAAAATAAGCCACTATATCATGATTTGTATCATTACATTATCTTTTGAGTAAGACGAATGAGGATAAATAGGTCCTTGCATAAGAGATTCTAAGTTAAATAACTAGTTCTTTTAACGGGGGATGGAATCTGGGGGTCATCGTGTTACTTTTCCAAAAATGGGGGCCAAGGGAGTGGCAGCCAAAACAAGGGGGTTGCGTTGAATTTCCGGCTTCACGAACTGCCCCTCACTCCTCTCATATCTCATAGATTTTTGCGTTTGTCTCAAGTTTATTCTTAACTCCATAAATCACTTCAAAGAATCATCATTGTATTGATCTTTATAGTATTTTAAATAATAAGTGTGCTCCTCAAAAAATGCATTAAAACAAAAATATCTTTTGCTAACACTTTCAATCATTTGTTCATAGATTGTTCATTTATTATATTATGTATGTTTTTAGAGATTCCTTTGTGTCAAAGGTTGGTCAAATTAGAATAGATTATGCAAGCTAAATGATACCAATTCATGATCAAGAGGATGCTAATAACAAGTTGTATAAGACTTTACAATTTAAGTCCTCATTAATTTAGACGCTCAGTTATTTAGTTTATTAGTCGGGGTTTCGAAGCAATTCTCTCAGTTATTTAAAGTAGGCCTAATCAAATTCACTGTGGGTTGAAAACTTGGCCCAAGATGATTCCTGGATGCGCAAAAGGACCATCCGCTCCTTGCAACAATGCAACTGGAAGCTGAACCAATTATTTTCGCGCTGAATCCGCCGTTATTTTCTTGAAAAAATTAAGAAAATAATCTAATTACAGGTATTCTTCAATAAATTATTCTATTCTTAAAAAATTTGAATATTATGACTATGTTAATGTTCAATAATATTAGACGAGTGTATCTAATAATATCTGATGGTCAGATATTCGACAGAAAGTCATAGAGTCATGACATATAATTTTTTTAAAAAATAATTATTTTTATAATTCACACTTGTGTTTAGAGTTTTTTTTATTTTTTTTATCTTTTTCCTTTTATGATATATTCCATTTGCATTCTAAATCCAAAGTTTAAGCTCAGATTCAAATATGAAACATGGAACGGTGATTAATGGAAATAAATGATGAAAAAGATCCTTTTAAGAGGATGCTATCAATCGCATTCAAACAAGCAAGAGTCAACTTTTTCTAAAGTATTAAATGTTTGCATCCTTAATTTTTTTACAAACAATCGAAAACATCAAATCACTTGAACTAACAAGAAAGCAACCCCGCCGCCCTTAACATCATTCTTTTTATTTATTGATTTTAGTAATTAGAATCCTCTTTCATTACTTTACAATGTATCATACTTTTTATGCAAAATTTTTATTGTAAATTATTTCATTCGCAATAATACAAATTGATGGGTTTGAAAAATTTTATATAATTAGTTAATATGACACAAATTTATTAGATAAAAACGTATTTTAGATATAATATTATCGAATCAGATTATTAATAGATTAACACAATAAAATATATTTGATATTAGATCATATTTGAATTTATCCTATAAAAAACTATTTCACTCATTTCACTCGTTAATATTAAAAAATATTTAGTAAATTTACTTATGAAATATAAAATGATATAATAAAATATAACAAATTATAGTATTTTTTTAAGTGTGAATGAGTATGGCATTTTGATAGAGAATACAAGAAAAAAACTTATAGAATATCCTATTTAGTCTTTCAGAAATAGTTTAATATTTTTAATTGTTGGTTTTAAATATGTTTTAGATGGACTTTTAAATTATGTAGGATATAAAACCATATTTATGTTTTCGTATTTTATTAAATTTAGATATTTTAATAGATTTTAAAATATTTATTAGATAGTAAATATATAAACTATTAGTTATATTTATGATTAAAATTTATACAAATCGTGTTACACATATTGTTATTTAACTTTGAAATTAAAAATAGGTTAATCGGGTTGGACTTAGGTAACATGTTAAGTTAACAGTCAAATTTGAGTTTTAAGATTTAGATCCAATAAGTTAACGCCTAACGGATCGGATTGGAATTGATATATTTAATATGAACGAATACAAAACGGTAAAAAATCGCTCTAACATGTTCCGTGGTCAGATCTATAAATAGAGTGTTAAACCTACTTATGCTCTTATTATTAGAAAGAATTATTGAGATATGGTGTTGGCTTAGAAAATCAATTATTATATTTTTTTCTAAATAAGTAATTTTATTTATTTTGTTTACAAAGAGATTTTTAATTTCTAACCAGGGCAAAGGAGAAAAAAAGTGGAAAAAGTGGGATACGGAAATTACAAGCGGATGCAGCTAGTGGCGTGGTCGTTGGCGGGTAAAAGTAATGAACAAAAGCAGCAAACAAAGCGGTGTCGTTGCGAAAGAGAAAGGAGGGAGGGTTAGAGATGTAATAATAAGGAAAAGCAAACCCTTTAAGACAAAGTAGAACATTTTTAAGCAGGATAAAGGCAGTCTCTTTTGGCGTTCCTTCGTCTCTTAGCTTTCGGTACTCAGCAGTTAGCAGTAGAGAAAGCAAGAAAGAAAGAAAAGCAAAAGCTAAGTTCAAGCAAACTCCAAAACTTATATAGAAGAAGAAGAAAAAAAAGAAAAAAAAAAAATATATATATATATATATATTTCCTTCTCTCTTTTTCTCTTTAACATTTTTTTCGCATGTAGATGCTCTCATAGCTTCCTCACATAACTCATCCACGACTCGCCCGAGTCCAACTCATGGCTAACAACCCCAACGAACCTCCCGCCGACGATTTTCTGGAGCAAATCCTCGGATTTCCTAATTTTGCTTCCGCTGACTCCGGCTTGACTCCTTCCGATGCTGGATTGCCTTCAAACTCTGCTGCCTCGCCGATGATGCTTCAGCTCAGCTCTGGAGATGGCTCCTCCGGCCACATCGCCGGACTCGGAGTTGGAGGCGGCGGAGTGAGTGCTCCTTTTCAGGGACAACAGGTGTTTCCTTTGGGCTTGAGCTTGGAGCAAGGCAAAGGAGGTTTCTTGAAAGCTGAGGAAGCTTCTGGAAGCGGAAAACGGTTTCGCGAAGACCTTGTTGATGCTAGAGGTTCTACTGTGAAAAATGTAAGCTGAATTTTTTTTTGAAAAACGAGTTTTAGGATTTTTTGACTCAGTTTGACTTCTACTAATTAACGGCTAAAGTTTATCATTTTCTTTCGCCATTGTTTAAATCTTGTGAGCAATCAACATTCAAAATGTTTTGTTTTGTTTTGTTTTATTTTTTTCTTTTTAAATATTAATATTTTTTTGTTTGTTTGCTAAGAAGCCACGGAAAGAAACGACAGCTAGAAACCTGCAATAGGTTTGGTTTTGAAGGTTACTGCAGTGACTTGTGAGATTCGGAAGGTTTCTATCTGACAAGGAAAACGATACAAAAGGCCCTTGCAGGGTGCTTGAGAAATGATATATAATTTGTAGGGATGACTGCGATGTGTATTTTCTCGCTTGTTCGTTAGCAAAAGTAGCTCCAAAGAATATCACTTTTCTTGCTTCAATGTTGAAAACTTTAAAAATTTCTTCAATTTAATGTATAGAAAGCCATAAGATATCACTTTGACAGGGTGATTTCAAGTGATTCTTATTCTTTATGAGTCCTTTTCACATCGAAGTGCTACATTTGGGGTGAATTTGCCTATTTACCTTTATGAATTTGTCTTATAAGAGTCGGATGGTTATGCTATTCCCCCATACTGTGCTAGTTGAACCTTTTATTTGCTGCGGAAAGGATCATAAGTTTGTAAAATTCCAATAGAAACAATGATTTTAAGTCCATAAACATACTGGGACTTTTATCAGGTTTTCTACAGTGCTCTCATGAGATAAACGAAAAGATGCTTTGGCAAAATTAATCTAGTGGGAGTGAAGGTTCCTAAATCCTTTCTCTCATTTTGCTGAGGAAGAGAAACCAATTGCTAAGGTTCTTAATTCTACAGTGCTCTCATGAAATAAACTAAAAGTTACTTTCTATCAATTGGACACATGCAAATCTCCATTTTGTTGACAGTCTTGTTTTGGTTTAACAAGAATTAATAATGCTATTTTTGTCTGTTATCTAATCCAAAGGCATATTAGTGAGGATCTTTATTGCATCTTGGTCTTGCATCTCTTGCAATCATTTAAATTTTATTGTTGACTTTTGCATTAATTTTGCAGTATTATCAATTTCACTGGATGATGTGCTGTTCTTGCTACTTCTTACTAGTTAGAGCTTATAAGCTGCCTTTTTCTGTTTCCTTTGCATATCTATTGTGTTCATACCAGGAGAGTTGGTCAAATTAGAATTTGATGATGAAATTGCCAAGATTTTGCAGGTTTTCCATGGCCAACCAATGCCCGCACCTGTTCCCGCAGCTCCACACCCTCCAGCAATGCGTCCTAGGGTGCGAGCTAGGAGAGGACAGGCCACAGATCCACACAGCATTGCCGAACGGGTAAGATTATTGTTACAGAGCAGCCAAGAATATCTGAAAGAACATGGACATTACTGTCAGCTCTGAAACCATAAAAATAATGGAACTGTTGAATAACTTTAGGCATGGACATATATTTTGTAGATTAAGGCCTCGCCATGAGAACTAAATTATATGCTTAAATTGGTTTATTCATGGCATAAATGCTTATCCTTATGGTTATGCATTTTCTGAATAGGATTTCCAAAAGATATTTGCACCCAGGCTTTTGCAGGTCTTGAGGTTCTTTCAAAAATCTATTTTGTGTTCAGGGGATATGTATATGATTCGATTGACTACAGAGCCTTTGCTAGGCTTTACTTTGGGTGGCATGTGAACATGTTCATGAGTTTATAGTCTATGCTAAGGATTTTGAATTACTTAGATTGAGACATGTCCAATGGAATAATAGTTAGTGCTCTATATATATATATATATATATTAATGAAACTATGCGGACGAGCTCCTCCATATTCTCCTTGATAAATTAGTAAAAAGATTCTCTGCTTAGAAACCAAGAATATATGAAACCCAAAAGATTTTATGCTTAAGTTGGGGGAGTCACCCTAGCCCGGAGGAATGAGCAAATTCAGCCATATAATTTCATAATATTCATTTGGAAGTGAAGTGATCATTTAATCTACAATTGTAGAATGGATATGTATGCCATTATTTTTCTTTATATGTGTTTCTGGCTAGGGCTGTCTAATACAAGGACCCTTATTCATTTAAGAAGAGTGCAGTTGCTAGTCATGATGTTGGAAAATCTTACATGTGAGATTATGCTTTGGGGTCCTATGTTCTCTTGACCTTTTCAGACTTCATTAATTGTTCCACTCTCCTTTAGTAATTGTACCATTTTCTTCTTTCACTCCAGCTGCGGAGAGAAAGAATTGCTGAAAGAATCAGGGCACTGCAGGAATTAGTTCCTAGTGTCAACAAGGTAAGTGCCTCTTCTCCATGTGGTTCATGATTTATTTTCAAATATTTTTTTCCTCTATTTGTGACACAAGCATTCCAGGTTTAATGTTATTTTGTATTTTGGAACTCCATTCCTTAACTTATGGTCACTTTGTTATTATAATAAATTTTCTTCTAGTAACAAATAATGAAGATAAAATAAATACTGAATTCCTCTCTCCTTAAAATAGATGGTATGGAACAGTCTTCTTGACAGAAAGAAGTTAAGATACCCCAAAAACAGTAAATATGCTAAAGAGATAAATGTTATAACATTTCAATTCATTATACTTCATTCTGTGCTGAATACAGGCAGCCTCCTCCTTTTTCAGTTATTATTAGCCTCTTCTGTAGCTTAGGTGTTTCTCTCTTTATCTTGTTTTCTTTCCCCTTCACTTTTCACTCAGAGCTATATTTTAGATGTCTGTTAATCTAAATAACAGGAAGAATTTGAGGCATCAGTAATAACGTTAGAGCTCAAATGAGTTATTTTCTTGTTTGCATTTCTTCACTCTGCAATACAGAGTCATTTGCATTGACCAAGACATGATGCTCCTCTTAAGCTATTTGTACAAATTACCCCCCTTTTAACATTAAAAGTGGGTATTACCACTGTTCCTTCCCGTGATATTTAAAAAAAAAAAAAATCATTTTTGTAGACTGATCGAGCGGCCATGCTTGATGAAATTGTGGATTATGTGAAGTTCCTCAGGCTTCAAGTTAAGGTAATATCCTCTTGTTTCCTTTTGGCTTACGTTGTTTATGTAACAAGAATTTGATTACGTCAAATATCATATTTTCTTTAAAAAAGTTATGTTGTTTTTGACAAAATCAAAATTCTGTTGTTTTACTACCTTACACATACCCTAAGGCACACATTAACTGTATCCTAATGTTAGTGTACGAGTCAAGGAGGATTTGTATAACCAATCTTATAGCTTGGCTTTAGATGACTTAAAGTTCTACTCTAAAGATTTTGCTTTCTTTATATGCCTATTGCCCAATGATAAATGATTTTATCAGTATACTCCTTTAATTTTGCAATAACTTGTATGGAAGCATTTTTAGGTGTTGCTTGAGAATTGGCTAATTGCATGACCAATGCCACACTTATCAAGAGTCCTACCTCCATCCTGTCCAAACAAATGTCTAATGTTGATTTAACTGTTAATAAGATTCTGATGGAGATGTTTCACATTAATTATTTATATTGCCTCACAATGTACTGGTTGTGTTTTGTTAACCATCAGCATTATATTATTACCCCTTTGAATATGAATCAATTATTGAGAATAGAATACCTCCATGCCATGTAACACGTTATAGGTTTATGTTCGTTGAAAGGTGAATCATGCTTATAATGCACTAGTGGGTAGACTAGTCAATGGCTTCTTACAAATGTGTATGCTCGCATCGCCAGGATATTGAATTTGACACGATGGCCATCTTGATTGTTTAAATTCCTATTTATTGCTCTTATTCAAATTGACAGGTTTTAAGCATGAGTAGATTGGGCGGAGCTGGTGCAGTGGCTCCACTTGTAACAGACATTCCACTTTCATCAGTTGAGGTATTAAACAAACAACCAATTAATTATAAATGCAGGATAATTTTGTATTTTTCCTGTATGTAATTAATTAGTGAGTGAGCTTTCTGTTGTGTGCGCTCAGGATGAGTCTGGTGAGGGTGGAAGAAACCAACCAGCGTGGGAGAAATGGTCAAATGATGGCACAGAACGACAGGTAGCAAAGCTGATGGAAGAAAATGTGGGAGCTGCCATGCAATTTCTTCAATCAAAGGCACTTTGCATAATGCCAATCTCATTGGCTACGGCAATTTACCACACACAACAACCGGATACCGCTATTGTCAAGTCTGAGACAAATCCTCCTTCATAGACCTAAGTAAAAGGGTACTCATCCCCTGGTCCCATCCGAAGTTCACTAATTTTTCAGTGGTCCCACAGCGTATTTGTCCCGTTCCAACCAACCCCACAAAATAAGTTCTTCGCTCGCTTCAAATTGCAATCAAAGTCAGATGCCATAGTTCTTGTTTTTTTTTTTTTCCTTTCTTTACAACTTTTGTCAAACAGGGTTCGATGTCAATGCCTAAAAAATGCAGGCAGGCCCGTAAAGTCTTTGCCAAGTTCAAGTAAAGAAAGAGGAATTGTCAAAGCTCACTTGATATGCTCTGCTTTTTAGCGTCAATGGTGGGAGTGGTGGAAAATGATGGAAGCACTTTTGTAGTGGGCCTCTACTTTTTTGTGTTAGTGGAATGTGGGTACCTCCTCCTAACAGGGATGGATAAGTGTATAAATTATTGTCAGTGTATTTAGAGGAGATCGAATTGAGAAGTAGAATGGATAATGGTTGGTTTGGTTATTTGAAAATTGAAAAACTCTGGCCGTTGCAGTCCAATAGAAAATGATAGTGCTACTTTACTTCGGGGGCGTGGGTTCTGTTTCAAAAAGTAATTTGACTTCTTTTTCAATTCTTCTGGATCATTATTGGAGGGATAAATCATTAACGAGAGACTAGTGATGAGTGGGCTAGGCTCGGGTTAATTAATGATGTGAACTAGGTATAATCTTTTGATTCTAATCCATATTCAACATACGCTAACGGCCTTAGAAGGAAATTGTTCTGCCGAAGTCCTGAGTTTATTAAAATCAATCTCCCAATAACTCAAATATACT
Organism: Boswellia sacra; assembly: GCA_013180625.2. Taxonomy (NCBI): domain Eukaryota; kingdom Viridiplantae; phylum Streptophyta; class Magnoliopsida; order Sapindales; family Burseraceae; genus Boswellia; species Boswellia sacra. Next base: position 137,956 of record SNVD02013269.1, read on the forward strand.
ACATTTGAGTGGTCATGTAGACAGAGTGCAAGAAATCATCAGCCGGAAGAGATCAAGTGATAATGGTTTCCTCTACATGACAAACATTTGAGCAGGAAGTGTTAAAAGTCTATTCCATACTTTAAAGTGACAGCTTGTAGCCAGGAAATTCACCCTAAACAATTCTCTTGTTGCGAAATATTATCTGAATAATAAGAATAATTGTTTCTTGTTACTTTTTGTCTTTAATCTACATGGATGTCTCCAGAGGAACCTAAAAAATTTGATGAGGTGTGAATCAAGCCCTTTGTAGAGATAAATAGGGGCGTGTCTACCAACGTGCTCAGTAAAATTGATCTGCCTTTCGGACAGTAACGGCCCATACCAACTGAGGGACTGCCGCTTTTTGTTGTGCGATTGAACATTACGCCACCACCTCTTGTCGAAGTTAGAGAGCGATTTTCGTCTTGTTTGAGATGATACGGGCAGTTCTCCGTAGTCAACAAAGTTAATCATCTTGTGCATTTGCTTATTTGGTGGGAGTTCCTTTCATTTGCCGCAGTGACGTATGAATTCAACAGACAAAATCACTGCCAGTGGAGATCATATCGCTTTCAATTTTTTTTTTCTTTTTTCTTTTGCAGTGATGTATGAATTCAACAGACAAAATCACTGCCAGTGGAGATCAAAACGCTTTCAAATTTGATTAATAAAAAAAAAAAGAAAAAAAAAGAAAAAAGATACGAAGCCCTTCGTCAGTCAAACCCAAGGATGTACCATCTCAATGTGATGGCATTTGATATTTTAGAGAGGATAATCATGCGGTCCACATCACTTTAGTGGTTCTTATTGAATTCATAGATCAAAGCATAAAGCAGCCGTTACTTATAAAAATTCCTCATCTTTATGAGAACACCTGGGTGCTTCACTCGCAGCTTTAGAAGTTAAACACGCCACCACCACAGCTTTAAATAGGGGCGGCCTCCAAAAGCATCCAGATGAGTAATCCCGTTAACATAAATGAGCCATGTCATAACTTGAAAAAGTTGTATAAACTAAACGTCCACCAGAAATAAAACTGGCAGGTAAAAAAAATTGGTTGAGATGAACAAATCCAAAGAGCATACAACCTAGAGAAGCCTGAAAATTCCAAGCTTTGCATTATTGGAGATAGAATTTATCCAAACTTCAGCAAGCATCAAGATCCCGGCATGAAGGAGGTTTCGGTTCGCTTAGCAAAGTAGTATTCCCTCCTTCTGGTCCACTCTTAATCCGCTGCGGATTTTGGGTGCCGGGCTGAAAAACAAAAAATATATATTATTCATATGCAATAGACAATACTACCTAAACTAGAAAACTAATACCCAAGGTTCCAACAGTTTCCTACCGGTAATTTCTCCCCCCTCCTCAACATTTCAACTATCTCAACAACTCTTTTTGGAGTGACATCTTCCTGCATTCAACATAAAGATCATCACAAAATTCCAGAAACTACAGATTACTTGGGCACAAAAACAAAATAACATGGAGAGATGAAAGCATTATCAGATTTACTGACATAATAATTGTAAGAATATCCTTCAGATCCATTGGAGTAATCTGCCACTGTAATCATAGGAGCATTTACACAACATCCCTGCAGAAAACAAAGTAGCCCATTACTCGATTAAAACAAATATGAATGGTTAAAGTACAATATGAAACCTATATTTCTTCTCATCTTTATACAATAAATGATTATTGGTGATCCAGAGAATAGTTGTAGCAAGTTTATCAAATGTATAACAGCATTAACTCGCTTATCATGTCCAAGCAAAAGCATGATAATTAATTTCAGATAAAGGTGAAGGCTTACCATGCATTCCATTTCTCCAACAGAAAACAAACCATCTTTGGTCACTTCTGCACAGCAGAAAATTATTTTTTTAAGAAACTGTCCACTCTTCACATGCTATTATCATGGGATTTTGTATTGGTGTGAGATCAAAGACATCAAAGGACCTATGTTACACAAAACTCACCATTGCGCTTCACTCCCAAGTGTTTCAGTAAGGCGTCTTCAATTTCTCGTGAACCACGTATCATACAAGGTGTTGTGCCACAAACCAACAAGTGATACTTGCCCACCTGAAAACCAGTTACATATATTCATGCAGCGGAACAGTAACTTGTGTAATTGAGATGGTTGATGAAATAACAACAGATGTAATATACATTCTTTCTGACCTTTGATCGATTGAACATTGAATAAAATGTTGCAACCTCATATACACGGATAGGAGCAACTTCTATGATCTTAGCCACCTAAAACATCCATTAAAATAACACACAGAAATTAAAAAAATCAACATTTCAATCCAAAGGAATAGGACAATACATCCACATACAAATAATTTGAAGAAGTTAATTACCATAGAAGAGCAACATATCACAGAGGAAGTGGAAAAACACCTGCAATTGTCTTTATATAACTACTTAAAATTTCATAGCAGAAATCTAGCAGTTTAGCAATATAAAATGCAGCAGCATCTTTTATTACATGACAACCTATGTTTACCGAAATGGTTAAAATAGATTAACATCTGTATAAAACTGCCACTAAAAAGACGTATTGACAAGATAAATGTTCAAAGAAAATCGTTAAGAGTTTGAACCAGAAACTCGAATACAATCTTCACCCAAAAAATCCAGAATACACATCTGAAACCTTCCAGATATAATTTCCAATCTGTTTACGAGCCTTACATCTATAACAACCATAATATATATAATCACAAGAAGACTACAAACTAATTTGTTATCAGGTGTGAATGATTTTATTATCACTACAGGCTTTTTTTAAAATGCTGCAAAAATGTACTTAGGAAAGTTCCCAGCAGAAATCAGCTGAATTTGGAGTAATTCTGCATGCTAAAATGCATAGCATGATAAATACACGTATAAAATAAAATAACTAGTTGATGACATAAAACATGAAAACAAGAGGATTTTTGGGATATCAGTACAAGCCAGTAAGACGTAGATCCCACCCAGAGAAAAGCTTCAAGGAATCAGGATTCAGTTTTGCTAGCAATTTACATGTTTTGACAATTGAAAATGAATAGTAAAACCAAATACTTATTTAGACATAAGGATCATCACTTTTTCATAAAATTTATTAGACAATAATCTTGTCTATTAAGAAGTACTGTAGTCGGTTTATACAAGTTCTTCGGAATAAAATTCTCCAGTTTGGCATTAAGCTTACACGTATAAGTATGGTATAACCTACTGAATGTGTTTTTCATCCTGATCAATAATTACCATAACAAAACAGTAAAATTAATCACAACCAAGTTTATGATTCAATTTAAAACAGTATATTCTCTTCATTCTAGATATAGGATGATTCATATCCAAACACCAATATAATACTGCACATGAAAGGCCACAAGGAAGCAATAAATCACACTACAGAATCAGTACCAGGTTAGGAATTTTATTTAAATTACATCAGAAGGGATGAATTGCAATTTTGCTTGAATTTGTTGATTTTCATGAATAATCAAAATTACCAATCAATTCTTGCTACCAAATGTATCACTATAACCTTATGTTTGCAGAAACAAAATCAAAGATATTGATATACGACAACACTTATATAAAACAAGTTACAAGGGATTCCATGCATTCCTGCCCAGCATACCGCATTCATTGCTGAAACAGGAAGCCAACCTCCATGCTGCTGCTGTGCAAGATCTAGCAAAGGAATAACTGCAGATTGCTTGTAATTGGATGGATAGTGAGATAATATCTCCTTAACCTACACATACAGAAGTGGGACGAACAGGAGCATAGAAATTAAAAACTATTACATATCGTTGACAAAAGTTAACAAAAGACTCTAAGAAAAGTGTTATCATCATTGAAGTCAATATGAAGAATATAACAAGTTACCCTTATAGAATGATAGGTAAATCAATAAGATTTCGACCAATTTATATTATTGATATTTTCCCTCATCAGACATATAAGGTTAATCAAATTTTTTTATATTAACGATAAAACTGGTCATATCTAGTATTCTTTTATTTACATTGCCATCGGCTAATGACAAACTAGTTAACATGACATAAAATAGAAGCATAGGAATACTCCTGCAGACTACACAACCAATTTGAATGGACCAAACTACTGTAATACTCTGTGATGCTCATAAGACAGAATTCTAAGAGATAAGGAGAGATCACTAAAAGGTGGATACAAAAAGCTGGACTCCGTCAGGTAAAGCGGAGACCAGAATTTGGTTGTGACATTCATTGGTACAAGACAAATCGTACTTTATCAGTAGGCAATGCAATTTTACATACGGCAATAAGATACCTAGAATGCCTAAAGTTAATAATTAATCAGGCTAGGCTGTGAGATTTGGCAAAATCAGTATCGTTCAAACTAAAATTAACTAAAGAATAAAGGGAGCTTGATGGTGTGACAAATTAAATTTCACACTGAGGTCTAGAGCGCCTTTCAAGTTTCCATGTATGATGCAGTACACATATAGATAAAAAAGCAGTAAAAATTGTATCAAATTTGAAGTCTACAGTAACGAATCATCTACAGTGGTAATGGCATCGGTTCTCACCACAAGACTGGGTACAATAACAGGTCACAGGTCTGATAGGACTTGGATTTTGAGGAATATTTACCAAGCCAAAGAAAGAAGCAACGTTTAAAATTCATAATAAAAATAACAAAAGCTTAGATTTGGTAAATTTGACAAATGGACACATCCAGCATCCAGATTCCACTCTGATAAACATCAAATCTTGCCCAATACAAATACAAGACAACAAGAATTATGCAGAAAGTGTGCCCCAAATTCTAGGATCTAGCTAAGTCTACAAAGTCTATTAAATATATTAAACATATATATTCAAATTCAATTCCATCCCGGTTCATAGAACATTAGGTGCCAATTCAAAAACCATATTTATAATTCACCTTTACCATATACACATGTTATGCATACGTATCTCATCAATTGGTAAGTAGGCAATACAAAGCAACTTGACGCAATCATCATATCTTGTATTCTTTAGTATTATTCTTACTTTCTAGGTAAGGGGGAATTCTCCAACAATGTTGAGTGAAAGATGGCCCAAAAGAGCTAGCAAAAGATAAATTAGACCGCTTTACAAGTATTTAAGACGCGTGAATAAGTTCTAGGTTCGAACAGGCCATATCAGGCCGCCATTTAGCAGGAGTTTGTCATGGGCTAGTTCCATAACAAACCAAACCAAGCTCGAAAACCCCAATGCCCGAATTGCTTCTGCTTGTTCTCACCCTAATGACATAAATTTAATAATCTATATGAAACGAACTCCAACTTTTGAACAGCACAGACTACGCAGATTAATACAATAATCATAATGATAACAATGATCCATCTCCAAATGACCCTTAACCATGTCATTACAGAATCTACTAGTGTCTATCAGACATCAAGAAATGAGGTCATTTAAGAAAAAGTACAAGGTTTAATCCACAAACAGAAACTATACAGTTCTAATATTCACAAATCCAACGTTTACACACACCTTTTCTTTGTTTGCATCGGCGAACTCCCATGGAAGGTCTGGATTATTATCGGGAGAATCAAGGTGCTTCACCAAGAGAAAAAAAAATTAATAAAAGAAAAATAATCAAATCATTTGGACATAATCAACAATCTTATCATTCAAAACTCACGTAGTTCAAGGCAGTGGAGAATGATCGAGATGCCTGCAAAGTCAAATTTTAAAAAAAAAAATGAGAATGAAGAACTTGATTGAGTTAGGAAAAAATGAGAAAAGAAATGCGAGAAAATCGAGAGGAAAACCTGAGAAGGTTGACGTAAAACTTGACGGATCTCAAGAAGACGCTGGGCAGCGAGACGAGCTAGCATTTTTGGGAAGTTGGGAGCTCAGCTGGAGTGAAGCCACAGATTCGGGACGCAAGACCGTAACCTCGGGGAAACGATTCAACTCAAGCTCCCACGTTCTAACTTCTAAGTTTCACCAGGTGCGTAATGCGCACCACATTGATATTGGGCTTTTAATGTGGGCCCATAATGACGGCGGGTGTACCCCCGGCTCCATCATAATTAAGCTGTATTTGTTTTATATTTTGTATTTTTGTTTCTAAAATTAAGAAAAAATATTCTATGGTTTATTTTCAATTTTTTTGAATTTTTATGGTATATGATTAATATCAATTTAAAGTATATTAAAAAATATGTAATCTATAATTTTTTAATGAAAATAAATATAATCAAGAAATTTAAAAGTTTATTTTGGTTTGTATTTTGAATTTACTCTGATAAAAAATTTATAAGTCAAACTTCAAACTTAGATCAATTAACTACATTATGTTTCAACCAGACGATGAAGAGTCACAAATGGCTTTATGTCGGAGGCATGAGTTTTGCAATTTTGTTTATCTTATTTTATTATAATTTTTCTTTTTCAATCTTTTTCAATAAAATTATCATGATTTATTATTTGATTGATCTTAACAATTTTTTGATTTTTATGTGTTTTTTGAATTATTTAATCTTCTTATCTTTTCAATTATTTTTCTTTGACGTAAGGGTAAATTCGTTTCTCATAAGTCAAAACCAATCAACGCCATTTCATAGAAAAAAAAAAAGGAAAAAAAGAAAAGAAAAAGGAGGCTCCAAATAAATAAAGCGAAAATTTTCACTTTTAGCTCTTTCCAAGGACCCCTTTTAGAATTAGCCTATCTCCACGAAATTTTCACCCAAGTAGCCACCAACCAGCAAAATGATGACATTGTCCCTCTTTCAACCTTCTTAGCCTTCTCCTTCCCCTTTCCCTCTCTCACCCGTTTCTTGTCTCAACATAGTTTCAACCAGTGACGGAGCCAGAAAGTCCATCAAGGATTGATAAACACTAAAATTTTAAAATTTTTATATAAATAATAATATATTTAATTACTAAGTAATTTCATATCAAATTATTATGGTAAAATTTCATAAACAGTAAAATTTTTGTTAGGTAAGATCATAAACGGTAAAATTTTAAAATTTTCATATAAATAATAATATATTTAATTACTAAGGAATTTCATGTCAAATTACTAAGTTGATTATTTAATATTTTGAAAGTATGATATGATATCTAATTTATCATATTATTAACTAAATTATCATTTAACCATTGATCCTTATTTAGTTATGTAAATGAATTTTTAGAAAATAAAAAATAAAAACACCTTTTTAAAGAGGAATAATCGACTTAATAATTTGACAACTTTTACTCCATGTATAGAATTACTTATTTAAAGTAATAATCAACTTAGTAATTTACTATCTAAATAAATAATAGTTGGCTTTTGAGTAATAAAATTAAGATTTTCTAATATTGATAGCTTTAAATAATTCAATAAATCTAACAAAGTTTTAATTCTTAATTTACGATGCAAATAAATAATAGATGAGACATGTAGCGTCCATGCTTATTTTATTTATATTATAACAAATATAAAATATTCAAAATCATGACCCTTAACACAGTTTTAAAAAAAATTACAAATATATATAAGAAATAAAAAGATTGTGTAAATAGAAATTATAATACACTAACAATGACTACAACTAGTAAGTCATTGGACAAAATAATAAAGCAATTACATAAAATCATTGTCTCATTTTCATAGATAATATAATGATAATAAACAAATGGCTATAAATTACAAACCAATATGAAGAATAAAAAAAAGTGATCTTCAATAATATTAAATCAGAGTACATTTGCTTAGTATGATAAAAACTAATAAATAAAAGATGATAAGAAGATTTTTAACTCTGTATATACTAACTTCTAATTCTTTTTATGTAAATAGATGAGACAAACAAGATAGATGGATTTTGATTTGGTAAATGTCTCGAGTGAAGTGAAGAAGAAGAAGAAGAAGAAGAAGAAGAAAAAATTCTTTATTTTATATAAATAGATGAGAAAGAAGACATAATCTCTTATTTTATGTAAATAGATAGGACCACAAAATATAAAATATAGTTTTAAATTTGTTGAGGTGCACAGGTAAGAAAGAAGAAAACAATAAAAAAATAGATCAAATTTAATTAAATTTGTAATTTTAGAATAAAGGAAGGGCAAAATAGATAATATATTTTAAAAAAATTTCAAATCCAAAAAAAATTCAAATCAAGGAGGGGCAATTGCCCCTCCTTGTCCCTTCTTGGCTCCGTCCATGGTTTCAGCCAAACCAAATCAATTAGCATTGCATTGCATTGTATCAGTTCATCAATGTAACAAGGAGTAGAGAAAGGACAACATTGAAACCAAATTTCAAAGAGTAAAGAAAGCAACGATTGATCAAATAAGGCAGAATTCTCAAAAAAAAAAAATTGTTTATTGTTCTTTTATATTGAATAAATCTAGGTAATGTTATGAATGTCATTTTTGTGTTGTTGATTGTGCGTTTTGTGATCTATTACATGCCATTTCTATAGAGAGAAATGAAATATGTTATGAAGATTGTGGGTTTAGTGGTTTTAGGGTTTTTTTGATGATTCAGATTTATGAATTGTTAGATTGTGTTAGAAATTGTTATAGGGTGTTGGAAATTTTCCTTTTTGGGCTTTGGATTCTGTTTGCGTTTTGTGGATGAAGTTTGAAGACAGTGAACTAGTTCGACATCAAAATCTATTGAACTTTAAGATTGCTTCATCGTCTTGATTGAACTACTGTCGAACAGTCGAAGCATGTAGAGTTCGACGACAGTTCCATAGAGTTCAATGACATTACCATTGAATTCAACGATGGATATGTGGAGTTGAGGGTGGAATGAGTTGTTTAATGATTCGACACTTTGACTAGTCGTGGTGTCAAACCAACGAATGAGTGGCACCCGATGTATATCCATTACCATAATTGAATTTGGGTATAGTGTCGTCAAACCTTGTCGAATCGATATTGAAGCAACATCAAACTATGAATAACATTGCCGGACTATCAAATTGAGGTGTTCAACAGTTCGATTTGCACATTGTCGAACTATCAAATTTTTTTTTTCTACAAAATTTGTTTTTCCCTCCATTTTTTGACCATTTTTAGGTTCTAACTAGTTTTATTATAAATTTCAGGTTTAAGACATGGAGCCTCCAAAGCCAAGGATCATTTTTGACCTTAAAACACTCAAATCCAACCATTACAACATGACAATTATGACTATGATGGGGTTGGATTGTATTAAAATGCTCCAAAAGTTAATCACAAAACAACAGAAGATGTTCTAGAAAAGGATAGGTTTTGGATACCTAATGCACACCCGTGAGTTGACTTTCCCTACAAAATTGGTCAACAACGTGTTATTGCATGAGGTGCACACGTATGACATAGTAGACAAAGAGTTTTAGTTTCTCGTGCTCGGTAAGCTTTTGTATTCATAATTATGAATTGCGAAAAGTATGGAACTTTGAATGACTATTGACAATCGAATTGTCATTGTGCAGGGAAGACCATTCGATTCTCGGCTAATGAGTTCGTGTTGATCACCGGTTTGAGGTTCATCCATTGCCTGAGTTAGACAAGGATCCAAACACCGCCTACGCAACAAATATCTTGGCAGAAAGGTTGTCAAGTTGAATGAATTCAAAACCTTTATGGAGAATTTGGATTTCGATAAGATTCCTAGCTTGGCTGAAGTGACATTGGCTACCTATTGGGTTTTGGAGCATCTCCTTTTGGACCGACTGAAACATTACTGATTTTAATTTGGATTACCTTAATATGGTGGATGATTTGGAGAAATTCAGGGCATATCCTTAGGGGACAGTGATATGGAAGGATATGTATCACAGCCTCTGAACTAGTGTTTTAGTTCGTGCATCGAAGTACCAACAAAGGAAGGCCACAAAATGACAAGGAGAAGTATAACCTTTACGGATGCTGCTGCGCTTTCCAAGTAGTTAAACTTCTTTGTTTTTTGATTTTTGGTTTGTTATATTACATTAACTATGTGACTTGTGTTGTCGCAACTCTGGTTATATGAGACAATTCCTTTCGTCGTGGAGGCTTACGTAAGGAAGGGAATAGATTTCCAAAATAAAATCCCACGCATACTTAGGTGGACAAGCAATAGGCTTGTCACCTAAGTTGAGGTTTTAAGGGACGTGTTCGGTGGAACGTGACAAGTAAAAAGCTTAAAGTTGTATTGTATGATGTATTTAGGTTTATTACACATGTTGTTATTCTAATAATTTCGTGCAGGGTTATGCATTAGGATCCCCCCAAGGTGAATCTTCTCTCAATAGTGGATGAGTTGATAAACGAGCGGCATATTGAGAACCACAGTGGATTTGCATAGTCGACAAGCCATTTATTATCTGGGCTAATGCTAATGAAATAGACATCCCTAATGCACCAAAATCCCAGAAGAAGTCAAAAGGGAAGGAACCTGTACTTCGAAACATCTCAAGTGCCACCAAAGGCTAAACCGGCGCATGATACACAACACATCTCGACTATCAGCTTGCATATAGAGGGCCAAGTAAGTAGAATACAATGAACACCTTGAACTTGGTTAAACATAATATGCATAACATTTAATATCGTTTATTTCTTTATGGGATTAATTAGACTTGTGTCCCATCCAGGTGACTTCTGATGAAACTTTTCCCACCAATATGTTGGACACCATTCAGGTCAAGTTCACAACTAGTCGTGTAGAGTTCGTTGCGAGCCTAGCAGATATGATGATAGCTATTCAAACGAAGAATGATGGACAGGCTAAGGAGATCCAGGTTTTGTGAGATGCGGTTTAAGAGCTCTGAAAAGAGATTCATGAGCTAAAAGATGAATAAGCTCCAGAGGCTGTGGATTTCAAGGTACCAAGAAACTTACACATGTCTCGTGCTAAGTTCATAACATCATATGTTTATGTACTATAACATGTCATTTTCCATAATACCAGAAAGCAAACCAATCAATGCCAACTCCACAGACTCATGCACAGCCTGACCTTGAAGATGCACAGTACTCACCTGTTAACAAGTCACTGATGCCCTTGTCTCGGGGCAGCAATGTCGAGTTAGTTCTTGTTGAGGTCCATAGTAACTCTCCCAGTGATAGTGTTTGAGTCATTCGTTCATGACCCATCATATACTAGATGGAGAAGTTTTACACCAATAAAGTGCACAAAAAAGCACACTAGTTGCTTAGTCCATACACCAATCATAACCAGTAAGCAAAAATACAGAGGGTCATGTAGTCCTTTCAGGATGTACATGTGGATGGCTCAAAGTCGTCTCACAACTGGAAGTCCCCCATCGATGAGCATTTTGAGGTGTGCTTAAACTTATGGTGTGCTTTCAGTCATGTTCGAATCCAGCTAAGACTCGATACGTTGGTAACAAAATTGCCTTCTTTGAGGAAATCACACAATGTATCTCATGGCTTAGCGATGATGTGAGTTTCTGTATCACCTATTATAACTACCATTTCATATAAGTTTTAAGTAGCTGACATCATAGCTATGTAATCTTGTAACACATCAACTTATTTGTGTATCTCATTCGGCAGAGACAGAGTGACAATCCTTATGAGATACCCTAAAGCTTCACCGCCATTGATACCGATGTCTTTGAAAGTTTTCTTCTTGATGACTATTTTGATATTAATTGAAATTTAACTTGGTTAATATGCTTTAGCACCTGTGGACTAAATGTGGTTGCAACTATATGTACAATCTTAGTTGTCTAGTACATATGAGAGATGTAAGGACAACTTGGACAACATCACGTGGGAGACGTTGTTATTCCAGTATATGGATGGGCTTAGTTTAGACCATGCCAAAATATGGGCAAATGTCGATGTTGTAAGTCACAGTGCCATTAGGTTTCACCCTGTTTCCTTTACATTAGTTTTGAAATCATCATTAACAAAATTTGTTTACCTTCTTATAGGTTTATACCCCCGCCAACATCAAAGGTTAGCATTAGGTCATGACTCGGATTGCTTTTAAGGATCCGGAGGTTATCATCTATGATACCTCTAGACCCAACAAACCATGGCAAATTACTAGAGTTTTGCATACCTCTTTCAGTCTTGATACCACGCCTCATACAAAAGGCCCGGATCTTGCTCACGCGCTGTCACGCCCTAACATCTCTTATTTATAGACTTTAGGGGTGATTGAATAAGAAATTAATAAAAAGGACATCATCAATATCTCATTTTTTTTTTCATATACATCCTGTGAGTTTATTACAATAAATGACCATTTGTTTAAAGTAAACTTTACATACACTGGTGACTAAAATCAATACATGAATTGCTAGTCACATAACAAAATCTCCCATCATAAGCTAGGAGAATCAAGACCGTCCCAAAAATCAGTGTATACATGCAGACTCCAGACTCCCTAGGAAAGCTCTGAAACACCACTAGTGTGAACATCTTTCTGTGTACCTGTGGAGGGAGGGGGTGAGCATAAAGCCCAGTAAGAAAAATTCTAACATTATACTAAATCACACACATTCAACAATTACTCAATTACAAAATTACATACCTAATAATAATAAATCAAACAATTATGTTCATTCGTACATCAAGTTTATATTCGTGTTTCCCTTGGATCCGTGTACAAAACGGTTCATCTAAGGTCCAACACATCATGTTTAGATTCATGTTCCCCTTAGATCCGTATCCAAAACGGCCCATCCAAGGTCCAACATATCATGTTATTATATTCGTGTTCTCCTTGGATCCGTATACAAAACAGCCCATCCAAGGTCCAATGCATATTTACAATGTCCAATGCATATTTATAACCTTTCAATATAATTTCTACGATAAATCTCAAGAAAATACAATTTTTTATGAAAAATCCAGGACTTTCCGGAAGTGGGCAGTCGATTTGGGTCGGTTCTGGAATTCTGCTCGACACTCGACATTGTGCCACTCGACACTCGACACTCGAACATGCACGTTGAGTCACGCATGTAACATGTGACATTGTTTGCTCGACACTCAGCGCTAGACACTCGACACTGTGCCGCTCGACACTCGACACTCGAACCTGCATGTGGAGTCGTGCATGGAACACTCGACACTGTTCATACCCGACACTTGACATATGCCTCTCGACACTCGACTCACGCACGTTGAGTCATGCATGAACACGCGACGCTGTTCACTCGACACTCGACATTGTTTACACCCGACACTCGACATATGCCTCTCGACACTCGACACTGGACACTCGACTTATGCATGTCGAGTCGTGCATGAACACGCGACACTGTTCACTCGACACTCGACATTGTGCCGCTCGACACTCGACACCCGAACATTCACGTCGAGTCGTGCATGCAACACGCAACACTACTTACTCGACACTCAACCCGTTTACCCTCGACACTCGACATTTTCCACTTGACACTTGACAAACGAATGTCGAGTGTTGTCGGATGAAACATCAGTATCGAAATCCAGAGTTGTGAACCTGTTCTATTAAGTCGATTAAAGCATCCCATTTCCATATTTCAACTTCCAACTTTAAAAATTCATCAAAAATTCATTTTAACTCCAAATTCAATAAAATTAGCAGCTAAATAAAGCTTCATATGTCTATTTTCCTAAACAAATGAAAAATCATACAATTCTTAATCCAGAAAAATGCATCAGCTAAAACAACACAGGACAGTCACATGAACTACAACTCCCCCTTCAAGAACGATCTCTACTTCACTTCATAAGCACTTAGTTTTCACACATGATTCCTCATTCAACCAACAAACAATTAACTTACAATAAATAGTTTCACTCATAATTCATCATCCAAACAACAAAACAATCAATTTAAAATAGGACATGCATAACAAACCAATATCAATTAAAACAACAAAATACATGACATGATGTAAGTATAGTGTTAGAAAATCCATACTTGTATTCCAAGCTTATACACCTCTTTGAAATTTTTTCCACTTTTCCTCTCTTTTCTTCCCTCTCTTTTTTTTCTTCTCCTTCTTCTCTTCTTCTCTCATTGTAACCGTAAGACTCTCTTCTCTTCTTTTTTTTTTCCTTTTCTCCTCATTCTAGAAAAGTCCTCTCTTATATAAATGTAAGGCCCTAATTTATGGGCCTAAATCCACAAATTTTCTAACCCACTTAATCCTTAAACATAATTTCTAAATGTTGTAATTTATAAATGCATACATATTAATTTTCTTTTGAAACTCTACAACCTACCCTCCTAAAAAAAATTTCATCCTCAAAATTTGAAAATATGAGTCAGAAATTACCTCTTGCGGTCAAAAGCTCTGGATACTTTCTTTGAATCTCTGACTCTAACTCCTATGTGGCCTCTTCAACGCCATGATGCTTCCATAAGACTTTGAGTAATGGAATGGTCTTGCCACGTAGGACTTGCACTGTTTGTCCAAGATTTGAATAGGAACCTCTTCATACGAAACATCTTGTTGAATATCCAACTCACTCCAATCCAGTACACGTGTTGGGTGAGGCTCATACTTTCTTAGCATCGATACATGAAATGTGTTATGAATTCTTGATAATCGTGGTGGCAATGCTAGCTCATAAGCTACTTCGTCAACCCGCCTTAGAACTTCAAATGGGCCAATGTAGCGTGGGGCAAGTTTACCTTTCTGTCCAAAATACATCAAGCCCTTACGTGGAGACACCTTTAAAAACACATGGTCACCCACTTTGAATTCTAACGGTCGTCTCCTCTTGTCTGTATAGCTTTTCTGTCGACTATAAGCTGTAAGTAAACGTTGACGTATCAATTTCACTTTCAGTCATCTCTCGTATAAGCTCAGGTCCTAATAAGGTAGCTTCTCCCACTTCTACCCAACATAAAGGGGACCTACACGGCCTACCATAGTGTAGAGTTTCAAAAAAAAAAATAATATATATGCATTTATATATATTACAAAGTTTAGAAACCATATCTAAAGGATTAAGTGGGTTGGAAGTTAGTGGACCTAGGCCCATGAACCAAGGCCTTATATTTATATAAGAAAGGATTTTCTAAAATTAGAAAGAAGGAAAAAAAAAAGAGAGAGGAGAGTCTCACGGTTCCAGGAAGAGAAGAAGAGAAGAATGAGAAGAAGAAAAAGAGAGGAAAAAGGAAAATTCTTCAAAGAGGTGTATAAGCTTGGAATACAAGTAGGGATTTCCTAACACTATACTTACATCATGTCATGTATTTTGTTGTTTTGATTGATATTGGTTTGTTATGTATGTGACCTATTCTAAATTGATTGTTTTGTTGCTTGGATGATGAATTATGAGTGAAACTACTTATTGTAAGTTGATTGTTTTGTCGTTTGAATGGGGAATTATGTGTGAAAACTAAGTGTTTATGATGTGAAGTAGAGCGGTTCTTGAGGGGAGTTGTAGTTCTTGTGACTGTCCTGTGTTGTTTGAGCTGATGTAATTTTCTGGACTGAGAATTATATGATTTTTCTTTTGTTTAGGAAAATAGACATATGAAGCTTTATTTAGCCACTGATTTCATTGAATTTGGAGTTAAAATGAATTTTTGATGAATTTTTGAAGTTGGAAGTCGAAATCTGAAAATGGGATGCTTTAACCGACTTAATAGAACAGGTTCACAACTCTGAATTTTGATACTGATGTTTCATCCGACAACACTCGATATTCGTTTGTCAAGTGTCGAGTGACATATGTCTAGTGTCGAGAGGCATACGTCTAGTGTCAGGTGAGTAGGGTCGAGTGTTGAGTGACATATGTCTAGTGTCGAGAGGCATGTGTCGAGTGTCGAGTGTGAGTAGTGTCGAGTGTTGAGGAGCATATGTCGAGTGTCGGGATAAATGGGTGGAGTGTCGAGCAAACAGTGTCACGCGTTGCATGCGTGACTCGACGTGCATGTTCGAGTGTCGAGTGTCTAGCGCCATGTGTCGAGCGAACAGTGTCGCACGTTACGTGCGTGACTTGACATGCATGAGTCGAGTGTCGAGTGTCTAGTGTTGAGCGAATAGTATCACGCGTAGCGTGCACTACTCGACATGCATGTTCGAGTGTCGAGTGTCGAGCGAACAGTGTCACATGTGGTGTGTGCGACCCGACATGCATGAGTCGAGTGTCGAGTGTCTAGTATCGAGTGTCGAGCGGCACAGTGTTGAGTGTCGAGCAGAATTTCAAAACCAACCCAAATCGACTGCCCACTTCTAAAAATTCTTGGATTTTTCATAAAAAAATGTATTTTCTTGAGATTTATCGTAGAAATTATATTGAAAGGTTGTAAATGTATGCATTAGACCTTGGATGGGCAGTTTTGTATACGGATCCAAGGGGAACACGAATACTATAAACATGAAGTGTTGGACCTTGGATAAGCCGTTTTGTATACGGATCCAAGGGGAACACGAATACAATAAACATGATGTGTTGGACTTTGGATGGGCCGTTTTGTATACGAATCCAAAGGGAACACGAATACTATAAACATGAAGTGTTGGACCTTGGATGGGTCGTTTTGTATACGGATCCAAGGGGAACACGAATACAATAAACATGATGTGTTGGACCTTGGATGGGCCGTTTTGTATACGGATCCAAGGGAAACACGAATATAAACTTGATGTGCGAATGAACATAATTGTTTTATTTATTATTATTGGGTGTGTAATTCTGTAATTGAGTAATTGTTGAATGCGTGTGATTTACTATAATGTTAAAATTTTTCCTATTGGGCTTTATGCTCACCCCCTCCCTCCACAGGTACACAGAAAGATGTTCACACTAGTGGTGTTCCAGAGATTTCCTAGGGAGTCTGGAGTCTGCATGCATACACTGATTTTTGGGACGGTCTTGATTCTCCTAGCTTATGATGGGAGATTTTGTTATTGACTAGCAATTCATGTATTGATTTTAGTCACCAGTGTATGTAAAGTTTATTTTGAACAAATAGTCAAAAGTTGTAATGAATTCATGTGATGTATAGAAAAAAAAAAGAGATATTGATGATGTATTTTTTTTATTATTAATTTTTAATTCAATCACCCCTAAAGTCTCTAAATAAGAGATGTTAGGGCGTGACACATAGAGTGCCTCAAAAGGTGCCATTCCAATACTTGACTGATAGCTGTTGTTGTATGCAAATTCTACAAGTGGTAGATGATCCTCCTAATTACCTTGAAAATCCATCACACAAGCCCTCAACATATCTTCTAAAATTTGAATGGTGCGCTCTAATTGACCATCAGTTTGAGGATGGAAGGCTGTACTAAATGACAACTGAGTACTCATAGCTCTTTAAAGGCTTTGCCAAAATTGAACTGTAAACCTGGGATCTCTATCTGACACCACTGAAACCGGAACTCCATGCAATCTCACAATTTCTTTAATGTACAGCCGACTCAAAACATCCACTGAATCGGTTGTACGTATAGGAAGAAAGTGTGATACTTTTGTTAATCTATCTACAATCACCCATATTGCATCCTTCCTTTTTAAAGAATGTGGTAATCCAATAACAAAATCCATGGTGATGTGATCCCATTTCCACTTTACTACAGGCAGTGGTTGGAGTAATCCTGCAGGCCTTTGATGCTCAGCCTTCACTTGTTGACAAGTAAGGCATCTGGACACATATTCAGCAACATCCCTCTTCATTCCTTTCCACCAAAACAGGTGACGTAAATCATGATAGATCTTGGTACCACCAGGATGAACAACAAATTTAGAGTGATGAAATTCCCTAAGGATATCATCTTTACACTCTTTACTTGATGGAACAAAGATCCTACCCTTGAATCGTAAACTCTCATCTAAACCAATTGTCTAATCCATACTTCCATTACCGCGTAACACTTGCTCATACAAGGCTCTAGTCTCTAAATCTTGATGTTGCAATTCAATCACTCTATGCACAAGAGACGGTTGGCCAACAAGTATAAAAAGGCGAATTTGATCTCCGCAATCCTCAACCAAGATATCATAATCATAAACAAACTACAACATGCTCCACTCCCCTATCATCGCACTAACCATGGCCTTCGACTTTCTACTTAATACGTCAGCCACCACATTTGCCTTGCTTGGATGATATTGGATAGAGAAATCATAGTCTTCCCAATACTCCATCCATCTTCATTGTCTCAAATTCAAGTCTTTTTGGGTGAAAATGTATTTCAAACTTTTATGATCACAAAAGACTTCAAACCTTTCGCCATACAGATAATGTCGCCAAATTTTCAAAACATATACTACCGCAACCAGTTCTAAATCATGGGTGGGATAATTCTGCTCGTGAGGTTTCAACTGACGAGAAGCATAGGCTACAACCCGACCTTATTGCATTAACACACACCCTAACCCATCCAAGGAGGCATCAGTGAATACTACATAATCAACTCCACATTGCAGTATCACAAGAATAGGTGTTGAAGTTAATCTTTTCTTCAATTCTTGAAATGCTTGGTCACATGCATCATTCCATTCAAATCTGACTCCTTTCCTTGTTAACCTCGTCATTGGTGCAGCCAATCGGGAAAAGTTCTCAACAAAACGCTGATAGGAACCTGCTAAACCCAAGAAGCTGCGTACTTCAAACACATTCTTTGGTCGTTCCCATTTCATAACTGCTTCTACTTTCGATGGATCCACTGAAATTCCTTGTCTTGACACCATATGGCTTAAAAATTTTACTTCTGCTAGCCAAAATTCACATTTACTCAGCTTGGCATAAATGCGATGCTCTGTTAGTGTTTGAAATGCTACGCGTAGATGTTGCTCATGTTCAACTTCAGATGAAGAATAAATAAGGATATCATCCACAAACACAATCACAAATTGGTCTAAGTGAGGTCTAAAAATACGGTTCATCAAAACCATAAAGGCAGTAGGAGCATTAGTTAGTCCAAATGGCATGATCAAAAACTCATAATGCCCATATCGGGTACGAAAAACCGGTCGTAGGTATGTCTTATTCCCTTATTCTCAACTGATGATACCCCGAACGAAGATCTATCTTGGAAAAACAATAAGATCCCCTTAACTGGTCGAACAAATCATCGATCCTAAGTAAAGGATATTTGTTTTTCACTGTAACCCGATTTAACTTCCTGTTATCTATACATAAACACAATGAACCATCTTTCTTCTTTACAAACAATGCTGGTGCACCCCAGGGAGAAGTACTAGGTCGGATGAATCCTTTCTCTAACAATTCTTCTATTTGTAGCCTTAGCTCCCTTAACTCTGCTGGAGCCATTCGATAAGGAGCAACTGATATGGGTGCCACACCTGGATACACCTCGATAGCAAACTCAACTTCTCTAGTTGGAGGTAACCTGGACAATTCTTCAGGAAAAACATCAGGAAAATCACTCACCACATAAGGAAGTTCAGAAACCCCTTTATTAGTCTCTTCTACTAATATATTTGCTATCATATTCCTGACTCCTTTCTTGTTTTGCGACCCAAGCAAAGGGTAATGTAATAATGCATATTTGTCCCCATAAAAACTGAAAACGATCCCCTCCGACGTGTGGACTATCACTTTCTTCTTGTGACAATCTAATATAACTCGGTAAGTTGACAACCAATCCATTCCTAATATCACATCATACTCAGTGAAATCCATAAGTATCAAATCAAATGATAACCTGTGCCCATTGATCTCTAGCATACAGGAACGACATATCCTCCCAACCTCTAGAGTACTACCCATAGGTGACTCCACGTGTAATACAGAGTTCAACAAATCAGACTCTAATCCTAATGCAAATACAAAATGGGTAGATATAAAAGAATGAGTAGCTCCAGAATCAAATAAAACACGGGCCCATACGTTAAAAACCAATAATGTACCTCCCACAACCACGTTGTCTACAGGCTCTATCAGCTGAGTCAGAGCAAAAACTCGTCCTTGAGTCATCTGCCCCTAATGCCTATTGCTCTGAGATGATCTTTGAGGCCTAACAGGTTGAGAAGAAGCTGCATGAGACCTGTGAGAAATCTAATGTGACTGAGTATGACGTCCCTGAAACAATGGTCTAGACTGTGACCTTGACCCTTGTCGAGGAGTCAGTTAGGTCTGACTAGTGTCATTTTGAGGACCTCTCATCCCTGCTAGACAATCCCGTTGCATGTGACCGTATTGTCTGCATCTATAACATCTGGGACACTGATGTCGCAAATGACCTGGTTTTCTACACCCATAACAAACTTTCTGACTTTGTGAAGATCCACTTGACATGGAGCCTTGAGATTGCAGTTGCTGACACTAAGAATTAAAGGAAGGCCTACTGGAATGAGTTCTTTGTCTCTTAACGGAACAATCATGCCGTCTCATTCCTCTAGAAGGTATGCCAATACCCCCCAATCTGTGACTCTGAGAAATCTCCTGTTCTGCAACTAAGGTCGTCTCCACCATATCAGCATATGTCGTCAATCTACATACTGTAACTAAGGGTCTGATGTCATCTCTCAGTCCCTTTTGAAATCTTCGAGCCTTGCTAGCCTTATCTGCCATCAAACCAGGTACAAAACGGGATAAGGTAGTAAATCGTGCCTCGTATTGTTACACTGTCATAGTCCCCTGTGTCAAGTATATAAACTCATTTTCCTTCTGGTCATGAAAAACTATAGGAAAATATTTGTCTAAAAAAACAGTAGAGAAAACTCTCCATGTAGGGATGTTTTCTTCTCTAATACGTTCAACAGAGGTCCACCACTGTAATGCCTCTCCTATCAACAAGTGAGTTGCCACCCTAACCGTAAATCTTCTTCAACTTGCAAAAGATTAAAAAGGCACTCAACTCGTATAAGCCAATCTTCTACAACATTCGGATCGGGCTCCTCGTTAAAAATAGGTGGATTGTGACATTGAACCTCTCGAAGTGCATTCTTCATTCGATTGTCGACACCCGTCTCTAATATCAGTTGAGGTGGTGGTGGTGGGTTAGTTAGCACGAAGAGTATCTCTAACTGTGTTTGCCACTGTTTCTGCCAATGTATTGGCCACATCTCTCATAGCCCTATAAAACTCCGACCTCTCACCACCCTCAAGTGGGTTGGAACTCGAAGCGCTTCACGTAGGAGAACTCATTATCTAATTTTATCAATGGCAAAAACATAAGTGGCAGAATTCTATAACATATGGAACAGAAATACAACAAACAATTATTCAAGGCACATGCAAGCACACAAAACATGACTCTACCCCTCCCAAACTATCTACATCCTTTTCACAGGTCCACAGTAAAGCCTAGGCTCTGATACCACTCTGTCACACCCTAACATCTCTTATTTAGAGACCTTAGGAGTGATTGAATAAGAAATTAATAAAAAGGACATCATCAATATCTCATTTTTTTTCATATACATCCCGTGAGTTCATTACAATATATGATCATTTGTTCAAAATAAATTTTACATACACTGGTGACTAAAATCAATACATGAATTGCTAGTCACATAACAAAATCTCCCATCATAAGCTAGGAGAATCAAGACCGTCCCAAAAATCAGTGTATGCATGCAGACTCCAGACTCCATACTCCCTAGGAAAGCTTTGGAACACCACTAGTGTGAACATCTTTCTGTGTACCTGTGGAGGGAGGGGGTGAGCATAAAGCCCAGTAGGAAAAATTCTAACATTATACTAAATCACACGCATTCAACAATTACTCAATTACAAAATCACACACCCAATAATAATAAATCAAACAATTATGTTCATTCGCACATCAAGTTTATATTCGTGTTCCCCTTGAATTCGTGTACAAAACGGCTCATCCAAGGTCCAACACATCACGTTTAGATTCGTGTTCCCCTTGGATCCGTATCCAAAACGGCCCATCCAAGGTCCAACACATCATGTTATTATATTCGTGTTCTCCTTGGATCCGTATACAAAACGGCCCATCCAAGGTCCAACACTAAGAATTTCATATCCGCATTCTCCTTGGATCTGTATACAAAACAGCCTATTCAAGGTCCAATGCATACGTTTACAACCTTTCAATATAATTTCTACGATAAATCTCAAGAATATACAAATTTTTATGAAAAATTCAGGACTTTTCGGAAGTGGGCAGTCGATTTGGGTCGGTTCTGGAATTCTGCTCGACACTCGATATTGTGACACTAGACACTCGACACTCGAACATGCACGTCGAGTCACGAATGCATCACGCGACACTGTTCGCTTGACACTCGGTGCTAGACACTCGACACTGTGCCGCTCGACACTAGACACTTGACACTCAAACCTGCACATCGAGTCGTGCATGGAACACTTGACACGATTCACACCCGACACTCGACATATGCCTCTCGACACTCGACACTCGACTCATGTACGTCGAGTCGTGCATGAACACACGATGCTGTTCACTCGACACTCGACGCTGTTCACACCCGACACTCGACATATGCCTCTCAACACTGGACACTCGACATTCGACTCATGCACATCGAGTCGTGCATGAACACGCGATGTTGTTCACTCGACACTCGACACTGTGCCGCTCGACACTCGACACTCGAACATTCACATCGAGTCGTGCATGCAGCACGCGACACTGCTCACTATACACTCGACCCGATCACCCCCGACACTCGACATTTTCCACTCAATACTCGACAAACGAATGTCGAGTGTTGTCGGATGAAACATCAGTATCGAAATCCAAAGTTGTGAACCTGTTCTATTAAGTCGGTTAAAGCATCCCATTTCCAGATTTCGACTTCCAACTTTAAAAATTCATCAAAAATTCATTTTAACTCCAAATTCAATAAAATTAGCGGCTAAATAAAGCTTCATATGTCTATTTTTCTAAACAAATGAAAAATCATACAATTCTTAATCCAAAAAAAATGCATCAGCTCAAACAATACATGACAGTCACATGAACTACAACTCCCCCTTCAAGAACCATCTCTACTTCACTTCATAAGCACTTAGTTTTCACACATGATTCCTCATTCAACCAATAAAAAATCAACTTACAATAAGTAGTTTCACTCATAATTCATCATCTAAACAACAAAACAATCAATTTAAAATAGGTCACATGCATAACAAACCAATATCAATTAAAACAACAAAATAAATGAGATGATGTAAGTATAGTATTAGAAAATCCCTACTTGTATTCTAAGCTTATACACCTTTTTGAAATTTTTTCCTCCTTTCCTCTCTTTTCTTCCCTCTCTTTTTTCTTCTTCTCCTTCTTCTCTTCTTCTCTCCCTGTAACCGTGAGACTCTCTTCTCTTCTTTTTTTTTTCCTTTTCTCCTCATTCTAGAAAAGTCCTCTCTTATATAAATATAAGACCCTAATTTATGGGCCTAAATCCACAAATTTTCCAACCCACTTAATCGTTGAACATAATTTCTAAATGTTGTAATATATAAATGCATACATATTAATTTTCTTTTGAAACTCTACACGCACACTTATTTTTCCCATGATATGAGCCTATATAACATAGGATAGGCTAGAAGGATGTCCCACAACAGCTTGTTGGCAATGAAGCATGTGGCTTATATTGTATAAAATTTGTCAAGCTTCTGAGTTCCGGTATGGCAGAGTGGATAACACGAAATTGAGGAAACAGTTGGCAATGAAGATTTGGCACCTAAAAAAAGCTTACTACCCACAAGAATTCTGGATTACGGATTTGGCATATGGGATCTATATAGTTTATAATGGTTATGTAGTTCTTTGAATGTGTTACGGTTTTCACTTATATTAAAACATTTCTCACTTATCAATAATACGTTAATAATGTAGTGTGAAAAATCTTTTATTGGTTTAGTTACTTGGTTTGGACAACTTCATATCTCTTTTACTTAGAACATGAAATAATTGACTTCATTAATATAACAACTGTCAAGCAGAGTAGTAAGCTAGTAATTCAGTGACATAACAAAGCAATAAATCCAACATATAGCAACAACTCCATGATATAACATGAAATCAAGACAACATTATCACAGTAACATGCACATAGATCCATTACAAATAAAATCAAAGTTAGATACATCAAAACATATTTGTGTAAATTATGCCAACACTGTAACTAACAATCAGGCAACATATGCAGCATTGGAAGGTCTCGCTTCTTCTTAGCTGATGGTGGGTGAAGTAGAACAGGATTATTACATGTTTGCCCGTTGTGCCTTCTTACTGTTTGTGCATTGCCATCTTACCTGCGGTCAATTGATAGGTATGAGAACGACTTATGACCTAATCTCGTCCAGAACCACCTAATCCAAGCTCATTCTGACTAGAATAGCTAGTAAGGTATATGCAAGCACCAAGCATTCGTTCCTGTACATTGGACTACAATAAGGCTCAAACAACTTTATCTTGTTGTAATGGCACACGGTGATGGCATGTGCACATGAAAGCAGGTCTAAATCAAACACCCTACAATAACATATTTGTACATGGACCTCCACAACGTCCATACTACTATCGGAGTAAACTTGGAACAGTTGCCTACTGATCGGAGCCATCTGGAGGTTGTTAGACTTATCCTTTTGTTTTTTTAGCGAGTCCTCCACCACTTGGTCAATACTTTAGAGAATCTGTGGCAACTGTCCGTTTGTCATGGAGCCATTCTTACAAGATCTCTTGAATAAAAAAAATATATGGAGTTAGTAGGAATTGGTGAATAGGCGATATTAATTAACATAGTGGAAGCAAACAAACCTAATGGTAGAATTCACATATGAGAGTTATGCCCAATGCTTTTAATTGTTTCATTTGGCTGTTCATAGACTCAGCAATAGTGGTTTTCATGATGCTAAATCTAAGATTAAAAAAATGACACCTTGCCCATTTATGTGGGTCTGCCTATATAAATATTTCGCGGTGCCTTTACTGATGCCCCTGACATTCAGATTGAATTTCGCTTCCCGATAACCCTTGGCTGCATTGATAAAAGCTGCAGGAAGGTAGCTATTTTTGAACCTTCTCTTTAATATTGCGCTCAAGATAATGCATAAAAATCCCAAAAATGACATTTAGGAATATGTTGGACATGGCCTTGGCAATGCTTTTGTGGTGATCGGCAATGATAACGAGGTTTAGACGTGTTTAATAACACTATAAAACCTCGATGTGAACCAATCCTATGACTCATCATTTTTCGAATGCCCAAATAGAATAACTAGGAAAAAAATCTGATTGTTGTCATCCAGACATTATGCCAAGGACATTGTGTGCCCCGATATTTCTCAATCAAAAAGGTGTCATCAACAGCCACAACAAGTGTGATCAAAGTCAGGAAACCAGTAATCGATGCCCCTAATGCCATGAAATAGTATTTGAAGTGGATATTGGGATCAAGTTCAACTACAGTCACTGTTCTAGGATTTGTTTCCTTAACAATATAAGAGAATGAAGGTAAAAGACAATATGAATCTTTTGCGACTCTATGAAGTTGATTTAGAGCTACCTCTTTTGCCCTCCAAGTCTTTGGGTAATTTATTATTATGTGCAAGCCTGTTTGAAAGTCCTTAATATATGTATTCTTGCAACATTGATGAACTTCTCTTTAATGTGTTTGTCAATGAGATCGATGCTTTCTTGCCTATGGCAGGATGTAGCCCCAGCATCGTTACACGTGTGTTTGTTATTGACCACCTTGACTTGAAAAAAATCGGTGTCATTAACCTTTGTTGCTCTCAAATGATATTTAAAATATTCCTCTTGACAATCAACTTCAAACTATGATTTTGATGATCATGTCACCTTGAACTCGACGTTATGTTGCAATGTCAGGTTCCCTAACTTACAACAAAGTTCAGTTTTGTTTCCAAGTATTTGTCCAACCAATATTTCACCACTATCAATTTCATGCATGTCATACAGAACCGCTAATGTGGATGATGCTAATGGAGGCATGAATTGAAAGACGTCAGCCATTTTTTAGACAATCGGATCATATATCACATGGTTATATTAAAATAGAGAAGTCTTCTTCCAAATGTGTTGACATACCAGCATTTGTCAGGCCTCAAGGAGTTGGAAATGGATTTGACAAATGCAATCCCATATCATCATTGTCATCACCATCACTAACACTTTGACTTTTGACATGTGGTCTCTTATTGGCCGCATCTTTAACATTTTCTCCCTTATTTTTAACATATCCACCCCTCGTAACTGTCTCTTACTCTTGACATCTCTTTATATTCTCCTTTGATACTGTCGAGCCCATGAACAAAATCACTTGTAAAAGAAGCACCACATCTAACATTAACATTACCACCAACATTAACATCATCCCTTTCGAAAGAATCACCCAATCTGATATTGCCATCATCTCTAACATTAAAATTACCACAAACATTCATGGAGGGGGGATTATGGTAAGTACACTATTGGGCTTGCTTAAATGCCTCCCCTTTTGAAGTTTCAACATGCTGTGTAGGATCAACACTTGTTGGTCTAATTGATTGCTTGACACGCTACTCAACCTAATGGTATGTATTCGTTCAAATGTTTCAAACTGTCTCCAATAAAAAATCTGTAGTCACGCTCATTTCTTATAGGGATAGGCTTAACATACCTTCTAATATTATACTGGGCACTCAATGTGAACTTTGTTCTACGGCTATCTAACCCAAGTTCTTGACATATCAATTGCATAAACTATTCGTAAGATGTCTCTATTGGAATCTTAAATGACGAACCCTCTCCGCCCATGTAAACATAGTCCGTATTAGCTAGCACCTCAAAATTCCCACCAAAGAATAGAGCAAATCCGATATAGTCCATCTGTGAAGTCAAACATGTCCAAAAATTAGTGAAAATACATTGAAAACCTATAAAATTCTTCAAAATAGGTCAAAATCAGCTAAACTGCCAAATAATTTGATAATCTGATTGGTCCACTGTCAAACTGTCTAATTATTTTGATGAAGCTTCCACAATTCGGCTACCATGTCTGAGGGTTGTTCAACAGAAAACCCACAGTTGGATGATACTTCGACAGTTCAACAGTAAGTCAATGATAGTTCAATAGCTCGACAATTGAAATGTCAGCCCATCGAACTAATGTCGAATTGTCGAATTCAATGTTTTCCAGACCCAGGTTCCATAACTAAAGGAAAAAACACGATTTTCACACACCAAATTACTAAGAACTACCTGTATAACTTTATTCTAACCATTATTGATCTATTTCTACACATGTGAGATGAATTTTGTAGTTCAAGTCATACTAAAAAGTTTAAGAAATTATTTGGAATATAGTTAGAGAGGAACATTACCATTATACGTCTTTCCAAAGCTTTAGAACCCAATTTTTGCCTTTTTTTAATGTTGAAAGTATAGAATGGAGTGCATGGATTGTTGTATATGATTTCTTTTGTTGATTATGAGTTAGTTTACGTTTTGGAAGAGTCAGAGAGAGATTAATGGTTGTGGTTAGTGTTGGTTAGAGAGAGTTATTGCAAGAAGGGTATTATAGTTCAATAAGGCTACATTGTATAAGTGGTGGCTATTGTGCTAAAAATATTGAGGAGGGAGGCTAAAATTTAAATGGGGGCCAAAACTGAAAATTTTCCTAAATAAAGAGACAAAGTATAAGCGGTGTAAAATGTGTAACAGGAGTTTGCCTATATAAGTGGAGTATTTGCACCCAGTTAATTGTTATAAACATATTTTTTTTAATAAAACTTTTATTTTTTATTAATACCTATTGAATAATTTACAAATGAGTACAAATAATATACCTACACAAAATAATATCACTTTCTAAGTTATGGAAAAGAAAAACATTGTCAAAAAATAATTAAACTTATCTATAAAATTTTATAAAATAATCTAACTTCTCCATAAAAATTTTCAGAAATGAAAAGCGCAAAAGAATTATCCAAATAAAAAGTTGACCATCCCTCCCCAGCCTGGGTAGCCTAGAAAATCTTAAGAAAAATTTATAGGCAATATAGTAAAAGTACTAGTTTTATCTAAATTGCCGAAGTAACATTGTTTTCACTTCGTCAACAACCTTGACGCCATATTATCAATGATTCCACCCTTTTCCTCCTCTTCATGTGCGTGGGCTGTGAAAAACGAAGAAAATAAGTCTTTATTTGAACTAATAGAAGAAAAAAAAAAGTAAGAAAGGCAACGATTTAGAAACAAAATCATAGTTCTTTATTTGCTAAGATAGGCGTATAAAATAAAATTAGTTGAGTATAAAGATACTGATTTAATGATATTATTGATATTATCAAGGGTATAAAGACAAACATATTTATTAAATTTTTTAAATGGGTGTTCAAAGCAATTATTTGGGTGCGAATAGCCCCACAGATAATGTAATTGAGAAAAAAAAATATTAATTAGTTGAATAGGTGTACTATTTGGTCCCTGCAATTTACATTTTCAACCACCACTTTTAAATACATCCAAAAAATAAAAATAAAACCCCTCTATTTTTCTTATTACACCTCATTTAATTTCAAAATTAACCCTATCTAATTTCCTAACTACCATTTTTAATTTTACTCAAGATATAATAAATTTTTGAATGCACCAACTTTTACAGTTGCGTAACTTCTCCGGGTATATTGTAGCACCAACACGATCTACCATCTTCTTATTCTCACTTACCAAGTTCAGTTGTGGTCACTGGCAACAAGCTATTAGAGCATGTTTTGTCTATTGTCGGTATTGATTCCGGTGCTGGCACTGGGATTTAAGCCGATCTCAAAACTTGCACCGTGCGTGGTGTGTATTGCTCCACTATTACAATCGCCGTCACCGCTCAAAACACCATTGGAGTTCAGGTTCTGTATTCCTTTAACTGTGTTTGCTATCACTTAGTAGGAAAAAAAAAAAAAACACAATTTCCCTTAGTTATATGTGGTAAGAGCCCAGTAACGTTACTGGATCAGCTTAGACCTCGAGTTAAAATCCAATTGTTAACGATTTTATGAAGAAATTTTCAGAAAAGAAAAAAAATGGTGGAGAGTTTTGGTAAACTAGCATTCCCTAACAAGAAAGTTAATTACAAAAGTGTTATCTTGCTCTATAAAATTAGTTAAAGTCGATTAATAAAACGCTACATAATTTTAGCGACATAAAATATGTTACTGGTAAGGTTTTATTTGTTTTTATGACAAAAGTAATGTTACTGGGTCGGTGTTATAGTTTGCAGCTGTTAATTAACTTTTGAGAGGTGGCTTAAATTATTCAATTTGTTACAACTTGTTCACAAATTATTTGATAAAAGGTCTAGTTGAAACTTGTTTTGAAATGAGTTCAAAAGGAAGAAGCATGGTATTGGATTTGACTGATACCTGCTTTTGCCTAAAATTAACCTGAAAATTTTTTTAATTTGTTTCTAATTTATTTTTATGGCCAAAGTGATTAATGGATGTGATTATTAATTCAATTTGGTTGATATTAGATCTAATTTTAATTCAGTGTAATTATTATTTTGTTTGGTTGAAGTGTTTGTCTGCTTTTTCTTCATCTTTTCCCTTTCATGGTTTCATGGATTTCATTACTTTAGCTGTCACATGCACATATGGGTGCTTCTGTAATAATAGTATTACGCTACGTCAATATTCTCTTGGTTCCAATTGTTTTTGCTTCTTTCAATGTGACTACTATTGTTGCCACTTTTAACGCACTTTTACATTTTCTGCATGTAGTGTATTTATGTATGCTATTAATTAATTTCCTACTTTCTTTAAGGTTAGAGACATGGATCTCTGTGTCAATTTAGGATTGTAACTGTGAAAATTTTGCTTCGAAGTTACTAGAGTTTGTGGAAAGAGGAAGAGCAGTAAGTTAAGAAGGGTTATCTACTTGCTTGCTTCGGTGATGTTGTCTCTTTGCAGCTTTGAGATTTGTCAATGCAAGTTGTTTGTCCATTTCTGGGCTCATGACATATTGATATTTGTGATTATGAAGGATATGAATTGTATTGAATATTAGTTAGAGAAGTAGAGCTGTAATGCTTAAGGGAATAAGTGTTTTGTAAGGCTTAGAATTGATTCATAATACTGATGATAACAAATTGACTTGTTGGCTCGACTCGTGGGGTTGGGAGGTCATAGCTTAAATTTCTTTTGCATGATAGAGGGTAGTGATTTTGGGGAAAATATGATTAACTATTTTCTGATTTGAAATTGGACCTTCTCTTATCGGCTAGTGATTATTTGGTTCAGAATTATTATGCCACTTATCTGCCTTGTTGAAATCATTTTTGTCTTTTTTATGTTATTATTTCTTAGTGATTTATTTGTTTCTTTAGACTAGGTTCAACGCATGCACTCAAATGTGGCAGCATTGAGAAAGGCTAGCAAATGGCATGAAGCTTTGACATCAAGGCCGTAAGCACTGGTAACTTTAAGTATTGTTGTGTATCTTGGAGATGAACTTGGGTAGAAGGATGTGAAATCTGTCAATTTTGAGCTTAGCAAGTTGAGGAAATTGATTTCACTCTATTTTCATTTCCCTGAAGTAGTGCATGTCCAACAGTTTCTAAAATGAAGCATACCATGGAAGGATCAAAGTCTATCCGAATTTGGATTTCCCTGTTTCATGTTTGTAGTGAAGTGTATAGGGGAATTTTATAATCGAAAATATTGTATATGATTAGCTATTTTTGTCACTTTCCCTAATATTTCTCTGTTTTTTATTTTTAAACATGAGAATGATCAGTATTGATTTGTTGAAGTTCTAAAAATTTCAATTATAATTACACCAGTTTTTGGTTGTTTCTGTGATTTCAAGTCGATACGAGGGTGAAAATTATATTACATTTTAGAGATGGATTTGAATACTCTTCTCTAGTTACTGAAAAGAAGTTATACAATCGGGAAAGGCTCTGGATGGTTTTTCTGGCATCCATGTGCATGGTTAAATACTTGCATTCTTGTTGTCTTAAAGTTATATTTCTTTCTGAAAATACAATGACTAATATTATTCCAACAGTAGCAAGATTTAGTTAGCTAAAGTTGAAATCAAGTCACTGATGTACAAGTAAGTTTTAACAAATTAGTAAAACTTAAAAAATTACAAACAATTAATCAGTCTCGGATGCAATCAAGTCTTTGATGTATAAGTAATTTTTAACAAATCAGTAAAAAAATTACAAATAATAAATCAATCTCAGATGCAATCAAGTCTCTGATGTATAAGTAATTTTTAAAAAATCAATAAAACTCAGAAAATTACAAGTAATAAATCAATATTTGATGTAAAGTAATACCTCGCTTGAAGGTCGATTTGGATTTGATTAGCTGAAGCTAAAATCATACTCTGATGTACAAATAATTTTTAATTAGTTTTATTAGAGAAAATTACAGTAGAAAAGTATAATCCTTCCAAAATCCAAATCAACCTTCAACTGAGGTTTTACAGCCCATAAAACTCAGAATTATAAAATAGCTCAACTGAGAAAACAAATGTTGTATTGTCTCCTAATAAAAAACAAGAAC
Organism: Boswellia sacra; assembly: GCA_013180625.2. Classification (NCBI taxonomy): domain Eukaryota; kingdom Viridiplantae; phylum Streptophyta; class Magnoliopsida; order Sapindales; family Burseraceae; genus Boswellia; species Boswellia sacra. Next base: position 169,405 of record SNVD02013269.1, read on the forward strand.
TAAATAAAATAAAATAAAACCAAGAATTAAATAAAACTATAAATTAAAACAAAAACTTGAAAAACAAGAACCGTTGACTAAGAGATTGAATATTTCAATGACAAGTTCTTGTAATAATTTAAAGTATTGACAATGATGATAGGTATGACCTAACAATATCATATAAAATAAAGAAATTAAGGTTAAAAATCATTTTATTGGCTACCCGAATCGATTAAATCTTGTGTGGCATTATCATCCACTAAATCCTTGAAAGCAATTATATTAGTCGTATAAGGAGTTGTCCATCCTTCTGCGCATGATTTGCGGTATTTGAACCAGGTGGATGCTATTGAAGGCATAGGTGAACATAGGAGTATGAATACGTGCACAAAAAACAAGCTAATAATGAAAAAAAATTAAACTCAAGCAATTGAATTTTTTTTTATTTTTATATATACATTTTTTTAAAACTTTCCACGTACCTCTATAAAGTGACATCCATTTATAAATCTAATTGTGATAATTTTATAAGACGAGCACGGTGATGAAATGGGTCTAAGTGGGAGGAATGTAAGACACTGATGCTAAGATATGAGCAAAAACATAATGTTATATTTGGAAGTTATAAGATATCTTATTTCAGGCATAGTTATCCAATAATTGTATCCTGGATTAGACTCAAAATATGATAGTTGATTTAGAATCTCATATCCCTTATTACCATATCCAAACAAATTGGTATACTCATCAAAGTGACTTTGTAATTCCTCAATTAAATCCCTCCTTACTTGAGCCCAATTGTCCTCACCCATATCCATCAAATCAGCAATAGCTCGAAAACCACAATTGCCATCAGCTTCAACATCCTTAATATCACGTATATAAGGTCTTAAGCCAATAGGGAATTAATCTATATAATTAGGCTTAAGTGATTACCATTGGAATACTTTCTTCTTTGGCCTCCCTTTTTGTTTTGATGAAATTGTATTTGATGCCATGAACTTTGGAGAATGGCTATCCTGTGCTGACAATACATATTCAAATTTGGATGGATCTTGACGAGTAGATTTATCTAACTTCATTGAAGGTAGACCTCATGTCTTAACTTTAATATTTGGCTTAGCAAGAGAAGTAGACGCTGGACTAACTCTTTTAATTTCTTTAGTAATTGCAACTTACCAACAACTTTCATCTCATTGAAACGTTTTACAATAATCTCTATCTTCGTTGTACAGTTCAACATTGAGCTATTGTTTTTGCTTGTATGCATTAGGTCTAGTTTCCTCCAATGTGGATGTACAGAAGATAAAGGAATAGGTCGACTTCCACGCTTGTACTTTGCAATCTCATACAAGCATGGACACCCATGTGTTTGTCGGACCACACATTCACAAGCAAAAACATCAACACCAATACAATCAGCTTGTTTAGACTCTTTAAGTATTATGTTGAGTTCATTTCTTTATACAAATCCTCTCAACTCCTTAAAAATCGAAGGCCTAAAACTATGTTGCACTTTGGTCAAACTCCTCTCAAATGAAGCCTTGATTTATGTATATTGCAATTCTAGTAAAGTATGAATTTTTGTCCAAGATGTCTCAAAAGTTCCTTGGGATGATCCTAGTTGTCTCTTTAATTTTGAATGTGAACTCTAACCATTAAGTACTTAAACAATAGGAAATGATAACAATTAATATTTCAATAAAAAAAAATACTTATTTCTGGCCAAATTTCCAAAATGCATTATTAAGTTTGTTCAAGCAGAAACAAAGTTTTCCTTATATTTATCCATCCAACCATGTACTCTTCACATAAGCAAGTGCTTGTGGATATCTGGAAAAATCACTCTCTATAGCACTTAAGTGTCGTTGATAATCTATCTCTGAAGCTGAATGCACTAATACATTCCAACTACTAATAAAGGCATTTCATCTTTCATTAGTTTCAAATAGCTTCTTACAATTAGCTAATACATTCCTTGCTATATGTCATCTATATAAAAGTTTAGTTGACTTCAGAAAAACCTTTTCAATTGCATTCATTAATGCTAGTTCTCTATATGTTACAATTACATTGGGCAACATATTATCCTCTGAAATACCCTTCAATTTCTCTAATGTCCAAATATGATTATCCCCTTGCTCAAATTCCAAATAAACAAAACAAACTAAAAATGTCATCTCAGTTGATGTGACACAAACTATCTCTAGTAATGCAAAACGATACCTATTAGTTTTGTATGTACAATCCATAATTAACACACATGTAAATGCTCGTAAAAGCTCAATTGAAAAATGATTTACCCAAAACAAGTCTTTAACACAATCTGCGATGCCACTCGATGTAATTATGCTCTGTCAATTTGCTAATCAGTAACTACCTCTATGACTTGCCAGCTTGTTGTACGACTTTAGATCTATGTTGTACATTGTAAATAGTCTTCATTGTAGTGGCACTATGTATATCTCTTCTCTTCAATGTATGCAGTATATCTTTTGGCTTAGCATTACTTTTTGACATATAGATCAAGAGATTAGCCTCTTTTTCATTAAGTCTACCTGCATATGAGTGGCCTTCTAGATTTTGTGCAACAAGATGGTTATAAAATCCACATATCACTCGCAATACCCAATCATCATTACCACCCAACTTTTGCCCTCTTAATTTAAATGGACAACCACAGTTCTTCGTTCCTACTGCCTTAGACTGTCTTGGTGTCTCACCCTACCTATAGGTGCTTCTATAAACACGACTCCTTTCACATAAAAAAATTATTCTTTGTTTTCTACCATATGCACTGATATCAAATTTTTTTATTATAATCACAACCTCATTTCTCTTGCCAATATTATGAGTCCATTGCACTAGCGCTTCCGTATTATTAAAAATCTACAAATGATAAAATGCCTATATCAGCAAACTAAATAATACAAAATATGCAAGCAAGTTGAAAGAAAATGTTAAGCTACATATCATATCACCTGTAAAAGTATCTGTATAGTCTATAATGTCAAACTCATTTTGAATGCCACTCTAGTATGCAGAGTCATCATAAAAGCACAATAATTAGTTACCATAGCATGTCAAAAAAATTAAAATCACCAAATTCATGCATAAAATAGAATAATACTATAAAAATATCATAAATTACACGTATATGATGAACTTTAAAAAAAAAACACACATTTTTCTCCTAATGCGGGTACTCTGATTTTTAATAAATAATCTACTTATCTAAATGATCTAAGATTTTACACAAACCTTCTAGGAATATGTATCTAGCACCATGGACAGTTTCATAGTACTCCAAATTGGTGAGCACCTCAAATAATTTAAGGCTTTTGATACGACAATCCTTTTTTACAATATTCAGGACTGATCGCCCTTCATTCAAAAATATATAACAATTCATGTCGAGTTCCAAAAATCACAAAAATTTTCAGATTTAAATTAGAAATAAAAATAAACAAATATGCAAAATTTCATAATTTGTGGAGACCTATAGGTATCTCAAATAATTTTACTACTATAGAGATACTACAATTCCAACATTACAGGGTCAATTTAAAAAATTCATAAAAAAATAAATACTCAACATTTTTCAGTGAAACAAATTATAAACAAATCATTGAAATGTATATTTTAACATATATAAACTTATGAATCAAAATCAAAGTAAGATAGCTGTAGGAAATTTTGAAATCCTATAATTACAATTTTCATCATCATAAACATAGGATACGTATGTATGTAGTTCAAGTAACACTAGCCTTTATAATTTTAAAACGATTAAACATAGGATACATTACTATAGTTGCAATTTCTTTTTTATTTTTCTTCAATCATATACAACTAACAAGAAATTTCGACTTTAAGTATTCATATTTGTTTCACTAAATTGCTGAATGAATAGAGTAACTCACCAACTGAACAACCACTACTCCACTATTTTACATAAAAAGAGCTACAAATTTACGTAAAGGGAAGCGAAGACCTAACCATGACCCCGCAAGTTACTGAGTTTATTCTAAACCAGGAGACAGAACTGAAATCTTACTTGTTTATTCCTCTTCCCATTTCATGATTGCTTGCTCCGTGACCTTTGCCTTGAAATTTACGTTCAAAAGTTGGAGATGTTTTGAAATCGTGTATTTATATAAATTACTCTTAATAATTAATTAATAGAATTAGGGTTTATTGTAGGGTAAATAATTAGGTGATGTGTATTTAGTATTTTTTGTCCGCTTTAATAATTTTAGTTTAGAACAAAATTGTAAACAAAAATCAAAATAAAAGTGGGGGTAGGGGCGAGTAAAACAACTCTTAGTTGAATTGGGTTGAAAAGGGAAAGTAATCACAAAGGCCCAAATCCTGGCCAAGTCCAACATGTTCTGAGCTGGGTTTGCAAAGCCCAACAGTAGATATTTTTTAACAAGTGATGTATCCCTTGCAAGTAAGCAATGGTGATGCACAGCATGGCCTTATAAAAAAAGGCTTTACCATTTGCCGCATGGCGCGCAGGCTCAGGCTCTGCTGCACACTGCGGTAGCAGAAAAGAAAGAGAAGAGAGATAAGGTTGGTAGAGAGTGAGGAATGGCAGTAGAGCAAACACTGATATCAACGAGGAATCTCTTCCTTTCCATTCCCAGAAAATATTTATCAAACACTTATCAAATTCCCGCTCTTTCCCCATCCCTAAACTCCCTAACCAACCCCTTCAAATTAAGGTTCAAATGCTCAATTGATCACAAAGACCATCACTTCACTGAAGTCGCCTACCCAAAGCCACAGGAGATACCCTGGAGGAAGGACCTTACTAACACCGTCCACCTCATCGGCGTCGTTGGCACCCCCGTCGAAATCAAGCACCTCCCATCTGGTAAGGTCCTCGCATGGACCCGTCTTGCCGTTAGAAAATCTGCCACTGATACTTCCTGGTATGTATTCCATTTAATTTTCTATAACTATTAGTTATCCTTTAGTTGCAAATTTGTTTGGATTACTAGTGGAAACACGAAAGGAGGAGAATAATTTAGACTCTGAATACCATTTTGTTAATAAATTGGGCATCCCGGTGTCGTGTAGGAGTCCTGTAGTGCTAATAGCAAGTACCGTAATTTGCGGTAAAGGTTGAATTCTGGTCAAAATTGTAAGAATCTGTTTAACTTTCAAGCTCGTGGCAAATTTGTTTACCATGTGGCGGGTGACTAAATAGAGGAAGATGAATTTTTGCCTGTTTAAGAATGGATGATAAACATATAATTGAAGTGAGGAAGATGACTGCTTGAAAATAGAATAGGGTGAAATTTCTGGTTTTTTTAGATTAAGGAAAGAGCGAGATAAGCTTATGACTCGGTTTTATTGATATCAAGTACGACATGAATAAAGCTGAGAAAAGAGAAGGAGAAAGAATTACACACTGAATGTGACCTTAAAGACACTGTCTCAACAAGTAGTAGTCTATAATTTACAAACATTCAAGGAAGATAGTCTCACGAGTCTGAAAGTTGCAAGTTGAGGATTTTCTATCTTTACGATTACCTAGGACCGTTCTGCTTTACAAATCTAACATCCAGAGGTTTTAAGTTTGGATATTAGTTGCGTGTCCAGTGTTCATGTTTGCTTGTAAGTAAGAAAAGATCATTACCTAGGACTGTTCTGCTTTCCAAATCTAACATCCGGAGGTTTTATGTTTGGATATTAGTTGCATGTCCAATGTTCATGTTTGCTTGTAAGTACTCCTATACTTTTCCATACACTATACTCACAAACTACTTATACAAAATGATGAGGCACAAAGATAGTGGATGAGTAAAAATTACTATATAAATTAACCAAATTAAAAGAGATGACACTTTAGCCACACATAACACCGCACCGGTCTTATGTGTGTGTGTGTGTGTTCTTTCAACTCTCATTACCATCTATTGTAGTTCGTAGCCACAGTGTAATGCGATGGCACAACCATAGAATAACACTTGGAGAAAAATGAAGATTGATTTATGGAGGTCAAAGGAGAAAATGGCTAAGGAAATTAGACAAATAATATATATCTTTGAACACCACACATGTAGACTCACATTCATTTTATTTATAGACAGTTCGATACACCTGCTATCTCTCCTTTCTCATGCTGCCTGAATGACTTCCTCATGTTATATATACTATATCATGTACTCAAGGATATAAGCCGCTTTACTTTATGTATTTGTCAATTTGCTTTATGCTCTGTTGAGATATCATTGCTTGAATGTTTTATATAGAATTAATATTGGTAGCCTTATCCAAAAGTGACAACTGATGTTTTCTAGGATTAATTTGACATTCTGGGATGAGCTAGCACATGTTGCATCTCAGCATTTAGGGAAAGGCCAACAAATATATGTCTCTGGTCGGCTGGTTTCAGATATGGTCGAAAGTGAAGAAGGAAAACAGCAGACCTACTATAAGGTTTAGTAATCCATAAATTTGTTTCTATCGACTTCTTTTGTGCATTAGCCTGTCAGAATAGATTATGATTGCTTCAGATCTTTGCCAGGTAGTTGTACAGCAACTGAATTTTGTTGAGAGAAGCTCCCCATTAGTGGTGTCATATGATCGTGAATCTAATTTTATGACAGCAGGCAAGTCATATTTTTATGATATATAGTTTTGGGTGGCTCTGGATTATTTGTGAATTTAATTTCCCCTATAGGTAAAAAGCTTGGCAATAATGCTGGAAATATTATGGGTTCTACCGAAGAGCTATGGCAAGCCTTTTTCGCTAATCCAGTGGATTGGTACGATAATAGAAAGACCAAGGTACTCATTTCATCTGCTTTGTGAGCTGGCACTATGTTTTTGTGCGCATGATTTTTGTTTTTGGTATGACATGTGCTATTGGAATTTAGCTAAGGTGGTGAATGGGTGGGTGGATGGGATTGAGGTAAATTTTAGGTTTATCAATCATAAGTTACGGTGATCCAAGATTCTTGAATAGGTTTCCATTTGTTTTGGTAGTGTAATGGCCACATCACGTACCTTGAGTGAATAATGAAGAGATTAAACTGCTGAATTGGCCATCTTCTGCATGCCTAAAGGTCAAAATCAGTCTTTCTACATATTGGAAGTTTATAGCTGAGTACAAATTTAATTTACTGGTTGCAGTAATATGATGGACCTCTTTGAAACTAATGAACAAACGGATTTTGTTAATCCTAGTTATAGATGCAAAACTGGGTTGAAATATTTGGACTTCGAAAGTTACTGCAAGCACTGTGTTGATACTTGAATTGACTTTTAAAGTTGCAGTTCGCTCTTAGAAGCTTTATCTCTTATTGATAATTAAGTTTACTTATAATTTTTATAGAGAAATCCGAAATATCCAGATTTCAAGCACAAAGATACTGGAGAAGCATTGTGGGTGGAAGGCAGGTACAATCCACCCTGGGTGAAGTCTCAGTTGGCTATACTGGATGCAAGAATGGATGCTCTTCACAATGATGATTCTAGGATGCATGTAAATTTTATGGCTGCTGATGATCTCCTCCCTTTTTGATAGCTCGATGTTGTGATCACCCGACATCAGTGCCATTTTCAGCTCGTAAGTTTGGAGCTTAGACTGCTTAGTACTTGGATTTTTTGCATGGGATTATTTTCCAGTTGTCTCAAGAGGCTCTGTATGGATTGTAGTTACATCTGTTGCAAATACTAAGTTTTGTATTTATTTGAGCTTCTGAATCTTTTGGAATTTGGAAGAATACTGCGTTGGCATCGTAACATTGTTCTTATATCTGTTGCTATTCTCTTTTCTTAGAACTTAATTTACTTGTACTTCTGGTGGTCGAGTCGGATCGGATGTTGCAACTTGCAAGTGCATTGTCTTTGTTAATGGGCTACAATGGTACCAAACAAGCTAGGTACTAGTCCAAAGCATTGGGCTGAACAAAGATAAATTGTCGAACAAAATAATGCTTTTGTCTAGCCAATGTCTATAATCGATTGATGCTGATCAGCTTAGCCGGGGACATTCTGCTAAACATGACTTGGATGAGATCTGAATTTGATGCTCTGGTCCAAATAAAGCACGACGAGTACCAAACCTGACTATTTCATCATATCGCTAATGTCCCTATCTTCTGCCTAAGCTTGACAGCAAAGCAGAACGAGTTGGAATCCACCTGTCTTCTTTCTCAAACATGCATTTGCATAATGCGTTGCTGGCTTCTGCCTGAGAAATGCAGAGACCATTTTGACCCGAATACTGTTCTGTACATCGTATTATCAATCATTAGTGACGAGTAATTTGCATTGATTTTTATTTTTATATATGCCAGAGTCGTATCTTAGTTAGACCTCAAATTGTCTTGGCATTCTCTTATAGGGAAGATTTGTATAATCATAGATTGGGTTACCGTCACAAAGGATATTTGACCAAATCAACTGTATAAGATTTAATCAAATCTTACTATCAAATATCAATACATTGCTTGTTTCCTTCGCTCTCTCTATCCGGTCGTCTTTAATTTTTCTTTCTTCGATAAATTAACTACACGTCAGCTTATCATCATCTATAGCTTATTATGTCTCAATTAACAATCTGCGAGGTGGTAGTCACGTCCATCCAAGCAATTTTATCTTTTCTGGTATGCAATCAGGACTGCTCTCATGCCACTTCTTTCCAGATACTCTATTAATTTGCTTAGAGTGTATGGTATTGGCATTCATGTTACTCCATCTTTTTGTTTTCACTTTGACATGATCGTGACAGATAACTATTATTATATATTTTTTATGGCCAACAATTTCACGATGAGAAAACTTTATTTAAAAATCTCTGGATGATTGATCGAGACTTTGTACCGAATCGTGAGTAATAGTTGACGGCACGTAATTTCTTTTAAAATAACAAACGGTAATTAATCTACCATTTATTGTGTTTGGTATGGATGCAGATCATATCACATCGTCGCTATTTCCGAACAGATTAAATAAAAATGAGGTAAGGAGGAAATTCCCTGCTCTCCTTTTTTTTTTCTCAAATTTTTAAGGATCTAATCATGACATTATAAATTTTAATATTAACAAATTATTGAGATATATATATATATATATTTATTATTTCTTCTCAATAACATATTTACAAAATCTCTCAATTACATCCCTAAAAAAATGAAATTAGAGGAGATGAAGAGCAAATTCTTGTTTAGATGAGTAAAACATCCTAATTCCAGATGAGAAGGAAGTCATTGTCCACCAATTAAGGCCATCTAGTTTCCACCATGCTACAGGAAACATAATGCTAACAAATTGTTGAAATTAAATTATATATACATTTGAAAAATCCTCAAAGTAATCAGAATTTTGATAAAGTGAGGATATATAAAATTTTCAGTAATTACTGGATGCTAATATACTATGGCAAAAACTGATTGCTAATAATAGTTAAACCACTCTGTTTGCCTTAAAATAACCCATAAGTAAAAAGAGTAATGCTACTCATACAAACTATTTATACAAACTCACACATACAAATTGATGTGGCATCCCTATATAATCGTCACATAACTCACATTAATTAATATCATTTATTATTAATATATCTTTATCAAATCACCGCATTTATTTATCAAATCATATTTTGCTACGTCAGTTTGTATAAGTAAGTTTTTATAAGTAGTTTGTAAGAGTAGCATTACTCAAGTAAAAAATGCAAGGATGGCCGGTTATCGCTAGTTTTCTTATAAAATACTAAAGAAAGTTATTCAATGATTTGATTGAACTATAACAATAAACATGCATGTAATGGTTATGGATCTGATCCTCCTACCTCGTGTAGGAAGCCGATTTAATTATATGAATATTCGTTTAATCTATAAGCGTCTTAATTTGTATCTATACCACATATAATAATATGTATAGGTTTTTTTTTTTTCAAGGATCTTTCATTTGTTTAGTTTCATGCGATATATGAAATCTGAGCAATAATTTTTGTAGGCGAAAGTGGCCAACAGACTGGGAAAGATGGTTATTCTCCTAACTTTTCAGGGAAGCTAAGATGGGTGCGACGGGAGCGCTGCGGTTAATTTGGTAGCACCGCTTACTTGAAATGTGTAATCAGCTTTGTTAAATCAAAACTTGAGATATGGGACGGAAAATTATGGTAAAAAAACAGCATAACGTGTGTACATATTCACTATTGATCTGTTTCTACTAGTACCTTTAACGATCATCAGAGGACACAAAAATAGCGCAACGTTTTGTCTTCGTGAAGGAGCTAAAAAATTTGGTTAGAGAGGACAAGATTGAATTATAATACATGAAGATAATTTAACTCAAATAATATATAACTAACTATAAAATTTAGAAGAAAATTTAATGTTATATATTTATATTTTTTTGAAGGTCTATTTATAATATCAATTTTAAATTGAAATCTTAAAATAAATGATAAAATAGAATCATTAATAATTTATTTAATTAAAAATCATAAACTTTATATTAATATATATTCAAAGATGGTTTATATGTAAAATGCAAAATTAAATGAGAGACAAAAACATTGATGAATGATGATGAAAGAGAGCGTAATACACAATTTTGTAAACAAAAAAAAAAAGACAGAAAGTTTGAATGTGTGCATATAAGTATGGATTTATAATTAATTAAAAAAATATATAAAAGAGGTCTTTGAAAATTTTCTTGGCTGCAGCAGGGGCAACTGCCCCTCCTGGTTATACGCTGGCTCCGCCCTGTTAGTAAAGTGTATATTATATATATATTGATTTCATTGCTCGTAACATATATTAATATTTCTATATTAGGAGAAAATTGATAAATACATCATTCTTTTGTACAATTTGGATCTCGCAGTTTATATGTATATATGTAAGCAAACTGTTCCTTCTTTTTCATGATATGCGTATGCGATATCGTATTGAAGGGCCGTCTAAAGATGAATCGCAAGGAGACTAAAGGACTAAAAGCCAGCCGTGAAAAATAAAAAAAAAAAAAAGGAAGAAATTAGGTGTTTGACAGATCTGCTAATATCGTGCTGTTTGTTTTTGTGTTACAATATCTCTCAGAGGAGATCACCCCAAGGCTCTTCGAAACCAACAGCGAAATTTCCATGTACGAAGACTTAACTCTCTTCTTCGTTTGCTGCAATAAATGGGTAGTTATTGTTTCGTTACTTCATGCACATCCCAGGCCTCGGGCTTCCGATCCTTTCATGATTCTCAGTCTTTTGCAGGAGGTGATGAACATACTGCAAGATTAAGAATAAATGAAATTAAATTGACGAGCTTGGTGTTAAAATAGAGTAATATTTAATCTTTAAACTAAGAGACGGAACGTTGTGCGAGGAAGAACTTACTTCCATGGAACATCTCCAACAAGCATCCAGTCACCATCTTTGTCTTCATAGGTGGGGGCATATTCAGATCCATTGTAGCCTTCCCTTTCGGAGTATTCACCTGAAAAATACAAAATCGAACCAAAATCATCAGAAAATCAGCGTATATTTAACAAAACTATATAATTATATTATTCTATGAAAATTAAAGTTTGATTCTTACCAATGGTTAACTTGAACATGTTTTGTAACGCCCTAAGGAGCTCTGGATAGCACTTGTAAATCTTGAGGTCAATCTTCCTTAGATAAGGAGCTCCATCCACGCTTACTTTCACGTACATTCCGGCACTATCAGTCTCGCTTTTCTTAGGTTGTAAGGTCTTCTTCCTATATGATCGAATGGGAGGCCAACCCACCACTTGTGCCCTGGCATATCATGTAACAACTATGTTACTTTTTGAATTATATATTAACCCTAATAATAATTTATAAATCTTTCTATTTCTTTAATTTATGATTAGCTATTGTTTTTATATTTATACATTTTATATAATTGAATTATAATCAAGATTCTGATTTTTCTGGTTTGATTAGCAGTTATATATGCATATTGCTAAGATAAATATGATTACTTACTTGGCAGGACGGGCAATATCGTGATCATCATTTCCAGCGTTACACACACTAGAATTGCTAATAGACTCCTGGGAAATCTCTGATGAAGCTCTCTTATTGCTTCTAATAACGCTTGAAGAAGGAGCTGATCGTTTCTCAGGCTCATCGCAGCCGGGCAAGCCTAACCTTAACTCGGTTGCCTTGAGATTGAGGTCATCAGTATTCTCATAATTCACCGATCTATCCATAACTACTACCACCAACAATAATCCGATGAAACAACTTGGTATGAGGAGGGAATTGAAGTAGTAGAATCAAATCAAACGATTTCTCTTATGAAGGAACAAGTGTATTCAACAACAATCAAAGTTGAAGCTGCACTTTGGCATTGGAAACTGTGTGCTGATGAGAAAGATGTGATGCACAGGATTTTTATAGGGTTGATGCGTAAGGGACACAATCTAGGTGACTTATTCTCTTCGTGCATGAATTTCATCGTGGCCAAAAGATAACCCCACACGCGAGCCCGCAAACGCGTTCCAACTAAGCAATCACTGGTTGACAAAGCGAGGGTTTCTAGCGACAATCACTGAAGGAGCGCGTGGGTGAAATCATTCATATTCGGGACCGATACAGATATCGCTGCCTGTAATATGAGGGGCAACATGTAGTTTGGTGCCCTACCTGAGGGGGACAAAGAAGGGACAAGCGTAACCGGTGGTATTGAAGTCTGTGGACCAGGAATGGACGAATCAGATTAGTTCTCGGTAGTGTGGGTTTTGGGGCGAATTTTGGGGCGTTGGATCATGGGGTTCGATTAGGACAGCCCATGTGACTCGCGGATCCCATGTGGATGTCGTTAATTGAGGAGGCATTGCCATGTGGGTTAAGTTTTGTGGGACCCTTTTTGAATTGATTGGCTTATGGCTAATGGATGAGTATGACATGTGGAATGTCATGTGCGTGGTCAGCTCATGAACCCCTTCTTTCTCCTTACTACTTTTTCGGTTTTTCCCCTAAAATTAAGTTGACGGAGTTAACTGTATCTCATCTATGGTAGTTGACCATCGTAAACAATAATAACATATTTGTAAGATACATGATACGTTAAATCCTGCCTGAACAAACCTAGTGATCAAATTAATCTTAATTATGTAATTAATTTAAAGCAGATTCATTAAATTCGCTCTTATGTAAAATTTAAAACAACTTGGGAAATGCTCACTTCTGCTTGCATTGTATTCCTTCAAAAGCATGGGGAAGATGCAGAATTTTACGTTAAATGCATCTCTTTCCGGTTCCCTAAGAGAAGCTTGGCGCACATTTAATGCTAACATGCCTTAGAGCCTCCGTAGCCAATATTTTATGTCAGAAATTTTCTGGTTAGTTGAATCTCATCCATACATACATGCATGCCATGTAATTAAGTGTCGAAGCTACAAAAATTGATGTGCTGCTATTTGGTTTGCGGTTCATAAATTTGTAATATCAGCACAATTAATGCCAATTTCATCTAGATTTTCAAACGTTTGGAAGATGGGCATGTGCTAACGAATTGAATTATCTTATCTTTGTGCATTGAAATGCGATAGTGCACTGTGATTTTTACATGTCTGATTTTCCCCCACAAGTTTGAGGTTTCTGTGTCACATGAACCGATCATCATATGGGTGTAAAGCTCTCAATTAACATACCTGGAAGAGGCTGGCAAATATTAAGATAGCAACATCTTGTGCTACTGGCTGATAACTAGCTATTTGCAGCTGGTAAGGATTGTGACTCTATAAATGAATATAATTCGCAATTTTCAGATTGTCAGCGTCAGATACATTCGGCGTTAATGTAATTAACATGTTCATATATCATATTTTCACTCATTTTCAAGAGTTAAGACTCTTGGCTATTACTGGACAATTCCATTGTGCAAGATTGGAAGTTTGCAAATAGTCTGGAACAATAATATGACGACTCGCAGTTTATTTTTACAAAGAGGAAATGAGAACAACATAACATGCACACGTAAATAATTGGCAGATTCGCATACTATTATTAATCACAATTAATTAGAGAGAGCAGTTGATCAAATAAATCAAGAACATCTTGTAATTGATTTGATATGGATTTTGCAAGTTATCTATAACCTGAAAGAGAGATTTTCTGTAGCTACTTCTCAACGCTGTGGTCGCATATTCGATATCTAGGGCAAGTGCATATTAGTAAAGGATCAATAATGATACAAGACAATGAAGTGTCGAATGAATTACGACAGTTGTCGAGACAGACAACGTGCTATATGCATACATACATACATATATATCTAGCTAGGGTTTGCAAATATGCAGACTGAGGAAATTCTTCAGGCAAGTAAGCAAGCCCAAGTTTTAGGGAGATTATAATGGGGTGTAGCTACTAGCTTTGCTCGGCTCTGGTTTTGTTCTTAGAAGTCAGACCCTACAAAAGTTAGATCTGTTTAACTATCACAAAACCAGAACACATATATGATATATCCATCCGCTCACCTATCTACATAACACATCTGAATATATATACATCTCATACATGATGGCATACAAAAAGGAGTAGTAATAAAGGACGAATGAAGATGTCCCACTGACACACACACTTCTTTGTAATAAAACTGCAAGCGTACGTTCTTAATTCTGTGAACACAACTCGCTTATCTTGTAAGGACCACAGCATAATGCACCACTTTGTTCTTCCCACTAGATTGGGTTCAACGCGTTCATGTCTATAATGCCCTGGCCCAATTCCCACCTGCTCCTTCCGGACCTTCCCCTCAGTTTAGAATTTGATCCCACTTCGTGATGCTCTCGATCCTGTAGGCTTCTATAATTTGAAACTTGTTATCATTTTCAAGCAAAGCCAACCCTTTAATGCAGAGTACTATAACTACTTAATTTATTGGATTTGTACATTCAATTTTCAGACTGTCGCGTTTTGATTCATTCATTTTAAATGACCGGAATTATATCCAATTAGCATGTCAAAGAGTTATTTGAAGGAAAATATTCCGAAAATATCATTGACACAACACTCTTAAGTTTGGCCTTTCTAATATAAACCTTCCTACGATTGAAAAACTGGCATAAACATCCAACTTCAACAGTTATGACATACACATAAAATAGCTAAGTTTAAACAAATGGGTGGCTTCACTTTTAATTGATCAAAGCGGAAGAGGGAGACAAGATAAGGAAGCTGCTTTATTCAGAATAAATGCTAGCTAGCTAAAGAAGGGAAGAGAGGGGATGGGATCATGGGAGGAAGCACAACCATCATATCAAATGAGTCTAAGTGTTTAACACACGTGTGATGTGTTAAATGCTGATGGTGAGATGTGGGACTCAACCCACACGTGATGTGAAAGCTTCAATTTTGGACTTTGGAGAATGGAGAGAGTAGCTAGCCAACTTGCTCGCTATAGAGGGCAGCCCCCACCCACCTTCGCTTCCTTCTTGTTTCCCTTGTCTAAATGTCTAATCTCTGATGTCTGTGATCTTGCAACTGTGAAGATCCAACCTTATGTGATATTAGCTAGGGCTATTATTGCCGTGCCTCCCATGCGTCCATTCAACATTTCATCCGCACCCATGTATTGTGTATATATGCAATGCAACATGCATGTTGATCAATAGCTTACATATCCTCGCTAATTAAAAGATAAATGCTATCGAGCTTACTCATTGATATTCTACATGCATGCATGTATATAAGTAACAGATATTTCTTAAACGGATAATTACCAAATCCCAAAGTGATAGAATCGATTACCAAATATGAATGTGAAAAAGAAAAAAAAAAATCAGATCTTGAGATTTCACGTTTGAATATATTAAGAAGAAAAAAATGAAAAAAATTTATGGACCTTTATCCTTTAAATCAGTCAAAACTCATGTACGAAAAATAAAATATTTTCCTGATGAGCAGGCTAAGTATATTATTGATATCCAAAAACCCCATGATGGAACGATTACTTCTATCTTTATACCAAAAAGTCTAACCTGGCCAGGTGAAAAACTCGAAGTTAGAGAGAGAGAGAGTGGCATCCAAAACACTCTTCAAATGAAGAACGCACACGTAAAAGTGGCACCCTAGTAATTATGGCCACTATGGTAGCGATGCTAGCATGCCGATAATAGTACTGAGGGGCCCTGGATGGCTGAGTGAGGCCCAAATTGAAATCACCACGATAATTCCGTATATATTGTGTTTCGGCCACTTTCTAATGAGCGGCCCATATTGACACATAAAGTTGAGACAGGATATCCGGCAGCACGAGGCCCATATCACCCATCATTGTGGGTGCTTGATTGACCGTCCCTTTAATCTCTGTTGTTAATCCTCAATAATATCAACGCTTGGAAGAAAGAACCAGCCACCTTCAACTCCAACAATAACAAAATGGGATTGGTTGGCTATAGCCATCTGTTACAGCCCGCCCACTTGCTTGCTAGAGTTGGCCCAATTACACACAAGGTTTGGCACAATCCGAGCCTATCTTCCGGAAGCTCTAGCTAGTTGGCATGCTAGTTGGCATCCATTGTACATATCTTCTAGATGGTCCAACTAGCCGTTGAAATATAGCCGTTATATAGCCGTTGGGAACTAGCCGTTATATAGCCGTTGGGAACTAGCCGTTATATAGCCGTTAGGAAACTAGCCGTTATATAGCCGTTAGAAACTAGCCGTTAGAAAACTAGCCGTTATATAGCCGTTAGAAACTAGCCGTTAGAAAACTGGTTATATAGCCGTTAGAAACTAGCCGTTAGCCGTTAGAGAACTAGCCGTTATGGAGGAGGTGACTCACTATAAAAACCCCTCCAAGACTCATTTGTAAGATATCCAAGCTAATCCAAGTATTCTTGTATTCAAGCATTGTAAAGCTCTCAAGTGTAATACAAAGCAATATTCACTAAACAATTCTTGTTTCTACTCATCTCTTCTCTTTGTTGTGTACGAGTTCTTAAGCTCAACGATCCTCAAGTTTCTTCTTTGAACAAAGAAAGCTTACTAAAAGGCTTACTTAAGCAACTTCGGGTTCAAGTTGTCTAAGTGCAGCACGAGCAAGCTGCGCTAAACACTAAGCTCGTGACAGTTGATATCAGAGCACGGTTCGAGCACAAGAACAAATGGCATCCGACCTTGAGATGAACATGGAAGAGCAAGTCCGTGGTCGTGAGGAACAACCTCTACCACAAACTCGTCCACAAGTTAAGCGTGGTAAGTCTAAAGCTCCACCCGCGGAAGTTTTGGAACCTCGTGTTGCTATCCTAGAGCAAACGATCTCGGGAATGGACAATGCAATTGAGGGGATTTCCGAGCGTCTCGAAGGTCTAGAGACGGAATATGGTGAAATTACCCAAGCTACCAAGTCCAATATTCGAGAGTTTAGCAAGGCTTACGAGAAGGAACTCCAAAACATTACGCGAGAGCTCATGGGCTTGCGGACCTTCGTGGAACATGAATTGCGAGGGATCCGTGCCGAAGTAGAGGAGTCTCGCACGGAATGGGAAAAGCACCAATGCGAGCGCGCTAGCCCTTCTTACACAAGTGGCAATGCGTTGATAAATATGCAAGTGCCTACTCCCGCCACGTACCATGGCACCCGCAATACAACGGAAGTGGAAAACTTCCTCTTTGGCTTGGAGCAATACTTCGAAGCTAAATGTGCCCATGATGATGCTTCGAGGATCGGTGTTGCGCCTACGTTTCTACGTGATGCAGCCCAACTATGGTGGCGTCGAAAGCATGGCGACGGGGGCAAAGGCATCATTTCCCTCCGCACATGGGAGGATTTCAAGAGAGAACTTCGAAAGCACTTCTCTCCTAGCAATGCCGAGAAGGAGGCAAGAGGTCATCTCCGCCGATTGAAGCAAAGCGGCACAATCCGTGAGTACATAAAAGACTTCACTACTATAATCCTTGAAATTGAGGACATGTCCGAGAAGGACTCTCTCTTCTATTTTCTTGATGGTCTCAAAGATTGGGCAAGAATTGAACTAGAGAGGCGCGGCGTGCAAAATCTTGATGATGCCATAGCCGTGGCTGAATCTCTTATGGATTATTCTTCCCAATTCAAAGAGAGGAAGTCCAACCACGAGAAAGATGGGGAAGAGCAACATCATGCTTGCAAGGAAAGTGGCGAACGCAAAACATTCGGAGGGGACAAACGAAACACACCCAATAGAGGTAAGTTTGATGCCCCTAAACCTAAAAGCCCTTGCTTCATCTGTGATGGTCCTCATTGGGTCCGTGACTGCCCAAAGAGGAAGGCCCTTAATGCTCTTATCACTCAAGATGGGGGTGTCCATGACGAGGAGCCGCAAGCAGAAATAGGTTCGCTTCATATCATCGGTGCACTCAAGAAAAGCACACCCGTCAAGAAGGGTTTAATGTATGTGAGTGCCACCATTAACAGCAAAGATGTGCGTGCGATGCTCGACACAGGAGCCACGCACAATTTCATTTCCGAAGAAGAGGCCAAACGGTTAGGTCTCAAATACACCAAGGGAGGTGGTGCCATCAAAGCCATAAACTCAGCTGCCAAGGCAATTGTGGGGGTGTCTAAAGCCACATCCGTCCAACTTGGCACGTGGAATGGTAAGCTTGATTTCTCCATTGTTCCTATGGATGATTTCCAAGTAGTGCTTGGCTTGGAATTCTTTGACCAAGTTCATGCCTTCCCCATTCCATCTTCTAACTCCCTCAACATTCTTGATGGGAGTCACTCATGCACGGTGACAACGGAACGTGCAACCAAGGCCGAAGGTAAAATGCTCTCCGCACTACAGTTTAAAAGGGGAATGAAGAAAGACCCAAGTTTCCTTGCCACCATTCGAGAATTAAATGATGGTGAGGACATTACCGTTGCCACGGACCCGATACCAAAAGGAGTTCAATCCATCCTTGAGAAATATAAGGATGTGATGCCTCAAGAGCTCCCAAAGAAATTGCCTCCACGACGGAAAGTGGATCATCAAATTGAGTTGGAGACCGGTGCAAAGCCTCCATCCATGGCGCCTTACCGCATGGCGCCTCCCGAACTTGCGGAGTTGAAGAAACAACTTCAAGATTTACTCGATGCGGGATATGTCCAGCCTTCGAAAGCACCATATGGCGCTCCTGTCCTTTTCCAAAAGAAGAAGGACGGATCTCTTCGAATGTGCATTGATTATCGGGCACTTAACAAGGTAACAATCAAGAACAAGTATCCGATACCTTTGATTGCGGAATTATTCGACCAACTTGGGAAGGCCCGATACTTCACTAAACTTGATTTGAGGTCGGGGTACTATCAAGTGCGGATTGCAAAGGGTGATGAGCCGAAGACTGCGTGTGTGACAAGGTACGGTGCATATGAATTTCTTGTTATGCCTTTCGGCCTCACTAATGCACCCGCCACCTTTTGTACTCTCATGAACAAACTCTTCCATCCTTACCTTGACCGGTTCGTGGTAGTCTACTTGGATGACATCGTCGTCTATAGCACAACTCTTGAAGAGCATGTGCACCATTTGCAACAAGTTTTCCAAGTTCTCCGCGACAATGAGCTATACGTCAAAAAAGAAAAATGCTCTTTTGCCCAACAAGAGGTAGAATTTCTTGGCCATAGAATTCGGGATGGGAAGCTTATGATGGATCAAGCGAAGGTGAAAGCTATTCGAGAATGGGAACCGCCAACCAAGGTACCCGAACTTAGATCTTTCCTTGGGCTGGTCAATTATTATCGGCGGTTTATCATGGGCTATTCAGCCAAAGCCGCCCCACTCACGGATCTCCTCAAAAAGAACCGCTCATGGCATTGGTCCGAAGAATGCCAACATGCCTTCAAAGAGTTGAAGAAGGCCATTTGTGAGGAACCGGTAATGGTGCTTCCCGACCACACAAAACCATTTGAGGTACACACGGATGCCTCTGACTTTGCTATAGGGGGAGTCCTTATGCAAGATGGACACCCCATTGCTTATGAGAGCCGCAAGCTCAACGACAGGGAGCGGCGCTACACGGTTCAAGAGAAAGAGATGACTGCTATCATCCATTGTCTACGGGTTTGGCGACATTATTTGCTCGGTTCGCATTTTGATATCAAAACTGACAATGTGGCCACGAGCTATTTTCAAACTCAAAAGAAACTAAGCCCAAAGCAAGCTCGATGGCAAGACTTCTTGGCTGAGTTTGATTATCGGCTCGAATACAAAGCGGGTAAAGCAAATGTCGTAGCCGATGCTCTTAGTCGCAAAGCGGAACTTGCCACATTGAGTGTAAGTCAACCGCAAAGCGCGCTTATCGACCGCATCAAGCAAAGTCTAGAACATGACCCCATAGCCAAAAATCTCATGAATTTGGCAAACGAAGGGAAGACACGACGATTTTGGCTTGATAACGGCCTACTCCTCACAACGGGTGGTCGTTTGTTCGTGCCAAAGCATGGGAACTTGCGGAAAGAAATCATGAAGGAGTGCCATGACTCCAAATGGGCTGGTCACCCAGGAATGGCACGAACCCTTGCTCTTGTGCAAGATTCTTATTATTGGCCTCAAATGCGGGAAGACATCGAGGGATATGTGAGGACTTGTCTCGTGTGCCAACAAGACAAGGTCGAACACCAACATCCGGCTGGTTTGTTGGAACCTTTACCCATTGCTGAAAGGCCATGGCAAAGCATTTCCATGGATTTCATTGTGGCTTTACCGAAATCCGAAGGATATGGAAGCATCATGGTGGTAGTTGATCGATTCAGCAAGTATGCCACCTTCATTCCTGTCACCGCGGAATGCCCTGCAGACGAAGCCGCACGAGTGTTCCTCAAAAATGTAGTGAAGCTATGGGGAGTCCCCCAAAACATTGTAAGTGATCGGGATCCTCGCTTCACGGGTTGTCTTTGGAGAGAGCTCTTCAAATTGTTGGGAACGGACCTGAACTTCTCAACGAGCCTCCATCCTCAAACCGATGGACAAACCGAGCGCATCAATGCCCTACTTGAAATGTATTTAAGGCATTATGTGAGCGCTCATCAACGGGATTGGGCGAAATTGCTTGACATTGCCCAATTTTCTTATAACCTCCAAAGAAGCGAGGCAACGGGCAAGAGTCCCTTCGAGATCGTGATGGGACAACAACCCATGACTCCACATGGGATAGCCTCTACTTACGGAGGAAAAAGCCCCGCGGCCTACAAGCTTGCAAGAGAATGGCACGAACAAGCCGATATCACAAGAGCATGCTTGGACAAGGCCGCCAAACGGATGAAGAAATGGGCGGATACGAAGAGACGACACCTCTCATTTCAAGAAGGTGACTTAGTACTCATCAAATTACAACCCCAACAATTCAAAACACTTCGCAAAGTGCATAAAGGGTTGGTGCGAAGGTACGAAGGTCCCTTCCCGGTTATCAAAAGAGTCGGTAAAGTCTCTTATCAGGTTCGGTTGCCCCCTAACCTTAAAATTCATCCGGTCTTCCATGTAAGTTTCCTCAAGCCTTATCACGAGGACAAGGAAGACCCAACAAGAAGCGTGTCCAAGAGGGCACCCCCAGCTGTTGCCACCGCATTCGACAAGGATGTGGAGTACATACTTGCGGACCGAGTGGTTCGAAAGAAGAGGATTCCGCCTTACACAGAATACTTGGTAAGATGGAAAAATCTTCCAGACAGTGAGGCTAGCTGGGAACGCGAAGACACCTTGTGGCAATTCGCGGAACACATTCAACGCTACAAGAGTGAGAGCGCGCCGAGGACGTCGCGGAATTAGGCGGGGGAGGATGTTGCAGCCCGCCCACTTGCTTGCTAGAGTTGGCCCAATTACACACAAGGTTTGGCCCAATCCGAGCCCATCTTCCGGAAGCTCTAGCTAGTTGGCATCCATTGTACATATCTTCTAGATGGTCCAACTAGCCGTTGAAATATAGCCGTTATATAGCCGTTGGGAACTAGCCGTTATATAGCCGTTGGGAACTAGCCGTTATATAGCCGTTAGGAAACTAGCCGTTATATAGCCGTTAGAAACTAGCCGTTATATAGCCGTTAGAAAACTAGCCGTTATATAGCCGTTAGAAACTAGCCGTTATGGAGGAGGTGACTCACTATAAAAACCCTTCCAAGACTCATTTGTAAGATATCCAAGCTAATCCAAGTATTCTTGTATTCAAGCATTGTAAAGCTCTCAAGTGTAATACAAAGCAATATTCACTAAACAATTCTTGTTTTTACTCATCTCTTCTCTTTGTTGTGTACGAGTTCTTAAGCTCAACGATCCTCAAGTTTCTTCTTTGAACAAAGAAAGCTTACTAAAAGGCTTACTTAAGCAACTTCGGGTTCAAGTTGTCTAAGTGCCGCACGAGCAAGCTGCGCTAAACACTAAGCTCGTGACACATCGCCACACATTCTTCCACTGCTCTATCTTCCTTTAGCCACAAGATGGGTCGTTGTTGTTGTGCCTATCCAGAAACTTAGGCTCATAAAGGAATTAATTGACATATACAAATTAATATTTATGCTTGATTGGGTTCATTTTATCGATCTTTTATTCCTTAATCATTTCATTAATTAATCATTTTATATCCAGAGTCGTATCAAAATACAACACTTTCACACTTGTAGTATCCTGTATGGTTTACCTTAACAAGAAGTTAAATTAACTTAACAACTTTTCTTTTAAAAATAATAATATATAATAATAAAATATCTCGTAGTTTGTTTTCTTTTTGCCTGACTTAATACTAGGCGACAAGTAACAGATTTGTTTTGATCATTTGATTTAGTATATGATTTCCATTTAATAAATGTATAAAGTAAATGATAGTCTAAGTTTGAAGAGCTAACAGGTAGCACAAGTACACATGAGTCTAGGGCGTTTCAGAAAAACCTGTAATATTCCGGAAACACGATTATATGTGATCAGGTCAAATAAATTGAAAATATATTTTCGGATTAATCGAGTTAAAGAATGAGCAATCAGAACTTTTTTTTTTTTTTGAAGATAGCACACAAGGTCGCCTCATATTATTGAAATATAAAATTAATATTGAGTCTACACTTATTAGGTTAAGTTTTTAAATATAGTGATAAATTAAATACATATATTAAAAAATTAAAAACAAAAGCAGTCCGTGAAAATATAAACAATCATGTTTGTAAGTTAAAACGATGTTGGAATTAGTCAAATAAACATGTCAGTTTAGATTGATTGAAAATATTTGAATTTGATATAGATAAAATGAAAATCGATCCAAATCGACATGTACACACCTTTTTAAGCTAAGAGTGCAGCAAGCAAGCAAATGAAGAGGGATACAGCGTCCACTCTTGAAGAATTTTGTTGGATAAAACAGTGAAGTGGTGGTGGTCATAATATTATAAAAAGATTATCATACAATAAAATGTCATGTCTGAATGAAGCAACGAGTGTATGAATAGTATAGTCGCGATTCTTTTAGCAAGATTTGACGATATTGGGATCCACTTTCACAGCAACCAAAAGTATAAATTATGGGGGGAAAATGGCATCGAATTTCCAGCATAGACGTTTAGAGTGTCCAGAATCTGTAATAAATTAATTATTGTTTTTTTGACTATCTTTTTCTACTGTTTAGTGTTCTCCTGAACCTACGTAACCTCAACCCCTGTTTGACCCAGAATTGTTTAATCTCTTGTCTATAACCACCAGCCAAGGAGTACTAAACAGTTTAAACTATATATAAATATATCTCAGAGGATATTTAATCATTTAATTATAATTATAATCTTAGAAATGAAATTATTAGCTAGAAAGATATGGAAAAATAGAATTAATCATTGCTGTGCAATGATGAATAAAATTATAATTCAATCATTTTAATTTTATTATCTAATCTACACTGTTGATCATGAGAGAGAGATACATGATCATCGTGGCCTAGCTAGCTACCTACCGGCTCTGAATCTTTTGTAGGTAGGGCGACATCCAAGTGTAAATAACATTTATTGATATAATTAACAGCACAAGTAATCTTAGTACTGATGAAAGTGTAGATCTTGAAAGAGTGGCGATGTGGGTATTGTCAGGAAAAAAAAAAATAGTATGATGATGATGATAATAGAAAGTGAAAAATGAAGATGAAGAAAAGAAAAGAAAGGGGGAAAAGGTGGGTGAGTGGGATGCCCTGCAGCGGCGCACATGGGATAGGGTTAGAGACATAGGCGACACAGCCATGAGCCTACAATTTCACATGCCCATTTCCATGGGACCCTCACGCTCTCTCCCTCTCTTCTCCATGAATCTCAGCACATGCTTTTTCTTACACTTGGTCCCACCTTCTTAGCCAACTTACCAGACAACCTCCCTTCCCTTCATAATTGGAATCTTAATGCAGCATTTTAATTAATTACTTTCAAATACGTTTTGATTGCATTACTGGTACAGGTGGAGATGATGGTGGTGGTGGTGGTGAACGTGGCGTCCATGTATATATGCATGGAGTTTGCGCATGCATTATGGGGTTTGAGTGTGAGTAGCTATCGAGTAATCCCACATGATAAATATGTACATACATACATATTTATGTGTGTGTCTTTTCTGCTTTTGCACGCAAAATTGGTTTCGGTTTCGGTTTCGGTTGGGGCAGGCATCTAAAGCACGGACACACAATGTTTAATAGCCACTGTCCAACTAAGACTAAAATATATATATATATATATATATATATATATATATTAAACAATTAACCAATATTAAACAATGTTTAATGTTTATATATATGTGTGTGTGTACGCGTTTCTCTTAAACCACTTCCATATATAGCACCCTCATGTAAATTGTAATTTCTCCAGCTCCATTAACCACACACACGCGTTTCTCTCAACGACTTCCATATATAGCACCCTCATGTAAATTGTAATTTCTCCAGCTTCATTAACACACACACACACACACACATACATACATATAAGGCTTTGTGCCAACAGATCGAGAAGATGCATGGATTAATTTAAGCACTTATCATGCTTATTTCGATCATGAATTTTATTTATTAAGCTTGAGTGGTCCTTAATGAATTTTAGGATATTATACTAAGGTATTGCTATAATAAGAGGAATCTCGAATACTTAAACCGTAGCTATAACCAAAATCTGAAGTAGCTAGCTAGAGAATTATATGCCAATGATCGATCCCTCACTAATAGATATATAGTTGGTTTGAGCTACATTATTACCAACACGATGGGACGCCAAGGAAGTGGTTGACGCATACAAAAATTTAATTATGTAATAAACAAAAGATTAATTGCAATTATGTACAGTTACTTCTTTTGTTGTGAAGAAAAGCAACACACACTCACAAGACGCTTAACGCAAAATTTAACTAGAAGTTTTAACACACACCCAAACAAATTAAATCAAAGTAAGAACACAAAGACACAAGAGTTTTTACTTACTCAGACCACAAAACGTGATCCTACGTCCAGTTGTTGGTAATGATCAATCTATTATAGTGAAAAACAAGAGATACAAAAGTGTTTACAGGGAATAACTAGAAGAAATTTAATTTCTTTCTCTCCAAGAAAGTCACAATCTCTCTAAACCTTAACTCTCTTTTTCTTCTCTTCTCTCTGATGACTCAAACTTTCATTTTACATTGAAAACACATCTTTTTTTTATAGTCCAAGGCTTATAGGCCAATTATTTGCGTGACAAGTAATCCTGACTATATCAGGAGACAGACTTGTGCTCTCGCGCCATAGTACCTGTGCTCTGGCTTGAACTCTCTGCCCAGACGCATCCGCAAACCCAGAATCTGCGCCCCTACGTAGTATTATCTGCGCCCCTATACAGTATTATCTGCGCTCCAATGCCAATGTTGCACTCCTGTGCAACACTCCTTGCGCAGCGACTCCAAGCTTTTATCTTCGCATGTCTAACACTGCATTTGATGTGCATCTGGCGCTCCGGCATAGCTCCAGCTGCGCGCCTACGTCATATTTCTACCTACATTTCACAAGTTGAGCCATAGACTTTACAAATCTCCACCTTGGATCAAGCTTGTGTTTCTATACTGTAAACCATCATAGTAGATTCTAGCCACATCCACCTTCAAGCTAAAACAGTCTATCCATTACTCGTATCAAATCCAAACAAGTGTTGAACTTGACACTCGTAACAGGCTTATTGATCATATCTACGGCATTTCTTTCAGTATGAACTTTAACTAGTGAAACCTCTCCTTCAGCAATGACATCCCTAATTTTAAATGCAGCTTGATGTATATATGTTTGGTCCTCTTATGATACATTTGAATTTTGGTCAAATGTATTGTACTTTGGTTATCACAAAACACTTTTACCTTGTCTTATCTCACACCAAACTCACCAACAAGCCTTACAGCCTCTGTAGCAGCAATATATTCCGCTTCAATTGTCGAAAGAGCTACAACTGATTGCAAATTAGCTTTCCAAATAATAGTGTAACCAAACAATGTGAACACATAACCGGTTAATGACCTTCTTTTGTCAAGATCACCCGCAAAATCTGCATCCACAAAACCCATCAACTTTTCATCCATATCTTTGCTTCTCTCGTACACTAATCCGTAGCTCGAAGTACGCTTGAGATATTTGAATATCCACTTGACAGCTTCCTAATGATATCTACCCAAATTTGTCATAAAACGGCTTACCAACCTAGCTATATACATCAAATCAAGTCTTGTACAAACCATGGAGTACATCAAAGTCCCAATAGCACTCGTATAAGGAATTTTGACCATTTCCTCTTTCTCAGCATTCGTAGTAAGAAACTGTGATGATGAAAGTTTAAAGTGAGCTGTCAAAGGAGTCTATACCCTTTTTACACCAGTCATGTTAAACTTTTCAAGCATTTTGAGAATGTAGTCACTTTTGAGACAGAAATAACAAGCCTTTATCTCTTTCTCTATCTCTACTGATTTTCATCCCCAAAATCTTTTTAGCACAACCCAAATCTTTCATCTCAAATTCCTTATTTAGATGCATTTTCAGTTTCCAAATTTCTTCCATGTTCGTTGATGCAATCAACATGTTATCAACATATAACAATAAAAAAATCTCAATCCATTTTTCAACCATTTAAAATATACACAACTATCATATTTGCTCCTGATATACCCATGTTTGATTATGAAATCATCAAACTTAAAATACCATTGCCTTGGTGACTGTTTAAAGCCATATAATGATTTCTTTAATAAACACACATTGTCTTCATTTCCTACTTTCACAAAACCCTCCAGTTGTGACATCACAATCCTCTCCTCTAAATTACCATGAAGGAACACGGTTCTGACATCCATTTGCTCCAAAACTAGTTTATTAGAGTCAATAGTACTCTAATAGACGTGTGTCTTACGACAGGAGAGAAAACCTCATTGAAATCAATTGCCTCCTTTTGTGTGAATCCTTTTGCTACCAGTCTAGCCTTGTACATAGGCTTTCTATCCCCACAAGCATCTTCCTTCTGTTTAAATATCCATTTACAACCTACTACCTTCTGTCTAGTAGTGGTATTAATCATCCATATATGATTCTTATTCAAAGAATCCATTTCCTCCCTCATTGACTGCTGCCAATGACTCCTATATCTATAAGCCATCGCTTCCTTATAGCTTCTAGGCTCATCATCATCAATCTCCTCTGATATTGACAATGCAAAAACTATAAGATCAGCTTATCCATATCTCACTAGTGGTACTACTGTCCTTCTAGCATGATCTCTTGCTAGTTGATAGTTCCACAAGTCGTCAGACTCATCAAGGACTTTCTCAATGTCATCACGTTCTACTGTTTCACTTGCCTCTTTCTTTTGAGAATCTTCAGCCTTATAGAGCTCTACCTTAGTCCCAACACTATTAGCATCTATGCCATTATCACTAGGTATCGACTAAGGTTTTGAACAGCCCTCAAAATAGAACTTCGATTCTCTAAAAGTGATATCTCTGCTTACGAAACACTTCGAAACATTCGATTTTTGCCACCACAATATGTATTCCTTTACACCTTCTAGATAGCCAACAAATATTCACTTCCTCGCCCTTGGCTTTAGCTTGCCTTGTTTGATATGTGCATATGCCACACAACCAAACAGCCTCAAATGACTGTAGCTCGATGGCGAACCTATCCACACTTTTTTAGGCATTTTGAAACCAATAGCTGCTAACAGGCATCTATTGATTAAGTGTGCTACTGTATTGACTACTTCTCTTCAAAACTTCTTGAGCATTCCAACGTTCAAAAAAAATGCATCGAACCCTCTCAAGAAGCATTCTATTCATCCTTTTAGCCAAGTCATTTTATTGCGGTGTCCCGGATATTGTCTTGTGCCTCACCACTTTTTCATTGTTGCAAAAGCAGTTGAACTCTTAATTCAAGAACTCCAAACAATTATTAGTTCTAAGCTTCCGAACTTTTCTATCCATTTGGACTTCAAACATTTTTTTTAAATGTTTAAATTTCTAGAGTGCCTCATCCTTAGTCTTCAATATGAACACCCACACATTCTTTGAGCAGTCATCAATTATGGACATAAAATATCTGCCTCCACCAAAAGTTGTATGCTTAGATGAACCCCATAGATCGTAATGGACATAACTGAGAGCTTCCCTTGTTATATAAGATGAGAAAGTGAATTTTACCCACATAGACTTACCAAGTACGCAATGCTCACAAAATTCCAATTGTCCTAACTTATCTCTGCGCAGCAATCCTTACTTCTACAGCTCCTAAAGCCCTCTTTCACTCACACGACCAAATTTCTTATGCCACAGGTAGGCTTTATCATTCATGCCCAATACCGTACCCACTTCCCCAATTATAGTGTTGCCTTGAAAAAAATATAAACTGTTTTTTCCTCATACCTTTCATTACAACCAAGGATCCTCTTGTAACTTTCAAGGTACCATTCTGTCCTTTATAACTGCAGTCATTGGAATGCAATGTACCGAGTGAAATCAAGTTCTGCTTCAACTCTAGAATGTGCCTCACAGCCATCAAAACTCTTTCCATGTCATCATGAGTCTTTATCTGAACTATCCCTATGCCCACTACGCTATAAGCTTTGTTGTCACCTAACAAAACTTTTCCACCATTAGTTTTCTCCTAAGATTCAAACCAGCTTCTATTTGGCATCATATGAAACGAGCAACCGGAATCCAAGACCTATTGCTTCTCCGAGTTTTTCGTGGTCATGACTGGCACGTTAGAACTCTCATATCTATCTTCTACAATTACAACATCACCCTTTTCAGGTTCTTTTTCTTTCTTGTTATTCTTGCTCTTGTGACAAAGCCTTCTAATATGCCCCTCCTCATGACAATCGAAGCATTTTACGGCTTTCTTTCCTTTTGACTTCGACCTTGAGCGCGACTTGCCCTTATAGTCACATTTTTCACTCCTACCTTTTACGTGCAACCCTTCACCTGAGTGTTCACCCAACTCATTCTTCCTTTCAAGATCTTTCGAATTTAACGCACCAATCACATCATCAAGTGACAATGTCTCCCTTCCATGCTTTAAAATATCTACAAACATCTCATATGATTTTGGAAGAGAATGTAACGACACCAACGCTTTATCTTCATCATCATATTCAATTTGTATATTTTTTAAGTCTAGGCACAACTTCTTAAATTCATCAATGTGGTATTGCACGTTCTTATCCTCAACCATTTGAAAGTAAAAAATTTTGCTTTTAAATACAAACTACTAGACAAATTCTTAGTCATATGAAGGCTCAAGCTTTAACCATACCTCAGCCACAGTTTTCATCTTTGAGACTCGTCTCAGCACCTTGTCACTCAGGCAGCGAAGTAACATATTGTAAGCTTTCTTCATGATATCTCTCTTCTTTTCAGCACTGTAGCTATCCGACATCTTGCTTTCGCCTCCTAGTGCTTCGTCTAGTCCTAGGTTGCCCAACAAAACTAACTTCTTTATCCTCCAAATAGCAAAGTTGTTGCTACCATCAAACTTTTTAATCTCGTACTTGCTAGTTGATGCAGCCATCATAGAAATTTCTTTGAATACCTCTCGTACTGTGCGGCTACGAGTCAGGACTTTTATCAAACACTTGTTGTGCTATAAACTTTGGCCACCAAGGATCCTAAAACAAACAGCCATAACGAGGCTCTGATACCAATTTTTTGTAAATAAAAGCGACACACACACTCACTCACAAGAGGCTTGATGCAAAATTTAACTAGGAGTTTTAACACACACCCAAGCAAAACAAATCAAAGTAAGAATACAAGGACACAAGAATTCATACTAGTTCAGACCACAAAACGTGATCCTATCTCCAGTTGCTGATGATGATCAATTCACTATGGTGAAAAACAAGAGGTACAAAAGTGTTTACAGGAAATAACTAGAAGAAATTTAGTTTCTTTCTCTCCAAGAAACTCACAATCTCTCTAAACCCTAACTCTCTTTTTCTTCTCTTCTCTCTGATGACTCAGATTCTTTTTTTTATATTGAAAGCAAGTCTCTTATTTATAGTCCAAGGCTTACAGACCAATTACATGCGTGACAAGTAATCTTGACTGTACCAGGAAACAGATTCGCGCTCTTGTGCCATAGTGTTCGCGCTTTGGCATGAACTCTCTATCTAGACGCATCCACAAACCCAGAATCTGCACCCCTTCACAGTATTATCTACGCTCTAGCGCCAATGTTGTGCTCCTGCGCAACACTCCTTGCGCGGCGATGCCAAGCTTTTGTCTTCACATGTCTGAAACTGCATCTGGCGCCCGGAGCTGCACTCTTATACCACTTTTCTGCCTACACTTCACAAGTTGAGCCTAGAATTTACATCTTTCAAAAAAATACTAAATATTAATGGTTATAAATTAAAATTCTTCAAATGAACTAGCCGCATAATTGACTTAATTACTGCTTCAGATAATTAGAATGAAGTAGCAAATTGAGGCGCAACTCCCCCAGAAAACCGAAAGGCTGAAAAGAGAAGAAGTTTAATAATGCTGTGTCGTTGATGAATGGTTATTATAATTTATGAACCACTCCTAATTTACTCATCATATATAGTACCACAGGGCAGTGTCCCTTAGGTTATAAATTTTAAATTTTCGAGGTTCAAAACATGGCAGTTGAAGATGTAATCAAGCGTTATGCATGGAACTTCTGGGCATGCATTTCATTAATCAGTTAAGCTCAGTGAATCCTCGACTGCAGAAACTTCAGGTTTTTTGCTCGTAAGACCTGACAATATCAAGTAAAAGCTGTCCAAATATATTTGATATTACCATACGTCTTTACTGATTAATTAATTGAAACTATATCTATAATTCTTTTTATAATACATTAATGATTGAAAATGGCAAAACGATGTTAAAAAATGAGTTCTATCTCTGATCATCAATTAATAGATAAAGAGATAAACTTAAAGATTAAAAAAGAAGGGGGGTGGGCCAAACCCTCGTTAAAATGGAGAGCTCCACTTTCTCTCTGCCCCTCCACAAGCAATCATAGGATGCTAACATCACCACATCGTCATGCATCACAGAAAGGTAAGATCATCCGACCCACACACATGAACACGTGTCGAAATCCCAGAGACGGAAGTGGGAAAAGACAGTGGTTTCATCTGTATATTAATACCCACTCAAGGCCCAACACAGAGCTCTTCGGCAACGTTTCTTATTATTACTACTGCTACTATATCTATATCTTGCAAAAACAAAACAAAGCGTAGTATTACGCTTTCACTTTTATTCTCCGGCGCAAATCAACAACCAAAAAAACAAATCCACAAAAACAAAACTAACTGTACATAGTACTAGAAAAGAAAAAAGTGGGTTATATAGAGAGAGAAGATCTAAAACAGAGGTGGAGAATTCAAGGGAGAAATGGCGAAAATGGGTGTTGAAGTTGAAGTTGGGTTTGAGGCAACGGAACTCAGGCTAGGGTTGCCGGGGAATGGTGGAAATAGTTGCGGTGGTGAAGTAGAGGGAGCAAGGAAAAGAGGGTTCTTGGAGACAGTGGATTTGAAGCTTAATCTTTCGTCCAAAGAGATCAGTTCTGAGACGGATCCGAATGAGAAGGTGAACAACTGCAGCTTGCACAAGGAGAAGAAGAATCTACTTCCTTGTGCCGCTGATCCAACCAAGCCACCGGCTAAGTAAATCTTTCCCTTTTTTTGTCTTTTTAATATATATATTATCTCTTTCCCTCTTGTGAATTCAAATTTTCTATTGTTTTATATTTAAATAGGGTAGCAAAGTACATGCTTGACATGAATGACGATATGAGGGATTAGGGTTAGGTTTAGCTAGCATGTTTTTATGTACATGTTTACGTGTCTCTGTGTGTGTGAGAGAGAGGCAGTGAGAGGGACGACTGACGAGGATAAGGTGGGAAAATAGAGAGAGAGAGAGAGCGTTGAGTTACTGACTGGTTTAAGTTTGAGTCACTGCAGAGAACTTAGATCTTGTAGTATCCATAAGTTCAAGGAGAAGAAACAAAACCTGTATATAATAATAATTAATATGGGAAAATTGATCTTTCAATCAAGTAAATGAAAATATATTATATTTCTATTTGGTCTTTGTTTCGACGTGGATTAAGATAAATATATATTAAGCAGTTACCAAATTAAAAGACACGCTTGAAAATAATTAATTTCCCAAGAACATCTCCACCCTGATAAGACAACTTAACATTGAACAAAAGTAAAATTTATCTCTTTTGTACATTAATTTGATTTTGATGAGCTTGTCCTTAAAATTTGACGTAAAAGTGTTTTGAAAAATGTCTTACAACTTTTTTTATTATAATTATTACTATTTTGTTTCCTCAAAGTTGATATAGATGTAGGCCATTTGGTATATATATGCAACTTAATTCATCCAAAAATTTCTCCATGGAAGAGTTAAATTCACACACGTAAAGTAAGTGAGATCTCTACTAGACACGAAATTAATTTTGAATTATTAGAACTTTAAGAATTGCTAGGAATATTGTAAGTAGATCGCATCTACACTAGAGAATAAGAGCCACATACAGGTGAAAATTAATGCTTCGGCTAAACAAAAGCGCGATTTAGTAGATTTCAGAAGTCTATAACTTTAATTGCAGTGAATTTCTAACCCCATGCACGGGGTGTGTGTGTGTGTGTGTATATATATATTAAAAATTAGGCCAAATTGAATAATTAATTCTTCAATTAACTTCATTTTCAACTTCTGTTCGATCGTCATTTCTTAATCCACTCTTCCTTAATTTCCAGCCTATCTGAGAAAAATGAGCTCTAAATTAGTAGATGATGAAGCTGTTCTACCGAAAATGATGAAAAGGTGGACACATTTATAATCCAATCTTATGTTATGGAATATATGGAATTGCAGGGCACAGGTTGTAGGTTGGCCACCCGTTCGATCTTTCCGAAAGAACATGTTATCTGTGCAAAAGAGCAGCCCTGAGGAGAGTGACACAGCCAGTGGCAATAGTGCTGCCTTTGTGAAGGTTAGCATGGATGGTGCCCCCTATCTCAGGAAAGTAGACTTGAGGATGTACAAGAGCTACCAGGAGCTCTACGATGCCTTGGGCAAGATGTTTAGATCCTTCACTATTGGTATGTGTACCCATCCAAATATGATCATATCTTACTTCGTAAACAAAAACATTAATATTACTCATATTTAATGTTCATTTTCAAAATTGAAATAGTTTTTTTTTTCAATTTGCTAATTGTAACATAATATATATGCAATCAAAGGCAATTGTGGATCACAAGGAATGAGGGACTTCATGAATGAGAGCAAGCTTATGGATCTCTTGAATGGCTCTGATTACGTTCCTACATACCAAGACAAGGATGGTGATTGGATGCTTGTTGGCGATGTGCCCTGGGGGTAAGAGCTCTATGCACACATATCGTTATTTAATTTATTGAAAAAAAAATCTCACAAATTTAACATAATCATGATCAGTAATCTAGTCGTTAATTATAGATATATTGTGAGTATGTATATTTATTAACCTAATTTATTTTATTTTAATCAGGATGTTTGTTGAATCATGCAAAAGGTTACGTATAATGAAAGGCACTGAGGCGATTGGACTCGGTAAGCATCGATCTTTTAATGGAAGTTTTACTTGGTACAAGTAAACGCACTCTTGAGAAAAAGTTAAACCTTTTGAGTTGGTATTTCGATAAGCGCCCCAAGCAAAGTTAACTAATAACAAAACTTTACCTTTCTCTAAAGCTACTTTCGTTATATATTAATCAATTAATTATTATTACTTTTAGTCGAACTGATGATTTTCTTGTGATTCCCAATTTTAATATACACGTATATCAATTATTAAAACTTATAATATGGGATCAATTAATTTCAGCTCCAAGGGCCATGGAGAAATGCAAGAACAGAAGCTAAGTGGTGACCACCGCACCCACAGCCTGCTCCTTTGATCTCGTGCGCGGTGGTTGTAGACAAACAACATTCAACAGCGATAGAAGGTGCAGAGAGAGATGGATTGAGCAGGATGGGATGCATGCATGCCTGTTATGTTATGGTAACGTTTATGTATTTTTCTGGTATCCCGAGATATTTTGATTTATTTTTATTGTTGATAGAAACAATAATAACCCTTCTGTTCCTGGACTGGGCTACGTCTTTACTTGTTTAGTGTTAATGGCTTGCTTATCAATAACAATCAATATACAATAAGGGACTATATTGTTTTCAGTTTAATTATGTCCTTGAATTATTTATTTTATGGGATTCTGTAATTGCATCATGCATTTGTTTATTGATAATTAATATTTTTTAGGTGAAGACTAAAAATAATTAGAAAAATCATATGCTTCCATTAAATCGTTGAAAGAGGGAGCAAGAGCATGTGTAGGTTTGATGGGGCATTTATTTAAGCCCATTTGCTCACGTTAGATGATTTGCTATGTTAGCTACATATAGGAGAGAGAATGGTGTCTCACGCTGATATTAATTTGGCCATAACGTCAATACAAATAAAGAAAATGGAAATGAGAATAAGTGGAAGCAAGCAATCAAAAACAGGTGTGAATTTTAGGCCATATATATATATATATATATATATATATTATATATATATATATATATATATATATATATATAATTAAACATTTATACATTTGACCAATTGAGTGTGGTCCCTTGTGTTTATTGCATTTTAAAGTCGGAATTTTTTTCATGGTTATGGCACATAGTTGCTGCCACTTATAATATGATACTAGTTCTGGTCTAATTTCATCGATTTCATAATTTCATTGTTCTCTCTCATACACAGTCACATCTTGAATCTGACGTTGCTGAAACTGATGCATTTCCAATAATGGAAATTGTCAATATTTTAACTTGCAAAAGGAAAGGAGAATTTTTCGAGAAAGATCCAATAATCTTGACTTTACAGAGAAGATTAACGTGAAACAAGTCAATAAATGATCCGAATCTTAGCTGTCGACAAATAATGTGAAGACAGAAGGAATTTATAATGTTCTTAGATACGAGTTACAAGGCGTAGTTTAAATTTATTAGGTCATTCTAATATACGAAGCAAGGGAAAGAGGCTTAAGCAACAAGCAAGTACCGGTCTGTAATTGTATTACACTTGGATGTTGTTAAATTATTAAAAAAAAAAAATCCGTAATCTGGTGTTGATACACAATCCAGCAATCATTTTGATCAAGTTATGGTCCTTTTGTCTCTTGATGATCAGTTAATACACTACATCTGAGAGTCCCAGGTTTATTCAGTTTCCGGATTAGACCGTAGAGCTGCTTGGTCTTTAACTTCTTCAAGGTAAATCGTAACAATACTAATATATAAAGGTAATTCTTGAAAATGAAGGAGAAAATCACCCTTAGTCTACCATTTCCTTGGTGCAATCTTATGGCCATCTGAGCTTGTGGAGCTAACCTTCGTTTTGAAAACCCGTCCATCGTCTTTGGCTATGTGGCATGAACCTAGGTCCCAAATACAATCCTCTCTACAACTTGAGAGATAACCCTTTTCAAAAGCATAAGATAACAGCTATCCTGAACAAATGGGTGTGCATTTAAAAAATATATATATTTACATTCTGGAACTAGAACATGGAAGCCATCCTCCTTAGAAGCTCTTACCATGACCAGTGTCAATCCTCCATTATGGTATTCAATTTATAATGCCAAATTAAAAAAAGAGAAGAGGTCCTGCGTTGATTTATTTATTACTCCCCTTACTTCTGCAATAATTTTTATGCAAACATATTCATCTGACCTCTCTTTTTCCCCATAAAATCACCTTCACCACTCAACAGACCTGATTACCAAATCTGCATTTTTCTTTGACTTAATAATAACCTCTGCATTGGGTCGATCATTATAATCTATCTGCAAAAATGAATTAAGGAGTTAGAAATCAATGAATCTCAGTACCATTTGCAACAAATTAAACCTTACCCGCCATTTAGCAACATCTGGGGGCTTCCCTGTAATAGAAAAGGAAAATTTTTTAACACATCATTTACTTTGATTTTTCCATTTAGATATGATTGGAAATAACAAATGTGGAGCGCGTACCTGTTGAAATATGTCTCTTTAGAACACGTTGCATAGCTGTGTCAAGGTCAATGTCAATGAACCTTGAATGAAGGAGAAATATGGAATAACTTAGCTGTTTCCCCAGAAAACAATATTCAAGTTTTCCGAAAAGAAAGGCAGAAGGCAATTTTATAGTTTCTTGATGTCTAATTTTACTTTAGAGACAAAAAGCTGAGCGGAAAGTGGAGAGCATCTTTGTCTATCCAAGACAATAAATATAATATGATCCTTTATTTATCTGTGCTAGTCCTCAATGTCAGCAGGAACTGATACCTTACAAAAAGGGCTAAACTATTTATAAGGTACAAGCCTCAAGTGCCACAAAAATTTCATAAACAGGGAAACATGAACAATGAAAAGGGAAGAATTTTTGCAAGCTCTGCCATAACATTATAAAATGAAATAGGCCATAAAATGACTTGCAAGTTCAAAACATATTTATACAGTAGTATGATTTTATACTTACAGGGCAAACTCATTCTGCTGGTCGAGTTTGGCTATATGTACCATGTTATCAGAAATATGTGAATTTGCATAAATTAACAAACAAATGTAACTCCATTTTTAGCTCAGAAATCGGGAAATACAATAACAACAACATGAATACAAAATGAGTCCTTACCATTTCTCATCAAACATGGAGGATATATCCTTCCAAATGCCATCCTCTAAAAACAGATAATTTCCTTCTACTATTACCACTTTATGCCTGCAAAAAGAAAGAAAAAGAGGTTACAGCAATGCATCTCAACTCAAGCATCTGCCTCCAGCTAAAGCGGTTCCCAAGTTTGGTAGTACAGACCTAAGAACAACGTGGACCAACAGAATTCAACCATTTTATTTATTCAATGTCCGAGCTCAAAATTAAAAAGCTTCTAAAAGTAAATTTATTTAAAAAAAAAGTAATCAATGAATTATTGGGCCGGCAGAGCATACTTTTCTGGCACTCTGACAGCCACATGTGGCAAGCCGAACCATTTGAATCCCTCCAACCTCATTATACCAATATTCATATCACTATATATATATAATTTCAGAAGTCACTTCAGGTCACAACTCTCTCCCTCTAAATTTCCCTAGAAATTTCATTAGTCTGCCTACTTCCAAATGGCAAAAGCATTTTTGTAAAGGCCGGTGAACGGTAATTACTTATTTTTACAAATCGTGGATTTCAATCTTCATTTCTAATCCCCTAATTCGTACTTACTCATCACCATTTGCTAAAAGAGGGAGGGGTTTGCTTCCTTGTCCATAAGAAGACAAAGGCAAATGACCATCTCTTGAACCAAGAACTAGTTGCAGAGCAAGAAAATGATTCAAATGACGTCTCAATAGGAGCTCTTTCTTCTTGACCATCCATCACATTATGGTCTTCTATACCCAAAAATTTTCTAATCTCAAAAACTTTACCTCTCCAAGAATCACCCAACAAACCCAAACCTTCTTCTACCCGCTCGCCAGCAAAGTGCTAGACGGTACGACCATCAACTATAATCATAATATATTCTTCTTTGAGAAAGCAAATTAATATCCAGTGGAACATGCTACTTCTATAATTTACTAGCTTCACTATGGTTGCTGGCCATTGGTTATCTCATACTGAAAAACAAGGGGAAATCCATGTATGTTCAAGTAACTATGTCGTAAGAAAAATGAGCCAAGGAAAAATGAAAGTAAGAAGATGAAGTGAATGGTAGTCTGAATCAGGCATGGGATCCAAGCTAAGCACTGAGACCAGTTCGTGTTCAAAATGCAGCATCTATTAAGATCCAACAGTCAACACCAGTATCCAACAAACATAAAAAGCAATTATAAACCACTTAATTCCAAGCAAAATTAACTGTGATGAACTATTTACTCACTGGAGGCTCACAAAAATATCATCTTCAATTGGATCACCAACACCATGGTCAAATGATGGTGCATAAACCGATCCCTGAGAAATAAATAGGTAATCAAAAAACATTACATATTTCGGTCACACTATTGCATCTTCTAGTTGGATAAAATGAAATTTATAAGTATGTTTCCATTCCCTTAAACCTATTTTGAGGTACTCAACTATTACCAAGTTCATAATCCCACTCACAGCTAACCTGATTCTTCAGATTCTTCAGGCAATTAAGTAGTAGCAAGGGATCAAACGTCCAGGGAGCTGATTCACCAAAAGGAAGCATCAGAACTGTAACTATTCACAAAGCTTGAATTGGCAAATACCAAATATAGGAACCTCACCGCCTCTTCTTGCATGTGCTTCCTCTGGATTCTGAAATGTGGGCAGATTAGTCAGTATCACATGTTCAGTTGTTGCCTTGTTGATAATATAAAACAAAAATAAATAACTAAATAAAACAAGCCAAAGACACACAAAGCTTAACCTTCATTGCATCCAGCTGAGAACGATATAGATGGAACCCGTCCATAGGAAGAACTGTAGCAACATCTAAAGGTATAACCTGAGAATCAAATGAAGAAGATTTTTGGGGCCATATCTTGTTTACACGTTGCACTACTTCAGATGCTAGAGTGCTCTTTCCAGCCCCAGGAGGGCCAGCCAAACCCACAATATGCCTGCATGGTTGTTGTGGCTAAACAATTTCATTTTGCCCAGTGATAGGAGAAACATAGGGCCATTAAAAATCAAGAGCACCAGAATTAACACTCTTCAGAGTAGGGTGTTCAAAATTACCCGACCCGATCGGGTTTTGTTAGGTTACAAGCGGGTCAAGTTTTGTCGAGTCGAGTCGTGTCGTGTCGAGCGCTATCGAGCTCGTCAAGTTTTGTCGAGCGTTTTGACAGGTCGAGTCGTGTCGGATTCACAACTGACACTCGATATCAGACTATTTTTAAAGACATCGAGTGTCGGATGTCTCATCCGACACTCGACACTATCTCCTCGATATGTCAAGTCGTGTCGGATAGATGTCGAGTAGATAGTGTCATCCGACACTCGATGTCTTCGAAAATAGTCGGATATCGAGTGTCGGTTGTGAATCCGACACAACTCAACATGTAAATGTCGAGTGTCGAGTGGATAGTGTCGAGTGTCGGATTTCTTCAAAAATTGTCTAATATCGAGTATCGGTTGTGAATCTGACACAACGCGACATGTAAGTGTTGAGTGTCAAGTAGATAATATCGAGTGTCGGATGATTCATCCGACACTCGATTTCTTCGAAAATTGTCTGATATCGAGTATCGGTTGTGAATCCGACACGACTCGACATTTAAGTGTCAAGTGTCGAGAGGACCCGACAGGCCCAACCAACCCGACCATTCGGGTTATATCTCGGGTTACATGCTTCTGAAACCCGATCATAGGTTCATTTTTCAAAACCTGATGCATAATCGGGTTGAGTCGGGTTAGATTTTTTCCAACCCGACCCGACCCGTGTGCACCCTACTTTAGAGTAATGTCAACCCCACAAAATAAGGTTTTAAAACAAATTTTAGAAGAGTCCAAGAAGCACCACACAGTGGGAGAATAAGGATAAGATAGCACTAGAATTCTTATAAGTAATAATTTCATTAATAGAAGCTGAAAAATTTTGTATCCCTAATTAAAGAAAATAACCAAACAGATTGTAACATATATTGTCATTATGAGGTATTACTGAGAATTGAGTATGTACTAATTTGTGAAATAGCAATAACCAGTGAAATAAAATATGAAAATGCACATTATAGCTGATTCAGCAAAATGAAGAAACTTACTTCACATTCGGGTTATATGCTATTGCTAATGTAGGTATAAGACGTTCAGCCAAAGCATCATAAATTTCATCCATAGACCTTATACGAAAAAAGAAAGCAACATTATTATAAACCAAGAAACATAAATGTTGCTATAGATCATTAACAACACCACAGTAATATTGAGAAAATTATAAGTATGGAGTGTCCATATGCGATAATTCACCAGAACCAATCAATTGAAATGTAAAAGCCGGCAAAATAAAGTCTCTTTGCAGATTTTTCCTACTACTACTCTCTACCTAAAGTTGACCATCTAACAAGTCCGTTGTCTGCTTTAAATAGTCTAACATGTGCTGAGGAGATGTGATTGCCAATTCAAGATTAGATAATTCTTTATTCTCTAGAAATCTCCCATATTTTGAAAAAATACCCAGGTTTCTTTATAATTTCCAAGATTTTATCCCCTTACAAGCTTTATACTAAACAGAGATGTAGCAACAAACACAATGCTTATAATTCACTTCAAATAGCATGAAATATTAAACAGATTGGGTGACTCTTTATTCTAAAAAAATCTCCAATATTTGGAAAAAGTACCCAAGTATCTTTATAATCTCGAAAATTCTGTTTCTGCCCCATTACCAACTTTATACTAAACAGAGCTGTAGCAACAAACACAACGCTTGTAATATACTTCAAATTGCATTAAATATATATATAAAAAAAAAAAAAAGCAATCGAACTTATAGCGAGGTTCACTTTCCAAATAAAGATGCTTTGCACACCATACCTGGCCTCTACAACAGGAATTTCTCTCTGTTGACTGCATAAAACCTTGAATGAAAGTGCAAATGAATACAGATAAAATGGAAAAGCAATAAAAATATTAAGTTTTTCAAATTATCTAAACAATAAAGTCAACCTTAAGAGAATTTGAAGTATTGTTCTGAACCAAGGACCCCGTTTTGCGAAAAGAATTCCATGAAATGGGCACAAGAAAAGGATTCCATGACCCAAGTTTAATCCTTTTAAGCAGTACAGACTCTGGCCGTCAACAATTAGAGAGAAAACAACTAAGTAAATCAGTCAAATGAATAATAAAATTATGTTTTTGAAAAAAAAAATGTAACCGGTCAGTTCTTGCTAACGCGGCTAATTTAAGAGTTAAAATACCTTGATAATAGCATAAAAATAGTAAATATAATTAACTGGAACGTATAAAAAATCGTATGCGATCTAGAAACCAAGTTTGCAGTAATAATTAATAATTAAAAGCGATCGTATGAGTTTGAGAGGGAACCTATACCTATAGAAAAAGCTCTTGGTGATGGTGTGGAGATTGAAAGCGAAGAGACATCCATGGCGATCTCACAAAGTTGAGAGATAATCGGAAAATTGAAAAGAGTTGGGATTCTATAGAGCCAATATCCAGTAATAAAGCCAGCTTATTTATTTTTTGTCAAACCAAGACGGACACGTGTTTTGGTCTGTTAACGATAGTGTCGTGTCTTATGCTGATTGGAAACAAATTATAACACGTCAACCATACGGACATCCTTCTTTTCTATTCAGGTTGCTACTCATTTTCCGGTTCATTTACGGTCTTTTAACAGTCGATTACGGAGTAACGCTATTCTTGGAAAATAGCTATCCTATATTTCATTTTAGATGATGTGTCAAATAATATAGTATTCTTAATGAATTATTTACTTAATTAATATCATACATTTGAGGTCAATTTTAGAATAAACTTTTAGAAGAATATTATTATTCTTGGATTAAATAACAAAAACACATAAGTATTAATCACTACAAATAAAACAATAAATTCATAAGTTTCAACGAGTAATAGCATATTTGATTTGATTTTAACGGATGTTAGTGAAATCTTTTGTGATACAAACTCTATTATATAAAGAAACTCGTATCCTTATTTATCCTATTTGATGATAAACAATGAAATTAAAATATTCATGAATCAAAAAATAAAATAAAAAATTGATCGTAATTTCTTTCCGCAAAGTAATATTATTGACAAAAAGTCATATTCTATTATAAATTAAGAAATATGAATACATTAAATACCAATTTTCCAAATAAAATATGTTATAATTATCGGTCACTATTTTTAGATAAAAAGTTTTCATATAATTATGGAAAATATATTTTTCAAGATTTTTATGAATGAAAATTCTTTGAGAATATACAAGCTATAAATATATTTTCAAACAAACATCGTTCTTTCTTTCTTTTTATATTGGGAAGATGGTATGTTATATAATAAATTTTCATAATTTTTATCAAAAATATTGCTTTCTGCAAGTTTTTTTAAGCATTTTTTTAATTTGAGTTGTATTAATTTAGAGCGTTGTCATTCGAGTTCTTTAAAATCTCTTCTATTTATGTTTTAGATAATATCAAAATATACCCTCCTTTAAATTTTTAACTTTTAATCAATTTATCTAGTGAATGATCTTCCTCTTACCAATGTGTGCAGTTTGCTCTCCGTTAAAATCGATTATCAAACAAATAAATCTCTAACTTGAACTCTTGGCCATATAGATGGGAAATTTAAGCCTCTAAAGCGATTCATTCTTGTCTTACCAACGTTGCCTGTAAAGATTGGGAGATTAAAATGCAATATACACTTCGTGAAAGCAAAAGAGCAACGAATGTTATGATCAATCGGGCTAAGGGTCAAACATTGGGATATTATAAGCTTCAAAACCCCTTCGGTTTTCTTAATAGAATATTATTTGTTAATTGTATTGGTGTTGCTTGTTGTAAAGGCTCAAGCTAGTTGTTTTTTCTGTGCCTTAGTGCCCTCCCTCTCATTAAGAAAAAAAAAAATCAAAACAAACAAGTCTCCAAACTTAAAACTCTTAAAAAAGGAAATTCAAAATCAAAACATCTAGGTATTATTTTAGGCTTAATTCTATAAACCTCTATTGAGATTTGTCGAAATCCTACCTGACCACCTCTAATTTTAAAAATTCTCACGTACTTCCCATTTTCATTAAGAACAATTAAATTTTCTGTTAAAATAATATATATTCTCAAATTACTGATAGTTGACTATTCAAAGTTATAAAATAACAAAAAAATTAAAATTAGAAAAATGAAGGAAAAATTACCTTAAAAGACTTAAAACTTTATATAGCAAATTTTTATATGCAAATATAATAAATTTTTTTATTATTTGAAGAATTTAATAAATGATTTTAATGTAAATTTTTAATGAAAAGTTTTTTTAAGTTTATGTATCATTTATTTTGATAGTAATTGTTTTTAAGGTTTTTGGGGTAGTAAAAGATAGAAGATTATTAGCAAGTTTTCGGTTTTATTTTTTTATATTTTAAAATTTTGAATATTTTCTAATAATAAAATATAGATAATTTGAAAATTTTATATTTTTTAATAGAATTTTTAATGATTCTTGACAGAAAAGAAAAATACGTAAAATTTTCAGAACTAAAAATAGTCATGCAAGACGTTGACAAACCTCGAAG
The DNA here is from genome assembly GCA_013180625.2 of Boswellia sacra. Lineage (NCBI taxonomy): Eukaryota > Viridiplantae > Streptophyta > Magnoliopsida > Sapindales > Burseraceae > Boswellia > Boswellia sacra. The sequence continues at coordinate 213,143 of SNVD02013269.1, forward strand.
GAGGTTTGTAGAATCGACCCTTATTTTTACCAGAAACTATGTTATATTTATTTGTTTAATTTTTAGGCTTTTCGATAAGTTTTTAGATCTCATCCTTGTGTCACGCCCCGCGTAACACACACACGGTTTTGCGCCAAACTTGTTCGGAAGAGTGCCAAAGAATGGGATTCTGGGGCAAGTGTTATGGTGATTTGGGATCCTTGTATCAAGGAGGATTCAATGGCGCAAAGAATGGGCGTGACGTTCCGGAAGTTTCTAGAAGGTTCCAAGATGTTCTAGAATGTTCTAGACACTTCTAGAATACTCCGGAAGGCTTTAAAAGCATGTGGAAGACTCTAGAAGGCCCTAGAAGATTCTGGAAGGTCATAGAAGGATGTGGAATCCTACAGAAGGTTCCGGAAGCAAGTAGAAATATCTAATGTCTAGGGTTTTCTAGAGATGTATAGATTAGTATAGAGTGGTCTAGTGTGATCTAGGCATGTATGGATGTATCTAGACATACTTGGCCAACAAGCAAGCTTAAAAATATCTAGGAAGGGCCTAGAATAGGAATGTTCTAGGTACTTGGTTGGCCAATAGGATTGCGAAATGTGGCGCAATGTTAGCCACACGTTGAGGAGGTGCTTGCCTATAAATAGGGGTGAGCACTCATTTATAAAGCAAGTCAGGGGATTCATGCTAGACTCAAGTGTTCAAGAGTCTTGCATGCATTATAAACTATCTTGTGTATAGTGAATATTTCTCACCCAACTCTCTCGTGTCCTTATTCTCTTTCGCTTGAACTTCTCTTAAAGCGGAATAAGGCTTACTTAGGTGCACTTTGGAGTGTGTTAGCGCCTAAGGCCGCACGGTCTTCGCTTGTGAAACAATAAGGCCGTGACAGTTGGTATCAGAGCCGAGGTTTGGCCGAGGTTTAGTTGAGGTTCATTGTGTGGGGTGTTGAGAACAAGTTTGGGGTGACACGATGGCAGAGATTCCGGTCGTGAGTGAGGAAAGTAGGGGGCGTGGGGAAGCTCCCATTGGAGGGAAGAAGACTCGTGGCCAAGAGAAGTCTCGTGACGTCATGAGCGCTATGGAGACCCGGATGGTCAAGGTGGAGCTAGCCATGGCCGATACGCTGGAGAGGCTAGATAGGCTAGAGCAAGGCATGGAGCAAAGCGTGGAGGAGCTCAATGGCAAGATGGAAAGCCAACGTAATGAGCTCAAGGAATTCATGCAAAGTTCCGAGGCCGCCACCGAAACGCTACGTCAGGAGGTTCATGCTTTCCAAGCAAGGGTATTGGAAGTCTTGGTCAAGGTCCAAACTCAAGTGGAGGAACTGAGTAAGGGCTTGGATGAGACAAAGGCTGAGGTAGCCACGCTCAAGAGGTCAGTAGTAAGTGGCGTTGTGGTAGCGTCACCCAGACTTGTTATCCCTAGGATTGAGGCACCTAAACCCAAAGAGTATAGTGGCAAAAGGGATGCCAAGGAATTGGATAACTTCTTTTGGCACATAGAGAGGTATTTCGACGCATTGGGGATCCTAGATGAGAGGGCCAAGGTAAACACCACAACCCTTTATCTCACGGATCTTGCAGCTAGTTGGTGGCGTCGAAAGTATGGAGAGGTTAGGAATGGCGTGTGCGTCATAGTCACATGGGCGGATCTACAGAAGGAGTTAAAACGCCAATTCTATCTGGAGAATGTGTCTTTTGATGCAAGAAGACGCATGAAGGAGTTGAGGCATACGCGCTCGATTTGCAAATACGTGGAGGAATTTTCAGGGTTGATGCTCCAAATCAATGACATGAGTGAGGCAGATCTTCTTTTCAACTTCATGGACGGCTTGCAACCATGGGTGTACCAAGAGTTGCAAAGACGGGGAGTAAAGGACGTCGCTACTGCACTCACCGTTGTGGAGACGCTTGTCGACTACGATAGAGGTGAGTCTTCTAAACACATTGAAACTCCCTACGACCGTGATAGTAATGAAAAAGAGGATAGATCTCTGCATCATCAACGTCCCCACAATGGTAGAGATAGGAGACGTAATGACCATCGTAGGAGGAATCACAGGAAGGAGTTGTCACCCAACTTGAAGTGCTTCCTATGTGATGGTCCACATTGGGCACGAGACTGCCCAAAGAGGCACGCGTTAACTGCTATGCTCCAGGAACGTAAGGATACACCGGAGCTAGCGCGCATGGGTGCTATGCAAGTCCTCAATTCCTTGATGCAAACCTCCACACCTCCCAAGCCACTAGACTGATCATTGATGCACTTGGAGGCATGCATCAATGGCAAGACGACAAGGGTGTTGGTCGATACAGGTGCCATGCATAACTTCATTGGTACTAGCGAGGCCAAGAGGTTAGGCCTTCGACTCGAGAAGGGGCGAGCACGGATCAAGGCAGCGAATGCAGAAGCCATAACCCTTGATGGAGTCGCTCGTGGGGTTGAGCTGCAATTGGGTCCTTGGAGAGGTAAGGTCGATCTCTCCGCATCTCCCTTGAATACTTCAGATGTGGTGTTAGGTATGGACTTTTTGAGGCACTATAATGTGATGATATGGCCTCGATGCAACGCGGTTTGCATCTCGGAGGGTGGTCCATGCATGCTTTCCACCGTAGCCGCGCCAAGCTCCTACACCATGCATCTAGGGGTGATGCAATTACAGGAGGGTGGTAAAGGAGTGTGCATAGAGGAAGGCTATATGGAGGAAGGCAAGATGACGAATGAGGTTGCCAAGTACACGGGTACACAGGCGAAGCCAACCAAGAGGGAATGCAAGCATGCGAGGAGAAAGCAGCAACATGGAGGAAAGACCGCTTGCTTGCAAACATTGATGCATCCTCGAAAACGCGACAAGGGCGTCGCACAATCGGGTGGGGGAGGATGTCACGCCCCGCGTAACACACGCACGATTTTGCGCCAAACTTGTTCGGAAGAGCGCCAAAGAATGGGATTCCGGGGCAAGTGTTATGGTGATTTGGGATCCTTGTATCGAGGAGGATTCAATGGCGCAAAGAATGGGTGTGACGTTCCGGAAGTTTCTAGAAGGTTCCAAGATGTTCTAGAATGTTCTAGACACTTCTAGAATACTCCGGAAGGCTTTAGAAGCATGTGGAAGACTCTAGAAGGCTCTAGAAGATTCTGGAAGGTCATAGAAGGATGTGGAATCCTACGGAAGGTTCCAGAAGCAAGTAGAAATATCTAGTGTCTAGGGTTTTCTAGAGATGTTTAGATTAGTATAGAGTGGTCTAGTGTGATCTAGGCATGTATGGATGTATCTAGACTTACTTGACCAACAAGCAGGCTTAAAAATATCTAGGAAAGGCCTAAAATAGAAATGTTCTAGGTACTTGGTTGGCCAATAGGGTTGCGAAATATGGCACAATGTTAGTCACACGTTGAGGAGGTGCTTGCCTATAAATAAGGGTGAGCGAAAGCAAGTTAAGGGATTCATGCTAGACTCAAGTGTTCAAGAGTCATGCATGCATTGTAAACTACCTTGTGTATAGTGAATATTCCTCACCCAATTCTCTCGTGTCCTTGTTCTCTTTCGCTTAAACCTCTCTTAAAGCGGAATAAGACTTACTTAGGTGCACTTTGGAGTGTGTTAACGCCTAAGGCCGCACGGTCTCCGCTTGTGAAACAATAAGGCCGTGACACTTGGCTCCTTACTATATGTAGTATATAGTGGTTTTGATAGAAAGATTTTGCCATAAATTAAAACGGATCGCCATTCGAAGAAAATGTTCAGTCAATTCAAGAAAACAATCATCATCTTTATCGGCAAAGCATATAAAACTGTGAACGAGGAGAAATTTAGATCATTTAAAATTGCTATTCTTATTGGAGAGAAGGAACGAAAAGAAAAGAACTCATGTAATTTAAAATTTTACAAAATTATTATTCTTAATTGACCCATATCATTTGATTGAGTTGCAAAGCAAGATTGGTTTCTTAGGGAGAACAAAAGGGAAAAAAAATGAAAAGAGGAAGAAAACAATGAGGCCATAAAATTAAATGAAAAGATTCTTGACACAATAGATTAGCATCACGACAAGAAAACCGTTAAGGGTGCTTTAACAGCATAATGCACAATTAAAAGACAGTTCAGACTTGAGACAATGTGATAAAATTATAAACCTTTATTTTGAAAGATAGGCATAAGTATCATGTGAAGTCCACAGACCAGAGTTTTAAAATAAAACAACCAATTTGTGTTAAGAAAAATGAATTTCTACAAGGTAGCTGCAGCTGCCCCTAACCACCAACTTAAACAATTACAACCATTTCCAACCAGCCTACACAGCTTCTGCGAACTAATGTCACAAGAAACAAGAATTTGCACCATGTGTACATAAAGAATGGTGTCAATAAGAAATTTAGGATCAGTCCACAACCACATTACATTGCCGTCTCCCAACCCTCCTCCGCTTCATATCATCATCAGACAGCTGCCAAGCCAAGAACAAAATCTAACATAAGATGCTATCACGGGGAAGTATTAATGCATTTACCATCAGTTTTTATTATATGTGAAATTGCTATGTTATAATTATCCCACCAGTTTACAGAATGCAGCATCACAAAAATAATTTCTATTTGTAAATGTCGAAACATGTTTTGATAGTTAATAACAAAATACTGTTAAAACTGTAGCACAAGCAATCGATTGGAACATTTTGCATCAAATCCATGTTCAAACTTTGCCACATCCAAAAACAGGTTCGGTTGGACAAAGTTTTCTAGCTTTTATTTTTACCTGACTTAAAGATTGTGGCACCCGAACTCTCTTAGAGCCATCAGCTGAACGTTTAAATGGACAATGGTTTTCCAGAGCAGCAAAGTTATTATTGACCTGAAAAAGTTCAAATATGGATCAGTAAATTATTGAAAGGAGAAATTTCGTAGAACTGATTGCAGTACTCTAAAACACATAAATCAAGCAATGATTTGACCTGGCATGGATAATTGTAAGACTACACTAGATGTTGAACATCTATCTCTAATCCATAGAAATATCAAAAACAATTTATCAAACGGCATGCAATTGCATGGCTGAATCCTAGAGGGAGATTTCCATTTCAGAATGAGGCTGTCACAGAATAAACATGATCAAGGACCTGTACCTTGAAATTAACAGTTTCAGCTATCTAGATTAATGGAAATAAGCACATGTACAAGAAACTGCCTCCCAATTAAAATGGAACTAATAACAGTTCATTTTCTAAGTAAATAAGATGCTTTCAATAAAGCACCATTCATTTCATGCTCTCAATCATGATGCAAAAATAACCAATTCTATGATGCTTTTGCAGTTCATATTAAGATTAAACTTAGCAAAAGAGAATTCATTTGAATAGAAGAGTAATGTCTAATATAAAGTTAACAAGATTATATACTACATGAATTGCATGTTACATTCAAATGGATGATCACAACAGCTTATTTCCTCTAAACATGGCTGCCCAACTCAACTACAATGTAACTACACATCTTAGGTTTTGAAGATCAAAGAATTTATAAACAAATTTACAAAAAGTTATGTGACAAACATGCTGGCTGTGCAAGGTTTTCGTATCCATCCTACAAGATATTAGTTTTCTGATCTAACAAGGATATGCACTATCAGCTTTTTGCACTTGCTTTTGTAGAGAGAAACCAAGTCAGCACACAGCTTATGAACAAAAAAAAATTTGAAGAATTGACTGTTTTACCTGGCTGTGAATGGTCCCAACCATTAACTCTTGACAACCTGATGCATGCACACTTTCTAATTTGGGGCACTGAAGTAGCAATGTCTCTGGATATTGCCACACAAATTGCAATCAGATAAAATACAAACAACCCAAGTTTAAGTAGATCAACAGCTTTGAGAAAGAGAGTACAAAAATAATATACCTGGACGTAAATTTCTACAAGAATTTAAATTCAGATCATTGAGTTCCGGACAGTTTAGAAATAGGGCCTGCATTTATATTCACAAACTAAGAACCAGAAGAGGAAGAATATGCAGGTAACCAAAAATATGAAGTTCTGCATTAAAGATCTTACATCTAAGCCAGAGCAACCCCACAAGCTTAGTTTTTTCAAGCGGCAGTGTTTAATAATCAGCTTCTGATACATGATGTGTACTTTATTGTTGAAGGCTTGTTGTAACTCAAAGTCATTGGTTTCATCTATGTTTGAATTTTGGAAATTGGGATCACATATGGACATTCCACAGTCCATAAGTTCAAGAAGAGGCAGCTGTGCTGTCGCGAACTGGATACCACCTAATAGATCCAAGCAACATCTTAATAAGCATAGTTCATGTGGAAACAGAATCAGAAGAACTATGAAACAATATGAAAGCCCATGATGCTATAGATTAGAGCAAGGAATTGAAGATTACTTGAAGTAATGTTAGGACAGAGAGCAAGAAGGAGTCTTGACAGAGAATTGGGAAACACGTTGCAGATAATTCCAATGCCACTGTCACTGATGCTAGACCTGCAATTAAAGTGTAATGTCAAACACAATCCTTCAGATAAACTGATGCACATAAAACAATCAATTTAAGCTCAGAAGACAGAAATGTGACAAAAACTTACCCACTCAAATCAAGCAATTCTAACTTTGAATAGATGGTAGCAATTGCTGCAACAGATGCATCAGTGATTTCAGATCCAAGCACAAGTGAAAGCATGCGCAAACCCCTGTAAAACAGAACTTTTTTTATCAATAATTATCCCATTGTTCAAATAATTTAACTAAGCATGGACAAAAAATCACTAGATAACTGAATAAATAATGAAGTGATGCTGCCCATTTATTTTCAGAAAGTGAATGTACAACATGACTGACAAGAGATAACAAACAATGAGCCGGATAACCAAATCATCTTACAAACCTTAAGCTTGCAGCTGTAAGGGCAAGGACAACAGCATGAGAGAGTCGAGTTGATGCAATGTGTATGTTTTGCAACCTTGGACAATTCCTTCCAAACCCATCAGCCATTGCCGTAAGATCAGTACTATCATTATCTTGGCGAGAAAATTCCAGAGAAATCTCTTTCAAATTGGGACAGTTAAAGATCTACATGAAGGGCACACCGGTTTAAAAAGGAATTCACCTAATTAAACAATCAAGATGGAATAAAATGAAATAGTTACCATCTTAGAAAGGGAGTAAAGATCTGAAAGCCAAAGTGTAGAAAGACTTGATGAGCAGAGTACAAATCCTCCTAAATTAGTACATCCTTCCATCTTAAGACTTGCCAAGCATCGTTTATCAGCAACAAAACGACCCAATTCATCTCTACATAGGAAGAACGCCAATAGACACATTTAATCAATGCATCACTAAACAACTAGTACCAACAACCATTTCTTAGAGCCAGACAAAAGATAGGGAACAAGAATATGAACAATATGATATCCAAATGGCCCAGGAACCTTTAAAAGATTCCACTATAATTTTTAAACTTTCGCACTATTCAGTGAGCCATGGCAACATATAAAAGGAAAGTATCATATTCAGCCATTAAATCTAAAAATCTAACATCATAAAAGACATTAAAACTTAAAATTGCAAATTATCATAGACTACAAAGACATACATTGCAATCAATGTAATTGTTAACTTTATACAAAATTCCACCCACTACTTATTTCTATCAATGGGACAGATCATTGATTCTTATTTTAAACATCAATAAGTAGATCTCTCATACTGATATCACCCACAGCCAAGCCTTATCATGATAATTTTAGGGTTAAATATGCAGATCAGTTTCAGCCAATCAGCCGACTTGAAACCTGTTTGGCCATTCCCAAGATGCAGGGTTGGACGCATAAAACTCAATAGTAACAGATTAGTAACTGGGGAGAAAATACGATATTATATCAAATAAAAATATTAAACAGGAAATTGAAACAGAAAAGGAATTAGAAACCATACCCAGTTATCCGATTGACAGCCGTATCAGATGTCGAGATCTCCATACACTCCAAATTAGGGCAGGAAAAGGCAATGCAAGCCAACATTGTTGCATCAACATCCCTGCAACAGCCAATGAAAAATTAAATGAGAAGAGAAAAAGCAAAATATAAATATCTTTTTATACTTAAAAAAAAAAAATTCAATAGAACGATAGCTGTGACATTTTATGAATCCAAATCAAGTTGATCAAACAGTCCTGTACTACTATTAAGTTGTGTTAAGAAATAATCCAGCCAAACAGTAAGTAGTACATTGTCCTGTACCATCGAAGTAGTTTGATCAAACAGTCCCATGGGTTTCCCTTGCTCAATAAAATCACATTTCCGCTTAGATTTTAATTGTTATTATTATTATTATCAAAACTATTTTGTCTATTTCCCGTCCATTTCATTCATCATCATAAAAAAACCTAGATCTGGTATGGTATGAACAGCCTCAGCCTACAACTCCAACCTTTCCATTTTGAGAGAAAGCCTAACAAGGCTGGGACACTTCTGCAATACTGATCCAACAAACCCGACCTCAGCCCTCACCGGAACCCTAAGCCGGAGCTCCTCTGCCGCCCTCCACAACCTTCTTGCCGTCTCCCTCCACCCTTTACACACCGCCGCTGCTGCCAGCACCCCCACAGGAGGCAACCTCCTAAGCACCTCCCACAAACAGCCAGCCGGCAACCCGCCGGTGACGATCGGATCCGGATCTGCAGGCTCCTCGTTCATTAAATCCGGTTCGGGGGAGTGACAAGTAAGATCGATGTTATCGAAGGAGAGAGCTCGGCGCAGGTGGGAGTAGTGCTGGTGGCGTGGGGGGCGGTTTGCAGAGAGAGATGTGGGAGCGGAAATGACGGCGGAAGAATCCGAAGTCGTAGGGGTAGTGGAAGGAGAGGATGTTGTTGGAGTGGTAAGGTGGCAGACGTGACCTTTCTTCGGAAGACCGCAACGGCCGCAGTTGTAACTGCCACGACGTTTAGAGGGGCGGAGGTTGAAATCGAAGGCGGAGAAGTCGGTGGAAGATGGCGAGATGTGAGGCTGGTGACGGTGCATAGTGAGGTGCTGAGGGCTGAGAGTGTGAGCGTGAGTGTGAGCGTGAAAGGAGGGACAGAGAGTGTTGAGGGTTGAGAAAATAAAGGGAGGGAGTTGGTGACGGAGGGGCGGGAGTTGGACAAGTTTTCGCGCGCTGATTTTGAAGTGAAAAAGTAAATAGAATAAAAAGTGGGAGGAGCGTCGTTTGTTGACGTTAATTACTGTTTTGGCCCTCGCTTTGGCGGGTCAAACACGTGATTTTTCTTTTGTTTTCAAATTTCTAATTACCACCGAGGCAAGCTGTCTGTCAGCGTAACCTCTTTTTGTGCCCGCCAAGTCTTTTCGTCAATGCTTGCCCGCCGGAGTGAATAATTAAATTTGATTTTATTAAATTGATTACAGTTTATATATATATATATATATATAAAAACTTAATTAACATTATTTTATTAATATTTTTGCATATATGAATTTGATCAGATATGTAAATGCAATTTTGCGTCAAAAAATACAAATTACAGTTACTACCAGTAACAATATTCATGTGCTGGTGCATCTTGCACTTCCTTACCATTAAAACATATAAAGTAACTGCAGAATTCCTAACTCTCGTAACCCAAGTCTGCAACTTCTAGCAATAGAGACCGCTTCCACACTTCTAAATTATCGGGCCATTAATTCATGAGGTACCATCAAAATATTCAGTTGTTTGAAATTCATTATGATACGCTATATAAATTATATTACTTGAAAAAAAAATTATTGTCATATCCTATATTACTAACAAATAAATTCTTAAAAAGGGTTTGTAAGATATTGAATTTTTTAATTAATTAATAAATACTTTTTTTAGATCAATTAAATAGATGCTTTTTTTACATTTGTAACGCCCTAAAATCGAAACACAAATATTGATAAAATACTAGGAAATCACTAATAATAAATATCTAAACAAAACTTCAATAATCATTCTTATTAGGAAAAGTGAACAGAATAATATATTTAATGTCTCTATAATCAAAACAAAGTCTAACAATCTAAAATTCCAAACATAATTGAAAAAAAAAATAATCTTCTTATTGCATAATTCCAAAAGAAATGAACTAAAGTCTCGACATTAACCAGCAAGCCCAACTACTAACTTTCGAGACTACTCTGCAAAATGTTAGAGATGAAGGGTGAGCCGTCAACTCAGTAAGTAAAATCATACACATCCATTAGTATCTTAAAACAATTAATAGAACATCATATAATTCATAGTTTAATACTTCAGGTCCAAAATCATATCTTAATAAAAATGGAGTCATAAGCATTTTTATTACTTAAGATCAAATAAACCATTCACAATCATTAAAGATAAAAAAAACATTTATCGACTCATGTTACATAGTGTCACCCGTAATCCCGGTGACCTGGCCCAAAAATATGTCACCTGTATTCCTGGTGACCTGGCCCAAAAATATGTCACATGTAATCCCGGTGACTCGGCCCAAAAGTATGTCACCTGTATATTCCCGGTGACCTGACCCAAAAGTCGTGTGCACACTAATACTACAGCTGGGTTCAGAATTCATAACAGTATTCAGATACTATGGACAGTGAGTCAAAATATTAAAGAACCATTTCAAATAACACGATACTCAAAGTACATATACTAATAACTTTTCATAGATAATAATAAGTTCGTCAAAAGTTCCTTTCACTATAACGGTTTTTAACATGAAAACGATTTTTGAGAATCAATTTAAAAGCTTTGCTAAAACTCTAATTCTACAATTTTTATTCTAAAACAAAAAATAATTCATATACTATCACATAAAAATATTTTCTAACAAATCAAAATATTTATTAAGAACACATTACACTTTAATCATAGTATATGTATGATGTTACTTACGTTGATCGATCCAAATAAGAGGAATATCCTAGCTCCTACTCGTCCAACGATTGTCCTAAGACATAACCAAAAAACATCTTGATAAATTCATAAACTCAACAACTCAAATGTTCTACAAAATTCCCTTAAAAATTCATAAACAAACCGTTATGCCTAAGTCTCATTCCCTGAATAGAGGTGATTCCAGAAATTTTATAAATTTATATCTTAATCCGATTAACCTAGGATTTTGCTGAAGCGAACTAGACACATAAAGTATTCATCTAAAAATTTTTCAAAGAAAATTACTTTCAGAAACTATTTTTAAATAATTTTTGTTTTCTATCAGTAAAGTCTGTCCAGAATTTTCAGATTAAGATGTTTCAAATTCAAAATTTCATAACAATTATTCTACATGTTTAAAAATCATGAAAATTTACAGAAACATACATATCATCTTGACAAAGTAGCATATAAAAATTTGAGAAATTTCTGACTCCTCTAGCATATGAAAAAAAATTCCGAAATTCGTAACATCCAGAAATCACAGTATTTTCCAGGATTTCAATAGAGAGTTCAAAAATTCGTAATAAATTGAAATCTTAATATTTTTTTGTGAAATAAAATTTTACACGTTCATATATATGTCTATAAGAACATATAAAAAAACCAGACTGAAAATCAAATTTTAAGTATCCTAATAAATTCAAAAATCCTAAGCTATTCCTTAATCCTCTGTAGAAATCCTAGTAAAAATTATTAAATCAAACTAAAAGAAATACAATCTTACTTTGAAATCTCTGAGTTCCAAAGCCTCCCCTAATTTTTTACGTTAAAAACCCTATTTGTAATATTATAATATTGCTTATATACTAGATGAGGTTAAGGTATTCCAAAAGAGATAAAACTCCTAATTTAAATATAAATAATACTCTTTTTTTATTTATTTATTATAATCCTTGTCCAACTCCCACAAAGACTTTTATAGCCCTAAAAAAAATTTTTATGGTTCTTACAACATTAAGGCTTGAAATAAAGTTTGTTACATCTGAAGTTACCAGTTATAATAAAATATTGTACTGATTTATAATTTATATTACATAGTAGTTTATAAAGAGAGAATGCAATATTAAAAATGAAGAGTTTGTCACGTCCTCTATGACTAGGGCTAAAAGATTTTCAACTTTTATTTTAGAAGGATGGATGTGTATGAAATGCAACATAAATAATATCTACTTAACTAGTATCAAACAAAATTTTTATAAGCTTTTTTTTTCCTTCTTAATTAGAAATCAATGAATAAATAGTATTTGTTGTCGTTAATTATATATTTTTCCATTTTAGGTCCATTGTTAACAGGCAGTTAGAAAGTAACGAATGAATACAACTATTTAATCATTGACGTTAACATTTATTTATTTTTGTTCTCTGTTCAGTTTTTGTTGATTACTAATTCTTACTAAATAGTAATATAATAAGGCAGATTATAGCATAATTAGAAGTATATATGAAACTCTAAATGGGATCTAAGTCCGTCCACTATCTTATATACCATTCTTAACTCCACAAAAAATGAGACTTGTAGTTTGTTTGGTACCATCAATTGTGCTTACGTATCCAGAAATATAGAAATAGCCAAAGCAATAAACAAACCCGATAATAAATTGTCGTGATTGTTGCATGCAACGCCAAAGCCACCACGAGTGAAGGCAAAAAGAAAAGTAAAGTGCCAAGCGGCAGGCCGCACTGCTTATATTGATGCATTAAAGATTCAATATTTTGTTTTGGTAACAAAATTATATATAAATCATTCATTAACCATTTTCCTAGCCGTTGTTTCATGAACAGCAAAGAATCTCAATATATATGTTAGGCAAGTAGAAGAATTCAACAAAGGAAACAAACAAATTCAGGACCATTAAACCCTAATTAACTTAATTATTTTTATTTGATGAACAGTTAATATCCCACCAGGGATTGCCACTTATAAGGCAAGTCTACCACAGTCCATCTTTAAAAAAATATATTTATCTAGCTCTTGCTTGGGGCCTTAACATATATGGACTTTACAACTTTAATTAAATAGTCATGGAAATTTCAATACTCTAATTTGCCGTTGGCATCTGTATATCATTATATATATTGATTGCGCATATGCAAGAATAGCATGCATTTGTTCCAAACTAGTAATAATAAGGCATAGCAATTTCCTGGCATTAAATGGTAGATCCATATACTCACATTAATAAATAAAAATTTGTGAGCACTTCGTAGATAGGAAAGATCCCAATAAGCGATGAGGTACCATTTTTACAGTATAAGAAGTCCAATGAAAATCATAATATTTTGTTTTAGAGAGCGTGCATTAAATTGGTGGTTAAAGAACAAGTCGCTAGGTCAGATGTGCGGTGGGTGTGAAGTTGGATATGGCCAGCCATATACATTTTTTCACCAGATAAAGGGAAAAGGAAAAATTAAACAATAAACATACAATATAGTGGTTCATCTTCCTCAGTCAAAAGACCTCATCGTAAAGTCGATACATGCATGCATCGACCTCTCCTCTTCTATAGCGACACACACACGCATAGGCTTCGATGGGATCGAATAGACAACGAATATTATATTTAAGAAATCTACAGAGAAACCCTTCCTCAATGATGTAATAGGTTTTTGGTTTTTCTGTGAAAAACAAGTCCCTTTGCGACTGCCTCTGCCTGATGGTATTATTATTTTATAAATTAACCTTTCAAAGACAACCTAGCGCCAATATCGCGATTGCTTGAGAACATAAAACCAACGCAACGGTAATTTCGGCTACCAAAATTTTATGATTAAGTATCATCGAGTACTTTGTAAAATATAATTAGCACCAGCCGCCAGCTGTATTATTTGCTTTCGTGCTCCTCGTGGGGTCGTGGTTCTGCCGATTTCTAGTTGGACAAATACCCATTAATTATTGGCTAATCCAGCCCACAAACACAGATTCACGAGGCCTAGGAGGCTACAAGGCTACAGAGTAGGGATGAACATGGATCGGATCGGATGGGTTTCGATGAATTCGATTCAATCTGATGCACCATTAAGTTCAATGATTTACACCCGAGATCGGATTTTAACAAAAGAAAATCCGACATCCAAGCCCACCGCTTTAGATCAAATCAGGTTTATCGAACTGAAGAAAACAGAAAAAACTACGACAAAAACAGAGTAAAAATCAATCAATTATATATAAAAATCTAACTTCAACCTTAAAAACTTTCAATATACAGCAAAAATAAAGTAAAAATCAATCAATATGTATATAAATATTACTTCAACCTCTATACATATTTTAAGAATGACTGTGATACATTTAATATACTATATACAATTTATATAAAAATTATAAATAATTTTTATATTACTTATTTATAACTTTTATATAATTATAATTTACGTCTTCTCTTTTTTATATAGTTATCTACAACTTTTTGTTCGTCGGTTTATGATTTTTATACGAAAAATTATGATTTTTATAGAAAAATTTGCTTGACCGATACAGCTGCTGACTGTAATCGGACTCGTATATTTTATATACAATAACAACAAAGTAAGAATTAATTGACATTCCAATCAAACACTTGAAATCCCATAAAATCAACAACACAAATTGAACATCATTCCTACAAATCAAAATCTTATTATAAACGAATAAGCTGATCTATGAATCAGCAACACTTTTTCAACTCAATCGTTGAAAAATAAACCAATGAAAAAGCAAAACAAAATGAACCGTGAGTCCATGATTGTTAGCACGATAGAAAGGAGTTGCGGTGGAGGCGACCGTGATAGAGAAGAGTGGAGGTCACCAAGAGAGCGTGACAGAGAGCAGGTACAACACAGGTGGCTGTGATATAGGGGAGCAAATGCGGCTTGGAGAGCAAGAGACAACGGACGCGAGCGCAACAAAGGAAATGTTACGATGATATAGGATGGTAAAGGTACAAAACAGCGACCTGGCGATGGTGGAATCGTGGAGCGGAGCTGTGGACGATGGATTTGTTGCGCAAAGCGGAAGCGATACCAACAAAATAACCAAATGCACAACCACAAACTATACTAGATAATTGAATATAATAGCAACTAAAGAGGCAACCAATCAACCAACAATGCAGAAATAGAAAGAACACTAAAATTTAACGAGGTTCGGTATTAGTACCTACGTCCTCGGACGCCGCTAATGAAACCTTTCACTATCTTCAAAGAGAATTACAAACTTTTGGGCCACAATACAAATACCATAACTATTAGGCCAAACTGTAATTATCTGAATAGTTGGGTCAAACTGTAATTACCCAAACAATTGGGTAATACTACAAATACCCAAAACCAAAGGGAAAAAAAAACAAATATTATAAAATTTAAGGTCCTTAATGAAAGACCCTTAAACTATGAGGTCTTATATGAGACTTTACACAATATGAGGGGGTGAATGAGAATTTCAAATGGGGCACTTAAGTGAGAAGACTTGGCTTTAATTTATAAGTCTAAGTCTCTCCAACACAATGACTCCCACTCCATGTGGGATCTTTTCACACACAAACAATTGGCTAAAAAGCCAAAACTCCAACAATTCTCCACCTTGGCGATTTAGCAAATCCACCACAATACTCTTCTTTTTTCCCTATTCTCTATCACAGTTATAACGCCTCCAAATGCGCCCAATAGCGCGGTCAAACTCGCACAATATTGATCAAGTTCAAGTAATGACTGAACTTGATCGTTGTCACAACCTTAGTCAATATATCTGCAAGATTCTTGACAGTCTCAATTTTCTGAAGTAAGATTCTTCCTTCATCAATGATCTCCCGCACAAAATGATACCGAACATCAATATGCTTCGTACGAACATGGAACACTAGATTCTTCGCTAAATGGATAGCACTCTGACTGTCAGAATAAAGAATAATCTTCTTCTGCCCAATTCCCAATTCATCCAGCAAACCCTGTAACCAAATAGCTTCCTTCATAGCCTCTGTCATTGTCATATACTCTGCCTCCGTAGTAGACAAAACCACTGTAGACTGTAAAGTAGACTTCCAACTCACTGGTGCTCTTGTAAGAGTAAACACATAACCGGTTATCGACCAACGTTTATTCAAATCACCAGCATAATCAGAATCAACATAACCAATAGCATATTGATCACATGTATCATCCCTCTCAAAGTCTAAGCCAACATCTACGGTTTTCAACAAATACCGTAGAATCCATTTCACTGCTTGCCAATATCCTTTGCCAGGATCATGCATACACCTACTCACAACTCCAATTGCATGTGAAATGTCAGGTCTTGTACACACCATAGCATACATCAGGCTACCAACTGCATTAGTATATGGAACTCGAGACATATACTCTCGTTCCTCATCTGTACTAGGAGATAAAGATGCACTGAGCTTCATATGAGGAGCAAGTGGGGTACTTACATGTTTTGACTGCTCTGTAATGCCAAACCGCTGTAATACCTTATTCAGATACTACTTCTGAGTCAAACAAATCTTGCCTCTCCCTCTATCTTTGCTAATCTCCATACTTAGTATCTTCTTAGCTTCACCCAAATCTTTCATCTCAAACTCTCGATTCAACTGAGTCTTCAACTTTACAATTTCTTCGACATTCGTTGAAGCTATCAACATATCATCAACATACAAGAGTAGATAAATGAAAGAACCATCACATAGCCTCTGAAAATACACACAATTATCAAATTTGCTTCTTATGTACCTCTGACCCATCATAAATCGATCAAATCGCTTGTACCACTATCTCGGAGATTGCTTCAAACCATAAAGCGATCTTTTCAATTTGCATACCAATTTTTCCTTACCAGCAACTTTGAATCCCTCTGGCTGAGTCATATAGATTTCCTCTTCCAAGTCACCATGTAAAAATACAGTTTTTACATCAAGTTGAACTAGTTCCATATTCATCTGAGCTACCAAGGCCAACAAAATTCTAATGGAAGAATGTTTCACAACTGGAGAAAATACCTCATTGTAGTCAATTCCTTCCCTCTGAGCGTAGCCTTTAGCCACCAACCTTGCCTTGTAGCGGACGTCATTCTTGTCAGGAAATCCATCAACTTTTTTTTTTTGTAAATACCCATTTGCACCTAATTCCCTTTTTACCCTTTGGTAGTTTAGCTAGCTCCTAAGTTTCATTCTTCTGAAGAGACTGCATCTCTTCGCTCAAAGCTGTCTTCCACTTATCAACTTCAGAACATCTGACTGCTTCTTTATAAGTGGAAAGAACTGTTGACCCAGGTATGGCAACCCAAGAGGGGGGGTGAATTGGGTTTTTATTTATAAAAACGGATTTAGAAAACTTTTCTTGAAAGATCAAAATTATTTAACTCTTTCTTTGAGAATAAAGGTGAAGAAGATGAAAATAGAATGCAATCAAGAGAATAGAAATGAAGAGCAATCACAAGTGCAAGTTAATGTAAAGAGATAGGGATAGAGAGAGTGCAAACTCAATTTACGTGGTTCGGCAAACCTTGCCTACGTCCACGGGCTCCTAGCTCCACGAGCTAAGCTTTCCACTAAGTTGTAGAAATCTTTACAACTTGCTTGATGAACAACCTCACCAAGACTTTTTCTTTCAACTCTTGATAACACCACACCAAGAGTTCTTCTTGATGAACAACCTCACCAAGGCAACTTCTTAAACCCTTGATAACACCACACCAAGAGTTCTTCTTGATGAACAACCTCACCAAGGCAACTTCCTCAACCCTTGATAACACCACACGAAGAGTTCTTCTTGATGAAAAACCTCACCAAGGCAACTTCTTCAACTCTTGATAACACCACACCAAGAGTTCTTCTTGATGAACAACCTCACCAGGCAACTTCCTTCAACCCTTGATAACACCACACCAAGAGTTCTTCTTGATGAACAACCTCACTAAGGTAACTTTCCTCAACTCTTGATAACACACAACAAAAGTTCTCTCAAGGATAACTATTATCCTTTACAATAATATCTCACTCTCACCACAATACAAGAACAAAGATAATTTTTACAACAAAAGTATAACTCTCTTCAAAGAGTAGATAAATAATATAAAAGCTCTCTAGACTTGATATTTCTCTTGCTTTTTGCTTGATAAAATGCTTCTCTTGCACTTCTTGTCTTACTGAATGCATGGGAGAAGGGCTCCTTTTATAGGCAAATGAGATGAACTTGAACAAGTGAAGACACCAACTCCAAATTTTCTGCCTACCATAAAAACCGTAATCTTGTCTGCCATTTTTGTCAATGTTCCGTTTGAAATTTGAAAATCTGTAAAACATAAAAGATTTGCACGTTTGAATAAGCTTTCCAACGCATCAAGCATCAAGTCATTTGGATATCTGTAGCTCAAGATATGGCCAAAACACCATTCGGTGCTCATGTGACTTGATTTTTCTTTCTTGTGTCAGTCCACCAAATTGAATGATAATTCTGTCAGCCTTCCGTTTGAAATTTGAATTTCTTCAAAACATAAAAGATCTGTATATTTGAATAAGCTTTCCAAAACATTAAGAATCAAAGCATTTGGATATCTCTATCTTAAGATATGGCCAAAACACCATTCGGTGCTCATGTGAGTTGATTTTTCTTTTCTGTGTCAGTACCGAATTGCATGTCAATTATGTCGGCCTTCCATTTGAAATTTGAATTCCTTCAAAACATATGAAATGTTCTTTATTAAGTAATCTTTCCAATGCCACAAGAATCAAGTCATTTTGATTTTTCTAGCTCAAGATATATCCAAAGGAGTATTCGGTGCTCATGTCAGCTGCTTCCATTTGTCTTTCAACTTGCATGATGATTTGGACAACCTTGCACTTGAAATTTGAATTTCATTAAAACATATGAAATGTTATAAATTGAGTAAGCTTTCCAAAGGCTCAAGAATCACATCATTTGGATATTTGTAGAGATATATATGACCAATTGATTGAACATTGCTCATGTGTCACATTCCTTGAGTCAATCCTTGTTCTTAAACTTTGGTGCCTTTAACATGTAGTCTTCTCCTTAGCTTCAACACTTCATTTTAATAAGCCTCTTCTTGATTTTAAAATTATTTCAATGATATTACTCTTGCACATAAATAAACATGTTAGTAAATCACAATGAATCAATGTGTATTGTTATCATCAAAATTATCATGTAGCCTTAGGGCTAACAAGAACATCAGCATCTACAATTGGCAGTGCATAGGCCACCATATCAGCAAATCGAGCAGGTTTACGAATCTCACGTCTTGGCCTGTTAACTGCAATAGATTCTTGTTGCTGTTGAGGTTCTTGAGTAGAACCCTCTCCATAATCTCTCAAATCTTCCTTTGTCATAGGAGTACCATCATCTGTCTCAACAGATCTAACTGGGTTCAATATCGTCGTTTCAAACTCCACCTGCTGCTGAGTATGCTCCACCTACTGTGGAGTACCATTCACCTTTGTCTGGTTTTCTGATTTTTTCAATATTGAAGACTCATCAAATGTCATATCTCGGCTGAATACAATCTTCCTCGAATTAGGACACCAAAGACGATATCCTTTTACTTCTGAAGCAAATCCCAAGAAAATCGCTTTCTTGGCTCTAGGATCCAGCTTAGATTCTTTCACATGATAATATGCAGTAGAACCAAAAATATGTAAAGAATCATAATCAGAAACAGGTTGTCCAAACCATACCTCCAATGGAGTTCTATCACCAATAGTAGCTGAAGGTAGACGATTAATGAGATGACACGCATAAGTCACAGACTCAGCCCGAAATTCCTTGCCCAACCCAGCATTGGACAACATGTACCGAACTTTCTCCAGCAATGTTTGGTTCATGCGTTCTACCACCCCATTCTGCTGTGGTGTACCTCTAACAGTAAAATGACGTACAATACCTTCATCTCGACACAATTTCAAAAACTGATCACTACAATACTCACCACCATTGTCTGTTCTGAAATGCTTGATTTTCTTGCCAGTTTGTGTCTCAATCATCTTTTTCCACTTAAGGAAAGCACTACGTACATCATCTTTTGATTTCAAACAGTACACCCAAGTTCTTCTGACAAAGTCATCAATAAAAGTAACAAAGTAGTGCCTACCTCCCATCGATGCGGTTTTAGTAGGTCCCCACATATCTGAGTGAACATAATCAAGAATACCATTGGTATTATGAATAGCAGTGCCAAATTTCACTCTCTTCTGCTTTTCCAGAACACAATGCTCACAAAAATCCAGCTTGCAGGTCTTTGCACCTTTCAATAAGCCTCGTTTCACCAAACTGAATAAGGCTTTCTCACCTGCTTGTCCCAAACGCATATGCCACAGTCTAGTGATCTCTGAATCTGTATCATTATCAGGAACCATAGCCGCTGATCCAATAACCGTACTACCATTATAGTAATACAAGTTGTTCCTCCTAGTGCCTTTTAATACCACAAGAGTGCCTGAAGTGACCCTCAGAATACCATCTCGAATAGATACAGCACAACCTTTAGATTCCAAGGCTCCTAAAAAGATGAGATTCTTTTTTAACTTTGGTACATACCGAACATCTGTCATAACTCTAGTCAGTCCATCATGATTCCTCAATCGGATCGAACCTATCCCAGCAGTATGACAAATATCATCATTGCCCATATATACAACTCCACAATCAAGCTCTTCAAACTGAAAGAACCATTCTCTATGTGGACACATATAATAAGTACAACCCGAATCCATAATTCACTCATCAGAATCAGAAGTGGATGGGTGACCAACTAGACTTATATCAAAATCACTATCATCCTCACGCTCAATAACACATATATCAGAAATAGCCTTGCCCTTATCTTTCTTTTTCAACTTAGGACAATCTTTCTTCCAATGCAATTTCTTACGACAAAAGGCACACTCATCTTTTCCTAATCTACCCCTCGGCCAAGATTTTCTCCTTTTTACTGGTTTCCTACTTTGACTACGCCCTCTCACTGTCAATACATCTATTTTTGTATTTGTCACAGTGACTGTCTTCTCTAGTACAATTGACGATGATGCCATCACTACCTCTCACAAATAAGCTCGATACACAAATCACCAATAACCAAGCTCCAAACAAACTATTAAATTCAATAACTAGCAATCCAAACTCAACAGCCCAGAATAGTAGTAAGTGTTTCAATGAAATAGCCACTCACTATCCACAACCTTAAGCTCTGATACCAATTGTTGCGTAAAGCGGAAGCGAAACCAACAAAACAACCAAATGCACAACCACAAACTATGCTAGATAATTGAATATAATAGCAACTAAAGAGGCAACCAATCAACCAACAATGCAGAAATAGAAAGAACACCAAAATTTAACGAGATTCGGTATTAGCACCTACGTCCTCGGGCGCCGCTGAAGAAACCTTCCATTATCTTCAAAGAGAATTACAAACTTTTGGGTCACAATACAAATACCACAACTATTGGGCCAAACTACAAATACCCGAATAGTAGGATCAAACTGTAATTACCCAAACAATTGGGTAATACTATAAATACCCAAAACTAAAGGGAAAAAAATCAAATATTACAAACTTTAAGGTCTTTAATGAAAGGCCCTTAAACTATGAGATCTCATATGAGACCTTACACAATATGAGAGGGTGAAGGAGAATTTCAAATGGGACACCTAAGTGAGAAGACTTGACTTTTAATTTATAAGCCCAAGTCTCTCCAACACAATGACTCCCACTTCATGTGGGATCTTTGCACACACAAACAATTGGCTAAAGAGCCAAAACTCCAACAGGATTAGTGCCTGGAGTTGGAGGGTGGCAGCTGGGGTTCAATTTAACATTTACACATTCAATTAGGTTGAATTAGTGAAGTAGGGAAGGTTTTCCTTATACAGTATTGATCAGTGTTGCAGAGTCTACACAAATATTATACTTTGCACTCATGAAATACTGACACGTGGCAAAATATATTTTTCAAATAGTTCAATTGATCGGGTCGGATCTTCTCAGGTTACATCAAAATACTTGATCACAACCTGATTCTTATGAAACCTAATTTTGAGTATTTCTTAAATGAAATCTGATTATAACCTAAAATTTTTGAAACTTTCAAATGTTATGATTCAAACCTGATATCTATTAGCTAGCAAATGTATACTCTACCACTAGGTAAAATACATAATTTAATCCTAAGTGAACAAACAATTTGTTTCTATTTGAGTAAAATTTATTTAAGTGTAAAGATTTTAATTTTTTTATTT
This sequence comes from Boswellia sacra, assembly GCA_013180625.2. Lineage (NCBI taxonomy): Eukaryota > Viridiplantae > Streptophyta > Magnoliopsida > Sapindales > Burseraceae > Boswellia > Boswellia sacra. The sequence continues at coordinate 235,304 of SNVD02013269.1, forward strand.
TGATATAGATTTTAATTTTTTATTTTGATATAGCTTTTAATTTTAATTTTGATTAGGTTTAATTTCTCTATTTTGATATAGATTTAATTTTTTTATTTTGATATATATAGATTTTATTTTTTTATTAGGTTTAATTTCTTTATTTTGATATAGATATTATTTTTATTTTTATTAGATTTAATTTTTTATTTTGATATAGATTTAATTTTTTTATTTTGACATATATTTTATTTTTATTTTGCTTAGGTTTAATTTTTTTATTTTGATTACATTTATTTTTTATTTTGATATAAATTTTATTTTTTATTTTGATTGGGTTTATTTTTTTGACAAATGTTTTATTTTTTTATTTTGATATCGATTTTATTTTTTATTTTGATATTTTTTAAATTTTGATAATTATTTTATTTTTTATTAGGTTTTTGTTTTCTGTTTGATTTAAAAAAAAATTAGATTGTTTGTTCACTTAAGATTAAATCATATATTTGGCGTGGCCGTAGAGTATACTTTCTTTACCTAATAAAGACTGGGTGCAGTTGACATTATCTCATTAATAATTTTAAACTATTACATGTTTGGCAGCCAACATTATACTGTATAAAAACTCTGTATTGTATTAATTTATACAGTACTTGTGTTTGGAACAAACTTTATATTGTACTAAATAATACACTGCATAATTTAATATAACATGTATTACATTGTTTAATGCAAAGAAAAACCACCGCATTACTCTGCACTACACTAAATTAATAAATCATTATATATTTCCTCTTTAATTTTAAAATACAACAAAACCCTTATATACAATAATAATTTTGTGTAAAATAAAAAATTATATTTTTTATTTTGATCTAATTAGGACAATATGAATTTAATAGAAATGGAACAAGTCTTTTCTTTTTTCTTTTTTGGTTATAGACTGTACTTTGTGACACAAGAAAACTATTTTTATAATATAATTTTTTATATTAATTAGGACAATATGAATTTAATTAAATATGAGGAAGATTATATATTTTTATAATTGTAGGTTATAATTATTTTATTTAGTATTTAATTTATTTAATTTGGTATAAAAATAATATTTAATTTATTTAATAATATGTTGTTAATTTTTGAAATGAAAAATAATATAATACAATTTAAAAATACTCCAAACATAAATATAGTATAGTATAATATAAAAAATAGTACAGTATAATGTTTTACCAAATATCCACTATATTATGCATAGCATTAATTAATACAATATAATACAATGCAATGTAATTATTAAAAATAATACTATACAATGCTGCGCGCCAAACATGACCTTAATTATCGGAAGATTTTGTGATGATTTTTAAAAAATTGGGATTGGCAGAATATTTTAGCAAACAATGAGGGTCCAGAGACGATTGCCCCGTGGAGTCTCGGTTCAGGTGAACGTGGATAATGAGTGATTATAACTATACAAACTTGCTAAATTATATACTATCGAAATATGATTGAACTTAGAAAGTATCGTAGTCGGTACGTAGAAACGATACGTTAAAACGTGCAATTATTGAAAAGAGTTCAAAAACTAACGTTAACCAACTCAGCATTGCATTTGAATATATATCACAATTCAAGTTCACTAAATTAATTTAACTAATTATATGAAAAGAAAATCTGTTAAGATACAGATACTGCAGGAATATATTCCGATTGCTCGGTCAATCCTTACATAATTAAACGGGTTACGTACGTGGTGTGATTGCTAAGGATAGTTATTATATATATATGTAACGACAACTAATTAATTAGGCAAAGATTAAATTAAGCCATTTATTTTTTTCATGATCTGCAACGAGAAAGCAATGCTATAAATAAAATAATTTTTTTAATTTATTCGGAACTTTTTATCAAATAATAAGTAAGCAAATTATGAATAAGAATTAAGAGTACTATTAGGTTTACAATTTATTTACAATCAATTTATCTTACAAGTTTGGCATATTATTAATAGATGAATAATTATTTATATCATATAATTTTACCTCTTTTATTTACTTTATTTTTTACTTATCAATTAATATTTTGTCAACTCAGATTATAAGAACAATTGATTGTATATAGATAAGTTATAAATATAGTATTACTCAAGAATTAATTGGCTTGCGGAGGATCTTGGACTTGAATTAATTTGAAAGTCATTAAATTTCTTTTTCCCAACCTACGTACGTTAATTGAGAAGTTTAAATCAATCCATTGATCTGAAATTCTTTTTTACTTCATGTCGCAGAAAAGTCTTAAAAATTTACTAGCTGTTTTACAATCCTTCTTGTGAACATAACATTTTACTAGTACTGGGAATCAATATTAATCTATAATCAACTATAGTATGATGAATAGTGTACTAATAATCTAACAACTAACAAAATAAACGGGATCCCTGCAAACTCAAGATTGATTTTAATTATTATTTGCATCTTTATCAATTCTACGAACCGATCACCCTATATGTGAACTTGTTAATATAATTTAATTAAAAACTCATTATTTTACAAATGTTGGCGTGTTATTTGTGCTAATACTTGTCATTCAACATTAAAAAAAAAAATCTAAATCAATGAACAGTTCACTGTTGCCCATGTGAATTGTAAGAGTTGAAATTTATATAACTTCCATTATTAATTAATTTGGGTGGAAACCCAGCAAGTTGCAACATACTTAATAAATTAGATTTTCCAATTGAGATGTAAAACTTATAAAAGCAAGCAACTTTAGCATCTTGCCGTTTTCTGACGCAGACTCAATGTAACTCAATTAAACAAACTAAAATAATAACATCATCAACAAGTTATTTTCTTAATTATCAATTAGTTCGTCGCTATCTAACTAACGCAAACGACGTGCACACTTTTGAAGAACCGGTAACATAGATGAATTGTTTATTTTAATTTATGTTTGTTTGTGAGTTACAATAATGTTTAGACTTAGTACTGATATGTACAAATGATAATATCTATATAAAAAATCTAAAGATCCACCCTTTATGATTCTTCTTTTGCAAACCCAAAAATTTGTAGGATTAAATTAAAGCAACTACAATAATATCAAACAAATCTAACAAAAGGGGCAGCCCCCACCATACTATGACCATAAATTAATTACAATTATTGCCTTTAAAAAAAAAAAAAAACACATGCATGGGTTGTTTGGCGATATTTTTTGGTGGGACATGCATGGTCATCATCGTCATCATCCACCACTAACTTATCGCATATGTATCTACCATATAAATAAATAACATTGTAAAAACTAGCCAGAAAGATTTGTTTGAAAAATATTACTTGGAAGATGGAATTTTCTACAGAAATGATCTACACATATAGTGTTGTTAGTGCGTGCGTGTGTAGGCGCTCGGCTTTTTTTTTTTTTTTTGGGTAAATGCTTGAGAGCTTGGCCATTGATTGGCTCAAAGAAAGTAGCAGGAAGAACAAAGTGGGTTGGCTCCAAATCTCCAATGATGCCTCAGGGGTAAATCAGTACCAAATCCAAAGACAAAAGGACTCTCTTTCCCTGAAAGTGCTAAACGACGAAGAGTGTTGTATTTACAAAGTAGCTGCATATAAAATTTTTATATAAAATTGATATAACATCAAATCAAATGAATAAAAAAATTAATATAATGCCACATTATTGACCAAGAAATTAAAATCAACCTTCTTTTTCAAGGTTTGGTCGATGCTTTGTGCTAATTTTCCAAGATGGCAAATCAAAACAAAACGCCAAAAGATCTGGCATGGCATCAAATAGAATATTTATATTTGTTTTGACGGAAGTTACCTCTAAAAAGTCTATTACCATTAATACTCGTGTTAATTGTTTCCTTTAAAACGATAAAAAAAGCTGTTTATAACTTATCTCTTCACATAAATAATGAGCTTTTTGTCCAGATAGGTAGGCGATGAGATGAGATAAGAGCGCACATGAACTTTCGGGAATCTCGATTGAATTGATGCTATGACCAAGAGAAAGACTAGAGTAAGCCCCCCATGAATCACATGCTTTTAAAATATTCTCAAAGCCTACGCAATATTATATAATATTGAGCACATCGATAACATTTACATTGGAATTAAGGGCGCGTTTGGGAAGGGGGACAAATGCAGGATTGAACTAGATTTTAGGATTAATTGTTCAGTCTTTTGTTTGGTATTTGGAGAAGAGATTGGGATTGGACTATTGTTAGTCTCAATAGTGCCAATCTCATGGGACAAGTTGTCCCATGTGGAACCATGGGACTCAATAGTCCCAAGCTTTTACAAAATTTTTTATTGTTATTATAATTTATAATATTATAATTAAAATATAATATAATTATAAATAAATATAAATATTATTAAACTTATATTAAATAATATTAAAAATACTTAATTTTGAATAAAAGAGTAATATTTAACAACTTTTCAATAAATATAATTTTTATCTATATTTAATTGTGATGTAATAAATAAAATTTTTATTATAAATATTTTATTTTCCATAATATTACAAATTTTTATTATAATTGACAATATTATAATAAAAATATAATATAATAATAAATAAAAATAAAATATTATTAAATTCATATTAAATAATATTTAAAATACTTACTTTTTCATAAAATAGTAATATTTAATAATTTTTTAAATAAATATAATTTGTAACTATATTTAAATATTTAATAATGATGTAATAAAATATTTTTATTATAAATATTTTATTTTCCATTATAATACAATTTTTATTTTTATAATAATTCATAAAATTATATTCAAAATGTAATATAATTTTATTTTTATTATAATTGATAATATTATAGTTGAAATATAATAAATAATAAACAAAAAAATAATATTATTAAATTCATATTAAATAATATTAAAAATCTTACTTTTTCATAAAATAGTGATATTTAATAATTTTTAAATAAAAATAATTTTGAAATATATTTAAATATTTAATTAACTATAAATATGACGTAATAATAAATTAAACTTGAATAAAATTAAATTCGTTTATATTTAAAAATAGATGTTTTAAAAGTTTATAATATACTAATATAGTCCAGTCCCATACTATACCAAACATAAGATAGTACTATATGTAATCCAGTCTAATCTAGTCCAATCCTAATCCTAATCTCAATCTCAATCCAGTCCAGTCCAGTCCAGTCCGGAGTCCCAAACGCGCCCTAATAGTGTTATATTAGATCACCATATAACCTCATAATCATCGATCCGTAATATTACTCCTCTCCCAATATCGATCCCTACCCACCGCCCCCTGTCGCCTCACCATGTCACCGCCTTGACCCAGTAGTTCTATTTTCAATTTCAGTTTCACAAATTATTACCAAATTAACCTTGCAATGGCTGCCTTCTCTCCATCTAAAACGCAACTTCCCTTCCGACGACAATCAGTTAATGATCCTCTCCGACAAGGAAAATGCTTCCAACTACCACTTCCGCCTCAGAAACTTCGATCCAAAACCTTAAACTTTACGACAAAAGCGCCTAGGGTCTTGTCCAGAGCTCACGAGTATTCTTTGATATCCTCCAATTCAATCATCAACGAACTCGAGAAAGATAGAGAAGCGGATCATAAAGAACAAGCAGATGATCAGAGAAAGCTTGCTGATGCATGGCGTGAAATCCATGGCCAAGACGATTGGGTTGGCATGCTTGACCCCATGGATCCGGTTCTGCGATCCGAACTGATTCGATATGGTGAGATGGCACAAGCTTGCTACGATGGTTTTGATTTTGACCCTTTTTCCAAGTACTGTGGAAGCTGTAGATTCATGCATCGTCAATTCTTCAGCTCTCTAGGCATGGAAAATCATGGCTACGATGTCTCCAGGTATCTCTACGCAACCTCCAATATTAACCTACCCAATTTCTTCAAGAAATCTCGCTGGCCTAAAGTCTGGAGCAAGAACGCCAACTGGATTGGATACGTTGCCGTCTCAAACGACCAAACCACCGAGCGTTTGGGCCGCCGCGACATCACCATTGCATGGAGAGGAACCGTGACACGCCTTGAGTGGATCGCCGATTTGATGGACTATCTCAAGCCCGTCTGTAACAGCAAAATTCCCAGCCCCAATCCGACCGTGAAGGTCGAGTCAGGGTTCTTGGATCTCTACACGGACAAAGATGTGAGCTGCCGCTTCTGCAAGTTCTCAGCCAGGGAACAAATAATAGCTGAAGTTAAAAGATTGCTGGACACGTACTCCAACGAAGAGCTTAGCATAACTGTTACAGGCCACAGCCTCGGAAGTGCTTTGGCAATCTTAAGTGCTTATGATATAGTTGAGACAGGTCTAAATGTGCTTCCGGACACTCGGGCTGTGCCCGTTTGTGTGTTTTCGTTTTCGGGTCCTCGGGTGGGCAATGTGAGGTTCAAAGAGAGAATGGAGACGCTTGGAGTGAAGGTGTTGAGAGTGTTTAATGTGCATGATGTTGTGCCGAAATCGCCAGGGTTCTTCCTGAACGAGCATGCGTCACCTATCTTGATGAAGATGGCAGAGGGATTGCCGTGGAGTTACTCACATGTTGGGGTTGAGCTGGCCTTGGATCACAACAACTCTCCCTTCTTAAAGCAAACAAATGATCCAGTTTGCACGCATAATTTGGAGGCTCTGTTGCATTTGCTTGACGGGTTAGTACATATTTCCCAGCTTTAACTATAGTTACAATAATTTTCAATTTCACCATCCAGTGAGATCGAATTACTTTTTATCTATATGTTTTATATAGAAAAACATATTAGAACGTGGCACAACTTACATACATATAAATTATACTGTCTAGCTAGGTTCTGTTGGTGGTGAACTAAATTAGATGCAACACAACAACGTTTTATGTGCTAGCTAGGGCCTACGGGGCCCTCACTCAACCTCAGATTAACATGTAATTGATGTCTGTTTTGATGATGCGAGTGCGAGGCCTCCACTCATGCTGGCCATGTAAGAATTGATTAAGGCATTATTTTGTATTGAAAAGTTGGGAGTAGGTAGCTGAAAAGCCATTATTATGTGGAATTTAATTTATTGGTGTCCCATGCAGACTTCTAGGATTAAATGATTCTACAAAAGTTATTAATTCCCATCAGTGACAGTTTATGATTTTGATCTGGTGACATCGATCATTGTACAACAAAACGTTAGTAGCGATTAAAGCATATTTCGATAATGTTACAAACTACACATCTTTGAACAAATAGTAGATAATAATTATTTAAGTCTCTAGGAAGAGTACTGTTTGATTTTTTATTTTAGCAATTCGAAATTGAAAGTCTTCAGGTAGATCAGTTAACATGATGTGTATACTAATTAAAAATGCTGCTACCTGTTTGCTGAAATTAATATATTGATGATGGTGATGGTGATACAGATTCCATGGAAAAGGGCATAGATTTGTGCTAGCAAGTGGAAGGGACCCTGCACTGGTGAACAAGGCGTCTGATTTTTTGAAAGATCATTACTTGGTTCCACCATACTGGAGGCAAGATGAGAACAAGGGAATGGTAAGGAGCAACGATGGGCGTTGGGTACAGCCGGAAAGGCCTAAACTTGACGAGCACCCCCCGGATATGCTCCACCACCTCGAGAAATTAGGCCCTGCTTCTGAACAACATGTATGATATTTATGCAAATGCCAAAATTTTCTTGGCTGAACTGGGAATTTATATGTAATGTACCAAAGTGATGGTTAGGGTACAAAAAACAAATATCAAATATATTATGTAACTTTCGGAGTAGGTTCTGGTTCTCGTTTCCCCCAATCCCCTGTCTACCACTTAAATGGGCATGCTATATATACATGCCTTAAATAAATTTGTTAAATTTTTGGACACTGCAGCAGGATGCATGTATGAAACTGTTAATTCTCTGATATTTATATTATATAAAATGTAATTAATTAATAAAAATTGAAGGTATTTTGCAAATATGGGCAGATGTATGGGTTATATATTTATCAATAAAAGTCGCAGCCATCCATCAACGATGGGACGGGGTTGAATACGATGGATCCTATGCTTACACATTTTGTTTTTACTGTTATATCCAGAGTTTCTCCAGTATTGTTTGACGTAAAATAGATAGTGGATTTTTTGCTGTCTTCGTTGAATCTTTTTCAAGCATGTACAAAAAGATGATAGCAAAATTTGTAATGATAAAGAACCAGGAGCAGATAATTCCCCCACCTAGTCAAAGGTTTGGGACCATCGACCCGTAGCAAAAATCACAACCAACCATTAATAAGGGTGATTAGACATGAACGATCCCCTCAATTAAAGCTATCTTCATGACCCAAAATAGTTAGGCAAAAATCATCTCGTCATGTGCAGAAAATATGATTTAATATCGAGTGGTAGCTGTATTGAAAAAGAACCATGAGCAAGTGATTGCTCCGACCCGAAGATTGACCACATGGATCTTCAGGTTTGTTTAAAAAATACTATATTACTCTGATGCCCCTAATAGTTAAACATGTTCTCTAAAATACCCTTATTTAATTTCTGATTTGCCCAACTAGACCCAGAGTTTCCGCTGAGACCTGTTATTCTTGTTTGTGTTTCGCACTCGCTAGGCTCAGGTAAAGTTATTTTCTTCCTATTATTTGTTATTTTTTAAATTTTAAGGGCTGCAAGTGATCCATTGAAGGGTAATTGTTGATGATATTCCCAGAACAAGTGAAAATCTTGTCGTGAAGAGCAGTGCAAAGTTGCAACCCGGTCCTTACTTGAATACTGAACTCTTGTCTATACAACTGATGAGGACGGAATCCTCGACCATTGGTGCAATAAATTCAGTTCAGTTCAGTTGCTCATTGTCGCTGCATTGGATCGAAGGCTGTATTTTCTTAGACCGACGGCCTTGAGGATTGCCCCCCTTTCTTACCCTAATGGTTCTCAGGGTATAGTAAAATTGGGAAGAAAAAAGTTCTTCTCTGCAGTCTTGATTTACTAGGTAAAGCAAAGATTGATAAAATAGGGCCCTTGTTGGTAGAGAGGAGAAAACTTAAAGCTTGCAAGTTTTGAAGTTCAACCTGATTGTTAAAATTATGATGCAAATTCCTGAACCTCTGCCGCATTAAGCTTCCAACTGAATATTACTAAGCTAAGTCGGTTACAGTAGGAGGAAAATTACAGCAAGCAAGCTACTCAAATCTTCCAATTAGAAGCCATGGTTAAAGTGGGTAAAAGAAAATAATTAATGTACATCTCCGTGCAGCCAACAGCCAACATGAAACTACGAGAAAAATCTAGCCATGCATCTCATGCAACATGTAGCTTATGCTACCGTACTCCACCAATGAGACACATGCGCATAGGAAAATTAAGATAAAGCAACCAGCTAAGCACAAGCCATGCAGCAGCACTTCCTCCAATAAATTACATTCGCAATGGAGACCGACTTGGAGAATGAATAAATTAATTCATGACTGACATTGAGAAATTAATTTCTTATTTTATAAACCCACTTGTAACACCGCCTCCTACATCTATAAATAGGCAAGTGTAGCTCAAATTGTGATATGTACTAGTGCACTAAGAATTGAGAGCTCTCTGGAGACCCGCACTTTGTAATATTACTCTCAATTGTCAATATAAAATTACTAGTTTTCTATGTTAAGTTACTCTATTTTCTAACAGCGGTATCAAAGCCGCGTTCGATTATTGTGAGGCGATACTATTTACCATTATGGCATATTCAAGTGACTCATCAATGCTAGTATCAGTGTCATTATTCAATGCGAAAACTTTGATTACTGGTATATTAAGATGAGAACATTTTTCCAGTCTCAAGGTTTATGGGATATCATCCAAATTGGATTTCAAGCTCCGAAAGATATTTCTAGTCTATGCAAAGCTGGAGTTGGAAGATCTAGAGCATAAAGACTCAAAGGTGGCGCATTTTATTCTTCAGCAAGCATTATCAGCAAATATATTTTCAAGAATTGTTGAAGCTACAAGTGCCAAGCAAGCGTGGTATATCTTAAAGAAAGAGCTCCACGGGGATGAGCACGTACGCCTTTTTATGCTACAAACTCTTACAAGAAATGTTGAGAATAGTAAAATAAAAGAATCTGAGACTGTTAGAGATTACTACTTTATAGTCAAGGAGATAGTAAATCAATTGAGAATTTACGGAGACAATATTACTAATAGAAGAATTGTGGAGAAAATATTAGTTACTGTTACTGATAAAAATGATTCAAAAGTAGCTTCTGTTGAACAAGCAAAAGATATAACTAAGCTTTCAGTGAAAGAATTAATGGGTTCATTAGAAGCATATGCAAAAAGAAAGATGCAAAAAAACGACTCATTAAAGAATGCATTTCAATCCAAATTTAATTTGCATTCTCCAAAGCCCAAATACGAGTCTAAAAAATCAAAAGAAATATCTAGAGGAGAAGAAGGCTCTAGAAATAAAGAAAATAAAAAATATCCTCCTTTTGTCATAAGCAAGAAAACAGACCACTTGGAGAAAAATTGTTGGCATCGTGGCAAACTACAATGAACAATTTTAAGAAATTTGGGCATTTGGAAAAAGACTTCTACTCAAAAGAAAGTCATCAGGCCAACTATTCAAAAAATAAAGACGCTAGTGGAACACTGTTTTATGCCTATCAAGCCACATTAGAAGAAAAGAGCGAAAAGTGGTATATTGACAGCGGATGCAGTAATCATATGACTAGTGATGAAAGCATTTTTTGTGACATTGATAATCCAAATAAATCACAAGTCAGACTTGGCAATGGTGTTCTAATAGAAGATAAAGGTAATGGGACAATTGCTAAAGAGACAAATAAGGGAACGATGTTAATCCAGAATGTCCTATTAGTCCCTAGCTTGAAGCAAAACTTGCTCAGTGTGGGCCAGATGATCCAAAATGGTTATTCCCTATACTTTGAAGGTGATACATGCACAATCTATGATAAAAAGAATAAAAGCTTGGTGATTGCTAGAGTGAAAATGAAGCAACAAAATTTCCCTATCCAATGGAGATATGCCTGAGAAGTAGCAATAAAGGCACAAAATGATGACTCATGATTGTGGCATCAAAGATTTGGTCATTTTGACTACCATGGATTGAAGATTCTCTATTAGAAAAAGATGATGAAGAACCTACCTGATACCAGAGAAAAGGATAGCGTATGTGAAGGTTGTCTCCTTGGAAAGCAACATCATCAATCATTTCCATGAGGAAATACGTGGAGAGCAAAGAAATTATTGGAGCTAGTACTTACTGACGTATGTGGTCTAATGAGAACTTCTATGCACAATCATAAAAGGTACTTTATTCTATTCATTGATGAACTATTCAAAAATAACTTGGGTCTAACTTTCTTTGTGAAAGATCACAAGTCTTTGAGATCTCAAGAAGTTCAAGGCCTATGTTGAAAATCAAAGCAGTCACAAAATAAAAGCTCTAAGAAATGATCGAGGTAAAGAATACACCTGCAAGCAGTTTGACAAGTTCTGTGAAGATGGAGTGGAACATCAATTAAGAGTTGGGTATGTTCCTGAGCAAAATGATGTATCAGAAAGAAAGAATGGAACAGTGATGGAGATGGCAATAGCAATGCTAAAAGAAAAAGGACTACCAAATACATTTTGGGCAGAAACAGCCTATACAACAATCTATCTCCTAAATAGATGTCCAATTAAAGCTGTTCAAAACAAGAATCTAGTTGAAGCATAGAGTGGACATAAGCCATCAGCATAAATCTCAAAGTTTTTGGTTGTATATGCTACTTCACATTCCAAAGGAGAAAAGAAGCAAGCTAGATGAGAAAATAAAAAGGAGGATATCTTGGGTTATAGCAATCCAAGGGCTACAGAATCTACAACCTCAAGTCTAAGAAATGAATTATCAGTCGAGATGCGAAATTTGATGAACATGTTGATGGAATTGGGATGACAAAAAAGTTGAAAGAAGAAATAGCATAGTTCTATTACTACCTCCACATTAAGAACGAACAACAATTGAAGCATCAGATTTTGATCTAGAAACTCAAATTGACTCTCCAACTTTTCAACCTTAAAACTCCCATCAACAATAAGAATTATCTCCAAAGACATCGCCAAGGAAAGTGAGATCTCTGGTTGATATTCTTAAATCTTACAATTTCACTACAACAGAGTTGGAAAGTTATAAACCAGCCTCAAAACAAGAAGTATGGGTGAAGGCTATGCAAGAAGAAATAAAGATGATTGAGAAAAATAATACTTGGGAGTTGGTGGACTATTCTAAAGATAAAGAAATGATTGGAGTTAAATGGTTTACAAGACAAAGCTTAACTCTAATGGCTTAATTCAAAAGTAAAAAGTAAGACTAGTTGCAAAGGGCTACTCACAACAATATGGAGTTGACTACAATGAGACACAATTAGAGCTCTTCTTGCGTTTGCTGCTAAAAAGAAATGGAAGATTTATCAACTTGATGTGAAGGCATTCTTGAACAGATTCCTTGAAGAAGAAATCTATGTTGAACAACCTCAAGGTTTCGCGGTTCAAGAAAAGGAGGATAAAGTACTAAGACTTAGGAAAGCACTGTACGGGTTGAAATAAGGTCCAAGAATCTGGTATTGCAGAATTGATGAGTACTTCACAAAATAAGGATTCAAGAGGAGAAAAAGTGAACCGACTTTCTATACTAAGACAGAAGATCACAACATTGTTATTGTTTCCTTGTATGTGGATGATCTTATCTGCACTGGCAATAATGAGAAGATAATCAAAGAATTCAAGAAAGATATGATAAAGATTTTCGAGATGACATACTTGAATCTGATGCACTACTTTCTTGGTATTGAAATAAGCCAAAGAGAGTCTGGAATTTTCATATCTCAGAAGAAATACACTAAAAGTTATTGAAGAAATTCCACATGAATAAATGCAAGTTAGTAGTAACTCTTCTTATTACTAATAAAAAATTGAGAAAGGAAGACAATTCAAAGAAGGCGGATGCTTCACATTTCAGAAGCCTTATTGGAAGCCTACTTTACTTGACGACAATAAGAGAAATAACTTCTTGTGCTCTAACTTTTTTTAAACTAGAATCTTAGGAAATCATGAACAGTGAGTTCATCTTAGGGATGAACAGTGATTCACTTCTAGAATAAAAACTGGACATTATCTTGAGAGTAATATCTTTGGAATGAACTGTGTAGTCATCATGGAATAAACTATGCCATATCTTGAAAAAAATTGCGAACCATTGAAGAAAAATAGTCAATAGGCACAAATGGAATTATCAACTTGAACCCTCTCATGATATTAATCAAATAAGTAAATGGAACATGTTTTTATCTAGCTTTAAACTCCATTTTTTGGATTTGTATATGGATTTCATTGGGCGTGTATTTAGTATAGTTATAGAACCAAGAAAATAAGAGAGTAAGAGAGACATTAACCTACTTATGCTAATCTGTACACTTCACTGTGAAATAACTCACCTTTTTGTGTATTCAATAGTTATGTTTCCTAGGTGGTTATGGTTTCTAGGTGGACACAGTTTTGATATAGTTATATTTTTTATATATTTGAAAGTTTTTGCAGTGTATGATAGTTATGAATAATATAACTGAAAAAAGTAATGTAAATTAGAACAGGTTTTTTACGTGGTTCGGTTATAACCAACTCTCATTCACAGACAACAAGAGATGTAATCCACTATATTGTATGTGTTTACACTCGACTCAGGACTCTTTACAGTAATAGACACCCGCTCACTCACTAACCTAATCTATGTAAACTTGATCAACCTTAATCACAATCATAGTCCTTCACACACTCTTCTGATGCTGCTCTTTTTTTGTCATGATTATCTTAACTACACACAGTTAAGAATAAAATAATATCCGTAACTGGTACAGACACATGTGATTACTTATTCAACTTCCTTAAACTCACACAATCTATAACAATTAACTAAAGCTTAAAGCTTTACTCAATACATAAAAAACAAATAAAAGACGCACTCAAACTTGCTCTTGCTAGCTCTCTTTCAATTTGTCTTGAATGCATTGAATGCCTTACTTCAAAAGTTATGAAGATAGCTTTACATAGTATTTGATATCAATTACAATCCTTATCATGATCATGTAGAATCTCAATAAAACTCACAAGAAAAGTTTAGATAACAATCAAACATTACAGGAAGTAATAATATACTCTCCTAAGTAAACTAGAATACTTAAATAATATCCTAATCTAATAAGAGATAATTAAAGCAAATATAAAACTTCCTATTTTAAATAGGATACCAAATCCAATCTTATCCTATTCTAATTAAAATTCTCCTAATGCAAAATATCTATATAAAATAAATGAGATTAGGAAAATATCAACATTTAATATTTTTATCACATGATGACAAATCACTCATGTGCAATGCACATGCATATCTTTAAAGTTGATATTTTCTTGCCTTTTCTGGATTTGAAATGAAAGAACTCATTGGGGAAGCAAAATCAGTCATATCTTTAAAGTTTAAGTTAGAAGGGTTACCTGGATTTAAAGCCTTAATAAACACTGTTTTTGATGTAGAAGCGCCATTCTTTTCATCATATTCCAAACCATGTTTGATGGAGTTATCATAGCCAAAACTCACAATTTGATCAAGCTTTGCAGAGCGTATCTAGAGTTGATTATTGCACTTGTTTGTCTCGTCCAATTATGCAGTAATTTTCTGGATACATTTTGTCTTGTCTGTCACAGCAGCTGCCAGTTTTATGAGTTTTTCATCTGTAGATGCTATTTCACTCTTGAGCACTTCTTGTTCATTCTAAAGAGTTTTGATCTGCACTTTCTGCATCTTCCACATCTTATAGAGTGCATTATACACCTCTTGAAGTTCTTCATAGTATTCAGCATCCTTCTCAGCATCTGACTCATTGATGTTTGAGCTGTTCTATTCTGTTAAGTTAGACACAACATCTTCAAGTATGTCAGATGCAACTTTTTGCTCTTTATCTGAAATAGTCCCATTGAATGCTAAAAAATTGTTGGAGTCTTCTTCATCTGTTTCTGAGTCATCATCACTCCATGTTACACACAAACTCTTTTTCTTCTTGTAATTAGGACATTCAGATTGAATATGCCTGAATCCCTTGCATTCACAACATTGAATTTGACATTTTCTCTCAATCTTCTTTTGATTTTTCTTTGTAGGCTATTTAAGAAATTTTCTAGCATCAAAGTTCTCTGAATTTTTCTTCTTGAGATTTTTCTTCATATATTTGACAAAACTCTTTGTCAAATGAGTACATTCATCATCGGAATCATCAAGATTTCTGTTAGCTTTTTCTCTTTTTTCTAAAGAAGTAACAAAGGCAACACTCTTTTCCCTTTTTCTTGGCTTTAAACCTATCTCATATGCTTGAAGAGACCTAATCAACTCATCAACTCGCAACGATTTCACATTATTGCTTTCTTCGATAGCTGTGACCTTAGACTGAAATTTTTTGGTGAAGACTATGTATCGTGCCAATAATTTTAGCCTCAGTATATTCCTCACCAAGCATATAAGCAAAGTTAGTAATTTCACAAAGTCCAGTAAGAAAATCATTAATGGTTTCTTCTTCATACAAACTAAGATCTCAAATTTAGAAGTCAAAGTAAGCAACTTAGATTCTTTAACCCTTTGAGTATCTTCATTCTTTACCTCAAGGATATCCTAAGCTTCTTTTGCAATGGTGCACTTTGAAATTACTCAGAACTGTTGAAGGTTGACAGCATTAAAAATAACATTGATGCCTTTGGAATTCCATCCAGCTAATCGATATTCAGTTTTACTCCATTCATTCTGTGGTTTCTCAATTTGCTGCCCAGCCTCATTGGTTTTTGTTGGAGGTGTCTAGCCATGAACAATGCTCGTTTACACTCTTTCATCAATTGATTTGATGAAAGCTCTCATCTTGACTTTCCAATAAGCATAGTTTGCATCTTCAAGTAACGGTGGTTGAGTGATCGATCCTCCTTTCCGAAATCCTTCCATACCTACAAAAAAAATCTGATCTACACTAGTATGTCAGTGTACTTGCTTTGATACCAATTGAAAGTTTTTGCAGTGTATGGTAGTTACGAATAATATAACTGAAAATAGTAATGTAAATAGGAACAGGATTTTTATGTAGTTCAGTATCCACGAGCAACAAGAGTTGTAATCCACTATGTTGTATGTGTTTACACTCGACTTAGGACTCTTTACAATGGTAGACACTCGCTCACTCACTAACCTAATCTATGTAAACTTGATCAACCTCGATCATAACCATAGTCTTTCATACACTCTTCTGATGCTACAATTTTTCTATCACGATTATCGTAACTACACACAGTTAAAAATAACGTAACACCTATAAATGGTACAGACATATGTGATTACTCAACTCCCTTAAGCTCACACGGTCTATAATAATTAACCAAAGCCTGAAGTTTTACTCAAGACATAAAAAACAAATAAAAGACGCACTCAAACTTGCTCTTGCTAGCTCTCTCTCAATTTGTCTTGAATGTGTTGAATGTCTTACTCCAAAAGCTATGAAGATAGCTTTATATAGTATTTGATATCAATTACAATCCCTATCATGATCCTATAGAATCTCAATAAAACTCATAAGGAAAGTTTAAATAACAATCAAATATTATAGGAAGAAATAATATACTCTCTTAAGTAAACTAGAATACTTAAATAATATTCTAATCTAATAAGAGATAATTAATGCAAATATAAAACTTCCTATTTCAACTAGGATACCAAATCCAAACATATCTTATTCTAATTAAAATTCTCTTAATATAAAATATCTATATAAAATAAATGAGATTAGGAAAATATCAACATTTAATGTTTTTATCACATGATGACAAATTACTCATATGCAATGCACAAGCATGTGTGCCACGTGTAGAACCAACAATATTTATGTTTTCAATATGGTTATATTTCTTATGTTTTCATGTCATGGCAGATTTCTTATACTAAGCATGAGAAGTATCTAGTCCTCTCCAATATAAATAAAGACTTAGTTTCTCTTCGAGAAGTGACGGGGAGCCCATAACAAGAACAAACCAAAATCAAACACACACTCAACAATCACTCACTCTCACATACGATCAACCAACAATATGTTTAAATAATTTTTTTAATATATCAAAATAATTAATATCTAACAAAATGATAATGAAACCCTATACTTATGCTAATCAAGACATATTGGAATTTGAGTCAAATTAGAAAAGTAAAATCCTTATTTGAGTCAAAATCCCTAAAATAACAATTTGGGTTTGAATCAAATTAGAAAAAGCTAAGATCCCTAATTGAGTTAAAATCCCTAAATCATAAAATTTCTAATTCAATTAAACTTTAAATAACTAAATTATTGAAAAGACTTAATTATCCCCAACGCAAAAATAAGCCATGCTGCATCAAGAAGCAAGCTTGGTTTTTATTTATATTTTATTCTCTGATTTTACTCTTAATATCCTTTTCCCCCTTGAAGTTTAGCTATTCCTTTGAGATCTTGTATTTGAAACTTTCTTTCAATCCATAAAAGTTCCTTTTCTCAAAATGTGCTAGCTTGTTTAAATATGCGTTGTATTTAGGAAATACTTTGGTTTAAAGGTAGGTTTAGTTCTGGTATTTTAATTTGTTGGTATCATTTTCTTTATATGGTATAGAGTAATCCAATCTTGATTATACACTTAAGTCCTTGACCTCGTCTCATTCCTTTTAGGCTTGTTGCTTTTTATTACTGGCTGAGTGTGTCAAGCTATCACAACCTTATCTATAATTGGTATCCCATGTTAACTCTGTGTCTGTGTATTTTCCTATCCTTTTGGTTTGGTGATGTGTTACAAAATTATTACTATTTATTACCGTACATATAATACTAGAATAAAAATTCTTTTTGTTTAGATGACAACTTTTTATGAATTATTACACTTGATTTTCTTTTTTTTGCTAGAATTTTATGATTATAATAGAGTATTTAGGGATTCAGAGAGAACTATTCAAGACCACTTAGAATCTAGATATTGTAAAATTTAATAATGATCCTCAAATTTGAGCTTTTTGTTCTAACATGAAGAATAATAGTTTGGTAAAAATTAGTTCATTTAATGTTTTCTCAAACTTGTCTTGACGTTTTTAGATTTCAATCTTTGCTTATAGTGCTAGTAGTTTTGTGGCTGTGGAAAATGTCGTAGGATATGTTTTAGGGACTTTATCTTAATGAATATGTGTTGTGGAAGATAAGAAACTAAAGATAAAAAGTATTTAATGCAATCTAATTACATTTTTAATATATGTTTTTTTCTTCATAAAATTAATCTATATCTTTAATTGGTAAATTTGCATTTATTATGATTCATTTTTAGGTAGATATTAAAGACACACATTGTGTTAATTAAAGATTAGGGTCAGGGGTAGCTCCACACTCGGACGAGTGGGGGCAATTGCCCCTACTAAGTCCAATGCGTGTGTGTATGTTTTTTTTTTTATATATATATAAAAGTTCTTGATGATCCATCTTATCTTTATTAATTTCGCTTTTCTCCCAAAACTTATATATATATCAAATCCCTTTCTACCAAATGTGTTAACCTTTAACCCAACAAACTCTTTATTTAAACTATAAATTCCATTATCTAAATTATTAACAAGGTTTACTGACTTATATATTTTAGAACTCCTTTTTCTTTATATAGTTTATTCTTTATATAATTTATTTTCATTATTAACTAAACTATAAATACATTTAATCTATAAAATTAACTTACAATTAACTATTTTTTTTAACATACCATTTTTTTTTAAAAAATTGATAATTTTTTAATAGATTACCAAGTTTATTATAAATTGAAATTAACTCTAAGACAAACATTTTACTATTATATTCTTAAAACTAAAAGGTGATTACAAAAAGAGATAAGTTTTTAATACTTAATCTTAATTACTTTTTTACTAGTTATCAAATATTTTCGATACTATATTTTTAATATACAATAATCTACTAAAG
The DNA here is from genome assembly GCA_013180625.2 of Boswellia sacra. NCBI lineage: Eukaryota > Viridiplantae > Streptophyta > Magnoliopsida > Sapindales > Burseraceae > Boswellia > Boswellia sacra. Next base: position 254,359 of record SNVD02013269.1, read on the forward strand.
AAAATCTATTTATTATATATCATATTTTTATTTTATTACATTCGAAACTAGTCTACTGATTTACTTTTCTGACTCCGTCACTGTGTAGGGTATTATATACAAGTTGCATAACCGCTAGCACAATACAGTCTGAAGCAATTTTGCCAATACCCAAAGATATGTATAGTTATGATATTTGTCTGCTTCCTTGGTGTCATGTTGGTGAATGAATGGATGAACAATTAATGCTGTAAATCTTGGCTTTTTCAATTGCATTCATTAGAGCTTAATCTCATTGTGAATTCTTGTGAATTAAAGATTAATTTTATGAATTGCTTGATAGTTGCAGAATTGATTTCCATGTTCTACACTTGTCTTGCAGATAAGGGTTTCCGCAACAGTTTTTGTTATGAATGGCCATTCTTATTTTCACGTTGTAGCATCAAACTTCTTCAGAACTTGGTTTGGTTATTTACTTGCTTTCCACATTTAATTAGGTGGCCTCGGTCAACAACAATTAACACCATCACCATTGAACCTTGAGGGCGTGTTTAGGAGCAGGTCAGACATGGGATTGGACTAATCTCAGTCCTATCCCATGTTTGATGCATGCGTGGGATGGACTGATAGTTCAAGGGCGTTCCAACCCCATTCCCAGCAGCGGCATGGCACTTACGCTACGTTTAGGGGTCGGAATTGGATTGGATTGAGATTGAGATTAGGATTGGTACTGGATTAGATTGGACTAGACTATAAATAGCATTGTCTTATATTTGGTATAGGATGAGACTGGACTATATTAGTATATAATAAACTTTTTAGAAATCAATTTTTAAATATAAAATAAATTATTTTTATTCAAGTTTGATTGAAATAAAAACTAATTTAACATCCATTAAAAATGTTTAAAAACTTTTTAATGTTTTTACAAAGATTAAAATATTTTGCATTTCATTAGGAATTAATTATTATATAAATTATAAATAATAATTTTAAAATTTGGATTATTTTTTAATTATTATTACATCATTCTTATGATAATGAAGATTAATTTTGGATAAAAATAATTAAATATGTGAATATAATTAAAAATTATACTATATTATGAAATTATTACAAAAGTGATATAATTATTTATTATATATATAAATTTCTATATTTTATTAATAGTTTTTTAATAATATTTTATTTTTACTATGCAAAAATAATATTATTTTGAAATTAGAAATTGAGTAATTCAATTAATTATTGTATTTATAAATTTTTATATTTTTATATTAATTTTTAATAATATTCCATTTTATTATATAAAAATAAAATTATTTTGGAATTATTAATTGAGTAGTTCAATTAATTATTTTATTTATAAATGCTCATATTATTATACTAATTTTTAAATAATATTCCATTTTATTATATAAAAAATTATTTTGGAATTAATTATTTGAGTATTTCAATTAATTATTATATTTATAAATGTTTATATTATTATATTGATTTCTTAATAGTTTTTTACTTTTATGATATAAAAATAATATTATTTTGGAATTATTAATTGATTAATTCAATTAATTATTGTATTTCTAAGTGTTTATGTTATTATAATAATTTTTTTGTTAATATTCCATTTTTATTATATAAAATTAACATTTTTTGGAATTATTAATTGAATAATGTAATTATTAATTATATTTATGAGATTTTTATATTTTTATATTAATATGAGTTTAATAATATTTCTTTTTACATTATATTAATTTTTCTAAAATTATTAATGATAATATATTTATTTTTAATTTTTTTTATAACTATATTATATTATCCTTTTAATGTTTTTATTAATAATAATTTTATTTTTTATTATATTATATCATTTATTGTTATAATTATAATAAGATTTAAAAAAAAAAGGTTGACCCAAGCTTGGGACAAGGAGTCCATGGTGAAACATGGGACAAGTTGTCTCATGAATTTGGCACTATTAGGACTAGCATCTAGTCTCAATCTCCTTAAAATGTTCCAAACAAGGGATTAGGACAAATAGTTCTAAAAATTAGTCCAATCCCCCCCTTGTCCTGTCTCCCAAACATACCCTTATAGTCCAAAGCTGGGATAACATTTTTTATTTTTAATTAAAAAATTAAACTTAAATTAAATAATAAATATAATATAACCTAATAATTTTTAATTATATTTAAATATTTAATAAAATCAGTTTGGATTTTTTACCTATAAAAATGGTGAAATAATAATATAACATGAATATAAAAATAAATATAATCTAATAATACTTAAATACCAATTATTAATAAATTATATATTTGATTTTATTTAATTTTATGTAATAATTAATTTTAATATAAAATATAATTTATATTATTAATTATATAGAAGTATGAACAAATACTTAATAATTAATTTTTATTCAAGTTCAATTTGAATTAAAATTAAATTAGTTTATTTTTTAAAATTATTCTCTTAAAAATCGTCATCTATTATTTAGTCTACTCCCATATTGCACCAAACATAAGACAGTGGTATATAGTCTCATATTACACCAAACATTGGACAGTATTATTTAGTCTAGTCTCATACTGTATCAAACATAAAATAGTACTATATCCAATCCAATTCCAATCTCAATTTCAATCTTAGTCTAATCCAATCTATTTCAATCCAATCCCGACTTTCAAACGCACCCTCACGGTCTTAGTGATGACTGACGTGATAATGAAAAGGAAACTTGCAAGAAATTAAACCAGAGTATCAAATTGCTTTCCCACTTATATAGCATTACAAGCATGGTTAAACCCCATACCAAAATCCTAAGCAAAACCTAGCATTAGTTAGGATTACAATAGTATATTTTCAAACTCCAACTTAACACCAAAGATGACATGGCTTGCCATAGAATAAAACTTGAAATTCTTTTGATATTTTTAATTAGTTGGTTTTATTTTTTCAAAAAAAGTTCTTTGCAGCCTAAGTTCCAGCACCTAGCTCAATTCTGATTTTTTGGTGCTTTATCTTGCCCCGCTTACTGCTGCTTCATGAAGTTTTCTTGTAAATCTGGGAATCGCCGCAGCGTTTAAAGCAGATCTTAAATTGGTTCGCCGTAGCTTATAGAACTATATAATTTGCAATGACGAAATTTGGATGGAATCCCTGATAATAGATCTCAGTTCCCGGAAGTTTAGATATATGGTGAGCGTGGCTAAGAAGCAAAAGTACTGATATTTTATACTTCTTCAATGTTTATATATATGTAATAAATGTTTATATATATGTAATAAGCATTTATTGGAATGTACAAAGAAAGAAGAATAGGCCATTGAAAACGTGAAAATAGGAACCCATGTTGCCATTTCATGGCTCCTAGAATGCAACTCTGCTCATTCTCATGCTGGGAAGTGCAAAATCACACTACAAAAAACATAGAACCATAGGTTCTTAAAACCGTTATCTTTTGATTGTGCTCAAATCGACGGCCCCAACAATCCTCCTTGTGTTAAAGCATCCGAACGACGTTCAATCGTGTACTCATGACTCAACCCAGTAAATTTCTCTATCAACCTCTTCACCAACTGTTTCCGCCTGTAACCTGAAGTGACCAATCAGATGCAATATTCAGCAAATGAGAGTTACAATACTACTAACACGTATTAAATAGTTTCTGAGAATATGAAAAATTATAATCGTGCAAGGTAGATTTGAAGAAAATCCGCTGAAGCTTGCACATGTCAGGCTCGTCTTGGCAAACGCCACTACTTAGGAATACTTTGCATTAGCACTCTTACACCCCCATAAAAATACGGCTTTGGCTAGGGTGCATTAGGAGCTTGGTGCACCCTCCCCCCAATCTCTTATCCATTTTTCCCTAACTTTTTGGGTTTCGTCCCAAATTTTTTGGGGAACATTGGGCGCACCAGGTACACTGTAGTCAGAACCTAAAAATACTGGTCAAATAGAGTACACTGGGGACTTAAAATTTCTCCTTTGTTAAAAGACATAAACCACATATGTGACCAAGAGTAGAGCAATTCGTAGGATTACCCTATTAAGAAAATCAAGCCTCATTCTCAAAAACTTACCCTATTTTCTATTGCAAGATAAATAACAATAATGAATTAAACATAGTTCTTATATAAGTCATAGGAACAACATCATGTAACAGTTCACACCTTAAGAGGTCTCCTATACCATGCAGCCATAATAGCTCTTTTCTCTCTAAACCCCAGCTGTAACTTTCACTTCAGGACCGGTCATTCCCTGAAACAAATTTTATTAAGAATTGAAGAATACTTTCACAAAGACCATTTCCAATAAAAAAAACCATAAAAATCCAAAGCATGAAAACAGATAATGATCACCAATGACTCCAGCAATGAGATGCATAAATGACTTAAATAATGAGATCAATCTAGGCTTGCTAATAATTTTAAAGGACAATATCAGCAGCAATAAAATTTGATAAACACTAGGATGAATGAAAAGAAAATGTTGGAAACCTATCATTCTTTAGTTACTAAAAGTTCACGAGTTTGGTACAATGGCTCAGAACTGACTGAATTAGACTCATACAAACCTCAGATGGTGGGTTCTTTCTAATCTTTCGAGTAGGCATCCTCATTGTGACAAACTCCTCTGCTGCTGTTGGGTGAATTCCCACCGTTGCATCCAAGTCTGCCTTAGTCAAGCCAGCTTTAACAGCGACTGCAAATCCCTGAAAATTTAACAATCATATGACTCATAAACCTTTCTAATTATACATGTATAACTCGTTTCTATAATTGTCCCCATTAAAGTGAGGCCGCTGCAACACTTGGTGCTGAAACTGCAAGACACCACTTTGCATGCTATTGAGCTTTTGGTTTTCCCATTTGACAACCTTTGAGAAATAAGCAAAACAATAAAAGATCAACATGAAAGAACATGTCTACATTTGGTCTGTCTATGTTTTTAATTCAATCACCTGTATGTCTTTCACCTTCCCTGATCACCAGATGAACTGTTCTAAGCAGTGGAATGAGAGACCATGTATTCAAACCATCCATCATACAATTACAACCACATTCTAAATGTGAGCTCTGAAATGGTGGTCCAGACCCTTAGAGTAAGCCTTGTCTTGGCTTGCCAAGTACTCACCTCATGAGCACATATATGAGGTTCAAAGATTAAGGTGTGGGTGGGTTGTTCTGCTTTAAGAACCAAAACAGGCATTTTGGATTGACTACATTGACTCATGAAAATTTGAAAAACAATAAAAAGTGAATTCTGATCTAAAGAATTAATTAGAGTGCCTTTTCTTTTAAATTCAGTTACAGCATTAACTGGGAAGGAACAAACCTGCACAATTTCAGGCGCATCTTCTCCACACATGTGCAAACCCAGAACTTTGTTTGTCACCGCACATACTACAAGTTTCATGAATACCCGATCCGGAAGCCCTGATATTGTAGCTTTTAAAGGCCTGAAGTTTGCTGTGAAGATATCAATGTCACCATATTCCTGAATAGCCTGTGAAGTTCTTGAAACATTAATAACAAGAGTCTAATTGCACTGTTGCAGACATGCAAACTAAACAGCAGTACCTGTTCTTCAGAAATACCAACTTGTCCAATTGGTGGCTGGGAAAAAACAGCGGATGGAACAGCTCTACTCAGAGAGAAGGAAGAAAGAAAAAAATTCAGAAAGGTATCAGTTATGAACAAAATTTGCATCACTGTCTTGAAAACTCACAAACATTATTAACAGAAAGCATTGAGAATTTCAAAATAAGAAAAGATTCCTCTGCAAGAAAACAACATTTATATTATAAACACACCAAAAAAAAAAAAAATTGCACATAGTAGTAGTTCATACAACTGATATTCCACTGTCTAAAACCTGTGTTTAAGGAACTCTTTCTGGATTTACCCCCAACAGGAACTATTTTTCAATCAGACCATGTCCATAACTGGCTAATTGCATTATAATTATCATTTGATTAATGAATTAACTAGGTTAACCAGCTCATAACTAATGTTCTTCAATAACTATAAGACACATTTGTTTCAACAAATTCCTGAACAAAATGTAGAAGAATGATATCCATGATTCTATGCAAATGATTTTATGTATATAAACATTCACTATTTATTCAAATTTTGGTATTTAAACTATAAGTGAACAAGAAAATTTCACTAACTCTATTCATTGTCAGATGAGTCAAAGCCACAACTTCGCCAACACCCTATTTTCTAGACGTTAAACTAGACTTTTATCCATCCCTATTATGAAAATTTGTTTATGATAGCATATCAATCCCCTTTCAGGTTGTTTTCTATACATTAAACTAGACCTTTAAGTTAGTGTAAGATTATCAAACAGATATACTTTGTGTAAATCATTCAAGTAATGAATGAAGCACTTTAATTGTTTTTTGAACATTGCATGAAAGTTTGAGGTATTTAATTGCAACTAATGGGTTTAGGAATTTGAAATGAGTTACAATCTAAAGTTCAATTATTAAATCTTAAATGAAGAGCAGCAAACAGTAACCCAGCAAATAGAAAATACATGGTTTGCCCTATATTAACATTATCCAGCTTCACTGAATAATACGACAATTTTCTTTAACAAAAATAAAATAAATGCAGCTCTATTTTTTAAATAAATGGCACACAGGGATTAGAGCATTTCTATTGATCAATAATAATATACCAAAGACTTAATGAAAAGATTTTTAGAATACCTATAATCAGGTTTTGTTGGCTCATCCAGAAACAACGTTTTTGCTAGAGCCCCTCCCTCCATCAAAGCAACTGGAGTCAAATTTATTCTGTCTGTGACATCTCCAACTGCCCAAATGGAAGGAACTGATGTCCGAGAGAATTCATCAACCTGAGGAAACAGTGAAGAAGAAAACTAAATAACATAAAGCACCATGCCTGCAGAGGTACCAATACAGCAAGTACACTACCTGTATTGCTCCATTCTTGTTCATTTTCACGCCCACAGCTTCCAATCCAAGGTTCTGCAATGCAGTAGGAATTCATATTATGTCCACTGCATAACCAATTTATTATTCCTCTTTCACGTTAAATGTTTTAGAAGGAAAAAAAAAGTGTAACTCTTGTAAAAATTTGGGCTTCTTAAGGTTTGCATAGTCACCATTGATAGATAATCACAACAAAACACACGCGTGATTGCAAACCTTGAAGAAGAATACTCTAAGGTCCTATCCTGAATATCTTTTTTTCCAGGCAAGACGGATACCCAGACTTCCACATTCATGACTTGATGTTACATAATCAATGGTCCCAATGGACAAAATGAGGCCAACACAAAATTCTAACTAGCAATGTAGAAGATAATCCAAACCTTTGTATTTGGTCTGCGTCCAGTTGCAAACATGATATGAGAGAATCCTTCAACCATTCCTTTGTTAGTCTTCAGAGATAGTGAACCATCTGGTGACTTTAGGATAGCCTGAGGTGACTCCTCCGTGTGAAACTCAATTCCTCTTACAGACATCTGCTCTGCAACAAAATCTCTTATCTGTAGAAAGATAAGGAGACAAGTTTATTGAGCAAGAAAATTTCATTTAGAAGTTTTCTTAAATAAACATCTAGTGCCGTTCCTCACCTCATCATCAAAACCCCTTAAAACTTTTTTCTGCCGTATAAAAACATGGACGTCACTTGTCAGACCATTGAAGATGCCAGCAAACTCCAAGGCAATGTATCCACCACCAATTATCGCCATTTTCGCAGGCTTTGAGGGCAAATCAAGTGCAGCATCAGAATCTATTGCATGCTCACTACCAGGGATATCAGGAATGAAGGGACGCCCCCCAACCGAAATAAGGATGTGCCTAGCTGTATAGAGTTTTCCATCTACATCGACAGTGTGTGGGTCCACAATCTGCATAGATTTCATTTATACATTAGAAAAACCCATGTGCAGTTCAAGAAGCACAAGGAAAGAAATTGAAAAGAGAAATCAATTAACTGACCTTTCCACGACCTTCAATTAAGGTGACATTAGCATTTTTGAGAATATTCTTGTAGATACCAGTAAGGCGCTGCAACTCAGCATTCTTGTTAGCAATCAAGGTGCTCCAATCATGCTGCGGTTCTGCTTCATATTTCCATCCAAAACCCCTACTCTCATCAAATTCATGTGAAAATTTTGAAGCGTACACCAGAAGTTTCTTTGGCACACATCCACGAAGGACACACCTGCATTGAAGATAAATAAAGTAAAGAATCATTAGGAAGCTCATAATAAAAACATAAAATCACTAATATTTACCATTTGGCGATCTTAGAAAATTAAAATTAAAATAACAGATGCAATAAGTTTCCGAAGTAGAGATCAGGGAATGGAGCTAAGAGTAGCCCAAGAAATATAAGAGGCATAAAAAATAAAATTTTGAAACCAAAAATAAATTTAGCAGTTAATAAGCAAAGTTAACATTTTCTTTTCATGGTATTAAATTAAGATAAAGATAAACAAATAAAGTTAACTTCTGAAGCAACATAATGGAATCGTATGGCATGGATTAAGCAAAAAAGACAATTTCAATCAAATTTAAAAACAGTATATATTGGAAACTTACGTGCCGCCGACCCCGCCGGTAGTTTCGGAAGATATTGTTGAGAAGGGAAGCTCGCAGACAGCGACGGAAGCACCGAAATTGGCAGCAAAGCGGGAGGCACGGACGCCACCGCTGCCGGCACCAATAGTGAAGAGGTCGAAGTCATAGTGGCGGGTGGGCTCAGCTCCATTATCGGACTCGGCTCGAACTGCGAAATGGCGGCGCTGATGGTGACGGTGGTGGTGGAAGCGAGGGAGAGGGCTTAGGGATTTTGGAAGGGAGAGAAGGTGAGGAGAAAGTGGGAGTGAAATTGGCAGCCTTTTGTAGAAGAAGGTGGTAGTAAGCTTTGGGGTTGTAACAGACGTTGCCATGTTTGTTTTTGTTTTTTAAAATTTTGGTTTGATTTCTTTTCTTCCTATATTATCCAGTTTAGGCGACTTCATGTCGATGATGATGACGAAGAGAAGTACACAAGTGTGATTTGTAGGTGTTCACTTTACGAGACTTTCTACGCCGTTAGTGGCGGGGGCCCATTCGCATCAATCGGTTTAGATGCTTCTTGATCAAATTTTGATTGATTCTTCTTTTCTTCGCCAGGTTGCGTCAACCATGACAGGAGGATCAAGTTCGATTAATTTCTCAGTCTGTTCTTATTTAGTTTATAAACCAAATTGTTAATAATAATACTAATAACCCTCTTCCCTATTATCATTTTTTAACCCAGCAGCTTTGCTAAATTTGATGTATAAATTTCAGAAAAATACCCTCTAACCACAATCACTCAATCAGAAACTTATTAATGTGACAATAAGCCAGTTTTGGTCTTGAAACCACGTATAAAAATGTCTGTACGCTAGATTTAGCCTGGCAATAAGAGCAACCATTTGCTTACCAAACAAGTAACCCAAAATTATAGAGTAGATTCCCTGGCCAATTAACTAGAATACTACTATAATTAATGTCATGGCCAAAGTAATAATTCAAGCTGCCCCCAAGTGGCAACGAAACGAATTTTCATTTTAAGTTCAACGCCGAAGAGCCAAAAACAATGAAGCATATACAATATTAATTATACCACTAACAAAATTTTTAAAAATTATATCATATACAGCTGTTGTCAATCCCTTGAATATACATCTAATTCCAAAGCACCATTGCTGAGGCGAGGTGCCAAAGATGCAGACATGACACCAAGATACGAAGAAGTTCATTCACTTCCTGTTAAGTTGATTTTAGACGGATAACTAACTCAGGGTAGCCCAATCCATTTTTTTAAAAAAATCCTACTTTTTTCTCTTGCGACAAGAAAATTTTGGTCAGCAAAGCCTGGAGCACATATTTGGCTGCTTTTCTTCTCATTTCATAGACTTACATATAAAGTTTATCAATTAATCTCAACCTAGTCTTGCATTAAGAAACCTTTTTTCAGCATCCTACCACCATGAAACAGGGCCCAGACCATCATAATCGATCGATCCCTGCAAAATATCAAATGACAAATAGATTTCAATAACAATAGTTGCTCTTTGCCAAAAGCTTGAGGCATCAGCCCCAAGCTGATTGTGCCTTTTAATTAATTTATCCAACTTTTCATGTCTGGAAATTCAATTAAATTTGACAGGCAACTCTATTAAATTGGTAGTTTTTGTATCTAAAAGGAAGACTACATCTTTACAAAGATCCAGTCATGCCACCTCCAGAGGCAATTTCCAGTCAAACAATAATTTTTTCAAGGATGTACTTACAGTAATCACCATAGGGGCAAATGGCTTTGATCCTTCTGGTTGCTCAATAGGAATTGGAGGATAATTAACACTGAGAACTCGAAACTTAATCTGACATTTAAAATCTAAAGTCAGCATAAGTGTGCATAAAAGTTTTGAGGATATGATAGCAAAAGCAAAAACAATGTCAACCTCATCCAATCCATCAATAACATATTTTGTATCTCCAAATTCCCATATCCATTGAACATTGTACCTGCAATAATAATAATAGAATAAGTGTAGAATTGAGAAAACAGACATAAAGAGAAGAACTAAAAAGTAAAACAGGAATAAAATAAAAATATTTTTAGCAATGCGTAGAAACTTCTGAATGGCAGTTCTAACAGAGTATAGAAAATCAGTAAAAGGAAACCCACCTTTTACCCGGGTCTGGCACAGAACGGGATGGACTTGGCAAAAGATGGACAGGTATGTAAATGTCATCAAAAAATCCAAGAGATACTGCCGATACAATCAAAATAAAACAACAGGATTCAAACTTAGTTGCTCCGATTAAAAAGAGAAATATCATTCATATCGACTTGTATTATAGAGAAGATAAGACTAACAAAGATGACTTTTCAACTGAAACATTGAGTTAACTGTAACCACAACCAAAGACCAGCTGATTGACAACCCTCCATTGAGTTCATTAACACTCAAGAATCCAACTAGAAGGCACAACTTCCCTCCAGACCACAAGAGAAAGGACAGGGGCAAATTCATGTAAGTACTTGTCCAAGTGCTAATTCAGGTACAAAAAAAGGAAAGAGAAATAGTGGGAGATGCATATATATCCTAAACAAAATCAAAATAATAATAATAATAATAAGTAGTGTGATCATAGTTAGACGTACAGCGCAAACCATTGGCATCAGATTCTTTAAGTTTTCCACAAATAATCTCTCCCACAAAGGGGCGAAACACAACCAGTCTAAACTTTGCCTGCCAGATGAACAAAACAAGATAGTCAACACATTTGTTATTAACTTAGTTGCATTGTGCTTCACACAGCAATTTTCTGCAATAAATAATGGCATGTGATGGAAATATTTCAAGAATACCAATCTACCAGATCAAGGTGATTAGTAGTAAAACTGAAGATCACCAAATGCTTTTATAAGCAATATTCAATAAACAAATAAGCTCAATTAAGATCCATTAAAAGATCCATTAAAAACACAAGGGAGTCATCCAATTTATACTTGATATCCACATTTCGAACTTGAAAAAAAAAATCTCAAGAAATTAAAAAAAAAAAGATAATTTGATCATAGCTGGAAGAAGAAATAAAGATCACATGTTTTCTCAACTGAATCACAAAGTAAAAGTCTACAAAAACTGAACAAATTTCTGATAAGGCAGTTTTTTTGGGTTGGATCGGGTTGGCGGTGGTAAAGGTTGAAAAGTTGGCAACTATTGAACTTTGAATTCCTCCCATAACAAGGCAATGAGGCTTTACCAGCTATACTAGAAGGCACCTTAAGTAGTTGATCTTATGATGCAAAAAAGAATGGGATAGAGCAACACAAATCTTGAAAATACAGAAACAGATGCCATTAGTTTTGAGAAAATTTCTACCAATCAACAAATTCCAGCAAGTTGGGCATAAGTATTTGTTGATTTCCCTTGGAAATGTCGAACAATGGAAACTATAACTTCAGCTAGTCTATTTCATTAATTCAATGATAAAAGATAAATGTAATCCTAATAAAACCAAAGCTCATCTAAAATAAGATAATAAGCAAATAAATAAAATAAAATGAAAGGTAAACATTATTATCACTATACATACTTGAACACTGCATCGTCTTATTTATAAAACTTAACCACCATTATGAGAAGAAAATAAAAATAGAAATGAGTGCAAGTAGCAAGCAAACTAATAGTCTAAGCAGATGGTAGAAAGTCAGGTAAGGCTATACATAGACGTATATAAGAAGTCCAAACATACCGTATAGGTTGAAGCACCTTCTCCAGGAAAGATAAAGCCACCTTCAATTCCACAGATATCATAAATAGAAATACACAATCCCAAGTTCGTAATAACCTTCATTACAGATGTCATATAAACTTCCTTTTAGATGTAATCAAGCATACTTCATCAATATAAAAATAAAGGGCAGTTTTAACGTGCAACGTGTGCTCTAAGGCGCATGTTAAATCCCCAAGAAAAATAGGGTAAATTTCCTCGAAATTTGCAAATTCTCAACAAGAAGACTGTATGCAAGTAATTAAATACATAAATTTCAAAATGAATCTACGTAGTGTTGAAGGGCTTAACATCGCAAGTTAAGACTACCAAAAATAAACAAAATAAAATAAAAATATACACTGGAGAGAAACCCCACAAACCTTATCTAAGAAAATATTTTCAAGCTCTATTTTAATGGCTTCATCGAGAGGAAGACTAAGAAGATGAGGAGGCAAACGCAAGGTGTGCTCGATTTTGCTAAGATAGAACATGTTTTTTTTTTTTTTTTTACCTTCTTCAAATATATAGATGCCAACACTGAGAGCAAAAGATAACTCTTGATAAGCAACAGTGATAAAAGCTTCAACTTCGTTCAATTAGAGAAGATTAGAACGGGAACCCGCATGCTTGGCGAGGTTAATGGAGAGAGGGCAACTTACGTTTGCTCTTCTTCTTCTCGACGGGCGGCACTGGATGCTTTGGTTTGTGCCGTCAGCAGCAAATAGGAATGTGAAATGCAACTGCGAAAGTGGCATTGCGGGCCTTTGGTATTTAATTGCTCCCCTAAACGACGCCGTCTGGCTTTCTCCTTTCTTCCCTTTTTTGGAAAATAAAAAATTTCTAAATTTTAAATATTTTTTGTTACTATTCAAAAACAATATTAATAATTTTAAAAAATTTAGATATTCTAACCAAATTCAATTTAATTTCAAGTCCTCACTCAAATCTCTAAATGTAAATGTACGCTCGATAACTCAACACTCAACATCTATTAGATAATTCTTGAATATTTTGATTTCGCAAACCAATTTTAGAACTCTACATCATGTTCGACAATTTGAAATATCACTGAGCAATAAATAAATTAATGTATTATTAATTATTAAAAAAGCTTTCAAGAGTTATTTTTTTTTTGGTGTTCTCTTTAATTTTTAACACAATACGTTGGATGAATTTTGACGAATATATTTCAAATTTGATTATAAAATAATATTGTAAAAATTGTCGGAAAACATAATTAGATAGCTTTTCCTAATAAGCTTTTTACTTATTTCAAATAATACATTGACGGGAATAATAAATAATAAATCATAAAATAGTTGTAATTAATAATTTATCATAAATTGGAAAAATTGACCTTCGTTGGATTGCTTAATATTTCCGAAGAGCAAGTGTTTACGTAGAGATTGAAGCACCTCGCAATCGATAAAAACAAAGCAAAAAATAAGAAAAAAAAAGAAGGGCAAATGAAATCTGTGTGATAGGAAACAAAATTAAAAAAGTATATGCCTTAGCGTTGGATATGTTTCAATTGTCTATGAAAGTGTTACATGTCGAAATGATTTGTTAGGCAAATATTAAATAATATTAGACAAGCATTTAAGTATTTAACATAATATCAAACTTTCAAGTATGTTGAATAACTGTTGCGGAGAATTACTTACGTATTTCGAAAAGTCGAATGTATTTAACACTTGATAGTAAACTTGCGGTATAACATCTAAATCTTTTAAAATATTTCCATTTACTAAAAGATAGCCAAAACTTCTTTTTTTGGTTTTTTTGTTCTTTTGTTTTGCAATTTCCCTGCAACATGAATGATATATATCGTGACAAATCGGAATCACAATTTTGCTTCCCATCGACAATCTGTTCTCTTCTTTATGGTCGTGAACGGATTTGATCACTTGGTGTAACCTCGATGAATATCATTTTGTGAATTGTGAGGAAAGCAAATAAATGCGATATATCCTAATTTCCTCTTCTTCAATCCACATCCATCAAATTACATGAAGCATTAAAGAAGAAATAACATTAAAAACAGTTTGAGAAACAAATACACATATGTAACACAGAAAAAGGAAGTTTTACTACAACACAGGAATAATGGCCAAACTGTTTACATTTCTACAAATGGGGTTTGGCTTTAAGGTTTAAAGGGACAATCCAGACTCCTCATCCTCATCAAGAGAGGCAGTGTAAGTAAAGTAGAGTGCCCAAATAAGACCAAACACACCCAACAGAATCCAACCAAGAAGATTGTTGCTTAAACCAAATGGAAGCCCTGTTCCCTCAGTGCTCATTCTCTCATCCACCAAAGCCATGGCTGGGTTTGACATGGTAGCAGCACAGGCTGCTGCCAGCAAAGATGCACTCATTCCCATGTTACTTTCCTGCTTGAAGGGCTTTTCCTCCATGGAACATCTCACTTTTCCCTTCATTGCCATCCTTGGCAACCCTGTAACATTGACCATTTATATTTCTAAGTATTTGAGAATTATAGCCTATATGACTAGCAAACACAAATCAATCAATTATATATAGAGTTGCAAAATAAAAGCAACTATCTTCCTGGCTATTGGGTTCGGTGAGGTGCTATCATATCTAAATAAGCAAAAGTTGCTAAGTCTAACTAAGGAAAAACTTGAAATTAAAATGGTTTTAGGAAATGTGAAGACCATACCAAGAACAGGTGATGAAGAAGCCCCAGCTGGTGACTTGTGCACAAGAGCGGAGCCAGTGATTGACGAAGTTGGGGCACTAGCAGTGATGGAGGCCATTGTTTGATGTTGTTGGAAATGGAGCACAAAAGGAGTTGCAGTGAAGACTGAAGGGTATCTGGTATAATTTAGAAAGTTGTATTTACAGATCATATTTTTGGGGTCCAAACCGGTCACCACAGAAGATGGATGGATAGGTGACCCTTCGTTTGATATCCTCTATCCACACTACTCCAACCAATTAACTCCACGTGTTTCTCACATCATCCACTTCAGCTCGCATCCAATAGAGCTCTATTGAAGTTGGGGGAAGCAAATTAAATCAAGAAGGCTCGGGACCCATTCCAATTTTGACCTATAATTTTAATATCTGTTTTTATATTCTTCTTCAATATTTATCCAAATTTTAAAAAAATTTCATAGGATGAATATCAACTCCTTTCTTTGAGATATCTCCATTTGTGAAAATACAAGTGTGCGTGGTTTAATTTGGATGGGCTTTGACTCAACCTACATCAAACAAAAAATTTCGAATTAGTCACCAAACCAGGTAAAACAAATGTAATTGATTAATTTGGTAAGGACGAAACAAAAGGAACAGAATAAAATTTCCAATTTGATTTACTCAGTATCATTCCCCAAAGCCCTATAAATATGCGCATTAAAGATTAATATTTAGGCATGAAATTAGAACAACTACCGATAAAGAAGGAACTTCAGAGCTATCAGACGTTAAACAGTAGACATTTTTTAAAAATATATATAATACAAAATTAAAAAAATATTAAACATCTTTCACCAACTGTCCAGACAAGAAAGAATAAAAGATGTTTAAAATGTGGAATTGTATTCCTAAAAGGATAGAAATATGAAATATAAAAATCAAAATAAATATAATCTAAACCATAAAAATTTCGAGTTACAATTGTATAACTAAATCAATCCGTATAAATCTAAACAAAAGTGATGTTTGTACCAATTTTTCAAACTGATAGGGTCCAGGGAATACTTTTGAAAACCTTAAGAGTAGTCATTACTTTGAGAAACTGTTTTTCTAGAATCACAAACGCCTGTTCAAACCTGCTCTCATGTTCCGTGAGATTCTCAATGGAAAAAGCTATCAATTTATACTTCTGTCGCTCTTCTAGAACAAACCAAAAGAAAAACTAGTTTTATACATAATTTTCACAAGCAACGTCGCATCGTTCAATGGCTTGAAACGCCTCAAAAGGTTCTAGCTTGCTTCACCCTCTACACAAGCTTTCGATAAAGGGTGATGTTTATAATACAGCTTGCGTTGTCTGAATGGAAAGAATAAAGAAAGAAAACGTAAGAGTACGCATTGCACTATAATTTATTGGACCCACAACCAGCGAAGCAGGGATGACAAAGCGTAAGCTTAACGATATTATGACCCTTCAAATCATAGAACATTTACAAACTTGTGTAAATGCAACCCAAGGATCAGAAAACAAATGATGAAAACATGAATAGAAGTCGCTGTCCTTTCAGCAATTTTTCATTCTAATGTAAAATGTGAAATGAGTTTATGTACAGACATCTACTACCAGCACTATAACATCACACAGAGGCTACATTTTAGTTACTGCTCTAAATCGATTCTCAGCTCCTAGAAGATTACTGCCGGAAAATTTTGGGAAAATTGAGGTAAATTTTACATGAGATCTTTAAAGAATCAAGTAAACTTGTAGCACCTGGAACAAGTAATCAATATAATGTGGTTTGGGTGAATTAATACCATTTTTTTTAATTGCAAAATTCAACTATTCATGGATGTTGCAACGTTGCAAGAAAGGGTGGTCATACTTCAAATGTTTACTCCAGTAGCTCTTATATTTCGAAATTCCAATATCTAACCATGGTTTCATAACTCCATCATAGTGTA
Organism: Boswellia sacra; assembly: GCA_013180625.2. Classification (NCBI taxonomy): domain Eukaryota; kingdom Viridiplantae; phylum Streptophyta; class Magnoliopsida; order Sapindales; family Burseraceae; genus Boswellia; species Boswellia sacra. Next base: position 271,286 of record SNVD02013269.1, read on the forward strand.
TCACTGCTGATCGCTCAATATCACGTCTTGAGATGCCCAAGTCATAACCTAGCCCAAGTAAATGCCATCTCCTGTCCAAAGCCACTGTCTGGTTATAGAAAGTGATCCAACCTAAAGGCAAGCTCCCTGCCTTCCACAATGGCCTCTTATTTCCCTGCAACCAATCAGCAGGCAAAACAAGGATCAGAATATTTAATTCGTACCCAATTGATCCACATAGTGACATGTATATCTCTGTATATTATGGTATTATCGATACTACAATTAAAATTGCATGCAAGGCATGATAGATCCCTACCCTCCCAACACACCAATCCCAACACACAGACCCCACCAGCACCCCCCACCCCCCAACCAAAAATAAAAAAAAGAGAGATGACAGATTTCAAAAGCAACATAATTAATTAAGCACTACACGAAAATGATATTGCCAGAAAATCTACATCCACCTCCAGAGAATTAGTGGTTCTAACAGAACATAATTCTAAGCAGGTGACCAGGAAAGGGGGTAAAGCAAAATTCCTAATATAATAAATAATCAGAAAAACTGAGGTAACTCTAAACTAAACAAAAGACACTGACGTAAACTATCTAACATGAAGATTCAATAGCCGACACTTTAAAACACAAATTTTTTCTTTGTTGGGGTTGAAAAAAATAGATGCCAATCAGAATGAGATGTATTAAAAGAAAAACAGAAATAACATAATCCACAAAAATTTTGCTAAGCAAGAAATTGCAAATTCAGACAAAAGAAGATATAATCCCATACCAACTGCAAATATTTATGATATAAGGGAGTTAGGTTTCGTCTCCTCCACTCTCTCAGATCAAACAAATTCATCCCAAATGCCCACGTGCAAGCCTTGACATCAAACCTCTTAGCCACCAATGGGTCAGAGAAATTGATAAACATATCCATCCGATGAAAAGAAGATTCAGTTTCCTTACAAGTCTCTAATGCTCCATTTACTTTATGCTTCATGTCAACACTCCAAAGTCCAGATAGATCACTCTGCACTACCACATCATGGTCAAAGAGTACAACCTTATTCAATGCAGGGAAGACATCTGGCAGATAAAAACGAAGGTGGTTCAGTGCTGAAGTATATCTTGGGTCAGGGGAGTTTTGCTTCTTCAACTTTGAACCAGACTTGGTGGAAAACCATCCAAAGTTCTCTATGCTCTTGACCTGGATAGTAGCTTTGCCAGGAGGATTAAATAAGAACCACATGGAAATTGCTGGGAAGTTGAGAGAGTCAGTCACCACATGAAATACAATTTTCTCCGGTTCCTACAAGTGGTTAAGTAACAATAATGATCAGGATTTCCCATCTGCATTAAGGTTTGACTAAAAAGAGTATCATCATGAATAATAATTGGCCTAGTAAATCAAAGCAAAATTTAGTAAAAACAAAAGAAAAAGGTACCATAAAGAGCAGACGCATTTTACCATTGCGTTCGAGACCGTGGAATTAACAACCACAGCACAAGCCAGAACATTGTCGGAGAACACAGCATAATGATAAAGATCTCGATCATGCAACCTTTGTTGGTTAGGGAACTGCCTCTCGTCCGGCTGCAGAGCAAAGTACTCAGCAGTCAGCTGCATGGAAAGGCAGTGAAGGCCTTTTGGGGTTGTTCTAGCAGCAAGCTGCACAAGATGTGTAGCTTGATTCTTCTGCACTCGGACCTGTTCTTCAGCATTGTAAGCCATAGCGCGAAGCTTAGTGGCCATGGCAGTGCAGTCTGGATAAAGACGACTAGCTTTGTACAAGGTATCCTCCATTGTTTTTGTTCTCCGGAAAGCACTGCAAATTCAATGGTCTTCAGATCCCAAAATTATTTAATCGCGATGCCTATTAAGAGTTTGTTATAACTTATCCTTATGGTACTTAACTGACATAGAAGGATCTCTTACTCTCATATCAGTACATAAGTATCCTCTCTCAATTTCTTTTTCGAAAAAAGCCATATCCTTGTCTTAATTGATATATGAAAAGTGCATTAGCAATATACCTCTTTGACAAATCAGAATCCTTGGTTGCATCACCCACTGCTCTTTCCATCTCTTTAATTCGCTGTCTCAACTCTTTTACAAAGTGAGACTTGCTGCCTGACGGTGCAAAATTCAAGTATGCTTTGGCTTTTATCACTTGATCTTTCATCTCCTTTATCTTCTCATCTCTCACTCTTGACAATGAAGGCCGTGGATTCTGATCATGTTGAACTGTTGTAAGATTATTCTTCTCAGACAATGAAGGCTGTACATTCTGATCATGTCGAACTGCTGTAAGATTTGTTTTCTCCTGCAACCAAGACCAATTTCAGAAACTTGATATGACAAAAATACTATTCATGCATAAGATATCAATGGATGCACAAGCTTGTACCTTGTGAAAGCATGATTTGCATACACAAAGGGTAATGAAAAAAATTGTTTCATCATTATTTTGACTAAACCATGCATCCTATAACTTTCTCTAGTGAGATTGGGGCATACTGGCACTTTTGATATCTAAGAAATAGGTAATTCTTGATATATAAAAGAGAATAAAGAGGCACAAGTTGTTTGGAGCACTTAAGTTATACTCCCTGTCAATGTATTCATTACCATCTAACATGAAATACATTCTCAACATCTGTTGAGAAGTGTCTTGAATTTTGCACTGGCACTAACAAACTACAACATATTCAATAACAAACTCCTTTAAGAAGATCATATAATTGTCAAAATCACACATGATACCTTTTCATGAGATACTGATGAAACTGATTCCTCTTGTATTTGCTGACCTTCGTCTTTTCTTTCATCATTTCCTCCTTGAAGATCGCAAAAAAAAAAAAAAAAGTCTTAAGTGTACAATCTATGAAGTAAGCAAGAAAAGGAAGAAGAAAAAAACATGCTCCCAATGATACCTACCACTATATTCCAAAATATTAAAAATGCCATCAGCATTTCCAGACTGCTTAGTTTTGGGATTCTCAATAGAATTGCTTAAACGAACTGTAGAGCTAAAATCCTTATCTTCATATACAACTAGTTTCGGCTCTTTCATGTCTTCACGAGCTTCCTAAACCACAAAGCAAACCAATTCCCCATGCGTAAATCGTGAAACAATAGAAAATTAAAATGTAACAGCAAAACAATAGTGCAAAAGTAAATCTTAAGCTACCTGCTCAACTGCATTAAGTCTTATATCATCTGTCCTAAATTTCTGCAACAAAGATTAAAAAATAAAAAATAAAAAAATGTAATAAAGAAATAACATCAATAATCCATTTCATTGCCAAGAAAATAACAAAAAAAAAAAAGCAAAAAGCGTGAACCTATGATTTTCGCTCATATCGGAAATTAAAAATGAAAACCTCGAGTTAATTGACCAAAATACAATAAGTTTCCTCACTAAAAGTGATATTTCTTACTTAAATGATTTCAAGATATTAAAAAAATAGTTTCAACTAAATCCAGAGTTTCATTTACTTTTCCTTTGTCCATTTTCTGCCAGCAACCAAATAGAAGTAAAAAGCTAAAGAGAAAACTGAGATTTAAGGAAAATAGGCTCATACAGTAGTAGACAATTCCTCAATGAAGTCTTTCCTTCCTGCAAAAACAGATTCACAAACGCAAAAGAAACAAGATCAACCAATACACTGGCATGAAATCACTGATTACGTATACAAAAACAAAGAAGTATACAGATAACCGAAAATAAACAATCCATTCCATTTCCATACACAAGATGAAAATCAATAACATCATAAAAAATATTATCAATAAAAACATTCCTTAATCAAATCATCAACATCAAACTATAAACAAATCCACTGCATCACCACTAAAGCTTGCTTTCATCATTTCTAAATAAGTAAAGCGAGAGAGAACGATTGATACATGAGTATGTGACAGAACCTCACCAAAGGAAGTGAAGCTGTGGAGCCTGCTGGAGACGAAAACGATCGGAGCGATCACAGAAACAGAGAGCAATGAGAGGATGAAAATCCTCTGCCATCGCCGAATTTGCTTCATCAATATCAATACCTTTTTATTCAAAAATGAAAAAACAGAAAATCAAATACTCCTCAGTCTACAAAAGTTTTGTTGTTTGATCTCGATCGCTTCTCCAAAGGGAGCACATGTCACAGCTTCAAAATCGCAGACATTGCGTATCTGTGTGGCAACAACATGGACGGAAATGAAATGATTAAATTAGGGTTTCGGATTTCCCTTTTTTTGTTGCTTTGCAATTTTGGAAAGGGAGAGTCTTAGTTTCGGAGGGATAAAATAAACGTGAGCGACCTTCTTGTTTCATGTTCGGGCGGGTCTGTAAAGGGCTTGGGGCGAGGTGGCTTTCTTCTTCTCCTTCTTTTTTTTTTTTTAATAAATAAATATTAAGAGAATTAATATACTTTGGGTTGCGCTTTGAGATTCGAGACGTGAGAATGGCGAGGAGAAAAAGATACGGTGGAGCAGCATGACTGGTGGATGATGAGGATGAGGTGTTTTTAGTCGTCGATCTTGACCAAAATTCATTGACTGTCGGTCTTCGTGTCCAAACAAAGGTTCAAGATTTTTGAGACACGTCATACGTGTGTGATTCTTCGAAGCTTGGAAAGCGAAAAAGTAGTTTGATTCAGTTCAAGTCTTTTTGAGGTTGATAATTAAGCATAATAATAAGAGTGATGAGTAAAATTAAAACGGCAATGTTACTAATGATTGCAATTCAGGAACTAATGCGAGCAACTAGTCAAGTGTCTTGATAGGCATTTGGTAAAATGACCAAATTTTGCCGAAGTGGCCTCGAGTCGTGGTACACTTTAGCTCGTTAAAATCCTGTGTGCATTAATGGCAGGATGTCAACCTTGCATGCCATTGCCAATTGGACTATTTTGACTGTTTGTTTTCTTGTTATCCTTGGCATGTGGACTATTTATACTATTTTGTTAGACGCATTGATTTTGGTGACCCATTAACAACCTAACTTAGATATTAATAGCTACGAGTTCAGTGAGTGTGAGCGCGAAGCTCCGAAATTCAAGCATCCAAGTTTTGTTTTCTTTTTATTTAAAAAAAAAACACCAATTTGAAGGTTGATTTTGACGTGTAATTGGTTGATTCCAGTAAACTATTTTTCCTGGTCAATGGTTTTGTATTGCCTTTCTCAATTTTGTTGTACAGCTCTAACTTCAGCCCTTCCATGCAAGTGGGCTTCTTTTAGCCTATACACACTTAGGCTTGCCATCTACTTAACTTGAGGTGGAAGCCATGCCCACAGGCCCGTGGGTAGTGGAGAATGAGCGAGGACAGATGGCTTGAATTGCCGTTAAGAAGTACGAAAGATAGTTTATCATTGACAAAGGCCAACAGGAGTTGGAGAAAGAGAAATGCAAGTGGTGGAGCCAAGCCAAAGTCTTACTCAATGGCATTGAGTGCGGCAGAGTTTTTTTTTTTTTTTTTCTCAACTACGTTATATGCATGATTGGCAGCTCTTGTGATCTATTCGTGAAACTTGCCTTTCATAATTTCATTACCTTGGCAAATAGTACAGAGTGGTTGGATTCTGAAGTGATATTTCATGAACAATTAATCAGGGAAAATATCAAATTAATAATACTACTCTGAAATTTGGGAAAATGTTAGGTAAGGTGCAAGTCACTAGAGGTATTTTAACCTCTGACATTAGCTTATATTAACAAAATTGTCAATAAGAATGGTTTGTGATGAATCTTAAAAAAAATATAGGGGTTGAAAAAGCGTAATTGTTACCTTATTTCTAAAAATTTTCAAAAATCAAGTGTAATTTTAAAATTTCCCATAACAAATTATATTATTATATTTCTTGCCCTGATCACTGTCACCCTTAGTAATTCCAATATAATTAAGATTTAAGACAACAAAGTATAACAAGTAGTAAAAAATAGATAATCAATAACATGTCTATGAGCTAAATATCATAAGTTTCTCATTAAAGAGGTAGGAGGGTTATAAAATCTTTTTCGTAATAATATGAGATAAAAGATTTACAAGATAGAACGTTTGAATCGAAGGACTAAAATGTTCAACCCTTTTTATTTAACTGAAAATAAAAGAACAAATAAAAGGGTTCTAGCGTAGAGAATGTTGTTACAATTTGTGGATTAAATTAAAGGCTATTTCTTTATAATACGTGGATGTCTAGTGTTTACGTGCCAAAATTCATATAGTTTGTCAATCCTAATCGATGGAAGACTCTAATTATTAAAAAATGACCAGAGGCCTCTTATCTTTGTCTCTGTCACTTGCCCACTCCGCCCGTCTGGGCCGTCTCTGCGTTATAGTGTGGGCTGTGAGCTTTGCATTTCAGTTTCATGCTTCTTCACGCGCTTTCAAAATTTGTGAAAGAGACCACCATCGGTCCACCACTCATTCAACTCACTGGCCTATTTTACCACAAAATCTTCCAGGTCAATAATCCGTTAGTCTCTAAAAAGTCAAAAAAAAAAAATTATAAATGCAATAGAATTAATTTTTTTGACAAAGCTTTTATAAATATATTTATATATTGTGTAGTCATAATTTTATGTTAATAATATATATTGGAGATAAAACGTTTAAAACAAATATTTATATCATGAATTATAAAATTTATTTTGAGATTAATTTCATAAGTTATAAATATAATAAAAATATGAGTTATAATACATATTATTTGTAACGTTTATATTTTTATTAAGAATTTATAGGTTAGGAGTTATAAGAATTAATTTGTAAGTTACATAAGCTATTGTAGGGTTGGCAATGGGATAGAGCGGATTCGGGGATGCAGGTACCTAGCCCCGCCCTGCTCTTTTTTTTTTTTTTTTTTCCGGCCCAGCCCCATTGCCCCTTGAAAGGGCGAGGTGGGGTGGGGCCAAAAAAAATTGAGCGAATCCAGACCCGCCCCGCCCCGCTCTGCCATGTCCCTAAACATTTATATTTTCAAACACATCCTGAAATATTTATATTTTTGTAACCTCGTCCCTCGTAACATTTACATCTTTACAAATAACTCCATTCTCAATTTCTTATCATATCATTTACAACTATGATCATTTTTTAACAATCATAAAAATAAGGGATATTAACAATTTACCCTCCAAGGTTAATCTAAAATACAAATTATCCCCTGTAATATTTAAAATTACAAATTGCCCCATGATTTTTGAATTCCGACGTTAAATTAAACGGAAAAAAAGGAGAGAGAAAAAACACTTCACAATTTTACCAAAATAACCTCATGTTCGATCATTTGATATTAACAGTTTACCCCCTGAGATTAAGCAAAAAGACAAATTTCCCCTGCACATGTTGAAATTGTAAATTATCCCTTTATTTTTGAATTTCGATATTAAATTAAGTGAAAAAAGATGAGAGAGAGGATAATATATGTTATTTGACCAAAATACCCTTATATAAATACAAATACCTTCATTCACTTTTCTAAAATCACCTAAACACCCTTGCCTTTCTTTCTTTCTCCATCTCCTTCTCTGTCTTCCCTCTACTAGTAATCTTCACCACTTCTCCCTAGTGCTTCACCAGATCTTCCCCCCACACCTCCATCGTTTAGGGGTGGGAATTTGAATCATGACACCCAAATACGACACGAATACGACACAAACACGACGCACGATTAATAAATGGATCAAATTCATGTTGAGGGTGTTCAACATCCCAATCAGTTTAATGACATGAATAGTTAAATATAGCTTGTCAATCATTAACATACAAGCTCATTTAATGATATAATTTTTACCTTCTTACAACATATATATTATAAAACTAAAAATTTTATATTATAAACTAAATTAATTTACATAATAGTAAATTGTAATGATTTTAATAATTTTTTATACTAACAATTATTTGTATTCTAAAAATAATTTTAATTGATATAAATGTATAGAATATGATATGCTATATATAATTAGATTAAACAATTGAGTAAATTATGTTAATTAAATATGACACAATTACAACACGTGGCTGACGCATTTAATAAATGTATCAAATCCGCTTTTCATGTCTTGTCACGAACAATTAAATGGGTCAACACATATGACACGAATTGTCACCCCCACGATCGTTGCTTCCTTCTCTTCATTGATGAAATTGCTTACGTCACCAATTCCTCCTCTCTCTCCTCTACTAGAACTCGGCACCGTCCAATTTCTATTTGTTAATTAAAGCTCAGATTAAATGGTCGCTTCAATTTGGTTCAAATTTACTTTTTATTATTTATTCAATAAAGTTTTAAATATTTTTAATTATTATTGTTTTTAATTATTATTATAGTTTTCATCATAATTTTTTAATTATTTTTATCCTCGGGAGGGGGAAATTTGTATTTCGTTTAACCTCAGGGGGTAAATTGTTAAATATCCCTTAATTTTATTGCATGAGTTTTATTTTCAATAATACCACTACTCCGTTTAATTTAACGTCAGAATTCAAAAATCAATGGGCAATTTGTAATTTCAAATATTATAGGGGGTAATTTGTATTTTTGATTAATCTTGAGGGGTAAATGTAATATCCCTAAAAACAATATATACTATGACTATTTTTTAATAATCATAAAAACAATATATCTTCAAACTAAAATCAAACATATGCACAACAACGAAATTAGCAACTAAAAAACATCATTCTATTAAAAGTTCAAGATTACCAAGTAGACAACAATTCAACAAACAAAAAAATTACAAGTTACCAACAAGTACATGACTACAACAATAATAAACACTGTAAGTAAACATGCTCATAACAATAAAAGCATACCAACATAAACATAGTAACAAGTAAATAATAAATACTGCCAACACTTCAATAAAACCAAACCAACAAGTTGATGGTACACATCAACTTCCTACATCTAACACTCCAATGAAACATTCTCACAAATATGTCATTGAACTTCATCCTTCACCATCCAATATTTCCCCACCAACCATCTCTTCTTGAGGAATTGTACCTAAAAACATAATAACCAAATTAATAACTAAATAAGAAAATTAAATAAAAAATAATAATAGTCAATAAGATAAACTTAATATAATAGAATGTATACCTCGCGTTTTTAGCCATAACCGATTTTGGGTACACATTAATGCCTCCAATGTTTCAGGAAGAAGTCTACAACGATGTCGACTCAAAACTCTACCACTTGTGCTAAAGGCAGACTTAGATGGAACCGTGGACATTAGGATGGCCAAAACATCTTTAGCAATAGTGAAAAATACAGGAAACTTACTTTTATTCATCTTCCATGGAAGCAAAACATCAAAGTCAGGACCACTAACTACATGAACCTCCAAATAAATATCTAGTTCAAACTTCTTTTGTAATCCCATATTAGTACTTTCTTTAAATTTTTCATATTCAATATCAAACTCACTCGATGCACTGTCTCCTATAACATGCACCTCCTATATATGGTAAATTTACAACAAATTCCCTTTGCTCATTACCCAAACCCAATCTACATTGATAATCTATCACCAAGTCTTCACAAAAAGTACGTACTCCCTCAATATGCTCAAAAGCACCATCTCCATAAATCTTATTGTATACAAACTCCACCATTACCATTTTACACCTAGAATCCAAAATCACAGCCACAACTAACACTCCATGGATAACATTCCAATATTTTTCAAATTTTTCTATCATTGCATTAGCCATTTTTTAATCTTCTCAAAAGGAGACGTAAGCCAAGAGCTCATAGATAATCTTAACTCACCAATTTTTGAAAAAAACTTGTTTGTTGTGGGATAATTTGTTTTAGAAAAAATTTCAGTCAACTTATAAAACTTTTCCAAATGATCACACACAAGTTTTGCTGCTGACCACTCCTTATTCTTAGGCAAATTTATATATTGACTATCACGCTCCTTCAAGCGAACAAACACATCTTTATAGGCCAAAGCTGTACTCAATGTCTTATAAGTAGAGTTCTACCAAGTTTTACAATCAAGAGATAATGTTTTCTTAAATGTCACTTTCAAGTGACTTGCCGTCTCCTCAAACTTTTCAATTCTTTTAGGTGTAGATGTCTAAAAAGCAACACTATCCCTAACCTTTTCAATGCCATTTCCAATCACTTCTAACCCATCTTTAACTATTAGGTTCAATATGTGAGCACAACACTGCATGTGAAAAAGTTTCCCACCCAACATCAAATACCTATCATCCAATTTATCAAGTACTTGTTTTATCATAGCATCATTGGTAGAACAATTATCTACAGTTAAAGTGGATAATTTCCTTTCCAAATTCCAATCATACAAGCAATCAACCAACACTTGTCTGAGACATTCTACCGTATATGGTGCTGGCACATATACAAACCTAACAGTTATAAACATAAAATTATGATAAACTATATTTAATATAAATAAATCAATAAAATAAGATAAGAGTGCAACTTCGAATATATCTCAAAATCCGATTACGGAGTTTCCATAAATTGTCAATGAAATGGGCCGTTATAACCATATATCCTTTTTTTTGGTTGCTAGAAGTCCACATGTCAGTTGTTATAGCTATCCTTCCTTGTATGTTTTCTAATAATTCCATTGTCTTCTCTTTCTCACTCTTAAACAACTTGAATATTTCATTCTTCAACGTGTTTCTACTTATAGTACCAAACAAAGGTTCAAAATTATTCATCATTTCCCTAAAGCTCTCATACTCACAAACCGCAATGGAAGTTCATACAAAACAACCATTTTTGCAACTAGAGCCCTACAAACATCTTTATCATGGCACACCAAGTTTGTAAGAGTTCCATCACTTTGTTTTTCAAATTTCAAAATGCTTTGTTCCATTATTAGTTGATTAGCTCAACGAAATCTCTTCAAATGCTTACTTAAATGGGGGGTGTCGTCCGAAGCCCTAACAACTAATTTTGTCCTACAATGGTTACAACATGCTTTTGGCACTCCATCAATAATTAGCTTTGTAAAATGTTGCCAAACTTGTGATGTGGTCCTAGACTTTTTGCTATGTGAGACAATTCATCATCATCTCGTTCTAGCCCTCTCTTACTAGTGGATATAGCAATATCTTCAGAGTCTTTATCAATGGTTATGTCACCACTGGGATTTAGGGTATTTGAGATTCCTACTTCTTGTTGTGATTGTGAAGACATTGTTTACCTAAAAAAAATTACAGAAATATGCAAAATTAAGATATAATTATGGAAGAAAAACAACAAGTTTAAGAATTAAATAAAGATTAAACTATATATATATAATATAATATTTATGTAAGTCAGTAGGTAATAAATAAAAAAAACAGATAAGAACTCATGTATTATTCTTAAGTTTGTTTAATGTAAAAAATAGGTAAAGTGTGCAATATTTATGTTTATCTAATGTAATTTAAAGTTTTATTTAAACCATGGTAAAGTATTATTCTCAAAAGGCATTAAGAGAACCAAATTAAAGCAATAAATTAACGTTTGAAGCTTCTATAAATTTTAGAAGTTTAAACAATGTTAAAAGTTTTAACGTACATATAGCAATAGACAATATGTTAAGAGCATGCTTCCTAGAAAGTCTTTATTGTCGTTTGCATGTGGTTTCTGTGTACGATATAAGATTGGTGCGCAAATACAATAAGAGAATAAAATAGAATATATTTCACAACAAGTGAAAAAATTAAAATTGATAAGTATAAAGGGAGTATATTCCATTATTAAAATACACGAATCACTATTATTTAGAGTCTAACCAGTTAGGGGCTTGTTAATTTGATGAAAAGGATAAGAATGGTTGAGGATTAAAGCATTGTAATTAACAGATGATGGTTTGTCAATAGAATATATGGTCATACAACAATCATAAGCGTACAATAATAGCAAATTGTTCATATTAACACATTATTAATCAGGATGTCTTATGCAAGAAGATTTATTATTGTGAAGAAGATAAATTAATTGCTAAACTCATTTGATGTCTTGAATTCATGGTTTTGTTTTACTTCTAAAATATGTTCACACTTACCTAACTGAATTTGGAAGCTTATTGATTTTATTTTGTTTTGATTTATATCCAATAGGCAACTTGCTTAGAAAATATCTTTTGTGTTGTCCTTTGTGTATTTTGAAAAGATCCCCCGAGTTGCTTACATTCATGACCAGGTGATTGTTCGTGGAACCATGCATATATACATGAATGTTGGGTGACAAAATTCATAATTGATTTTGTTTTCGGTCAACAAAATTTACTATGGATTAAAAATATAATAATAATAATATGAGAAAGTGGAACTTCATGTGCTATCCATATAATTGGTCATAATAAATTAATGTAAAGAATTAAGAATTTGATAATGTATATATTTTTCTTTTTGGGTAATTTCTGTAATATATAAAACTGAGTTAATGCTAGAAAGTGTTCAAAACAATGTATTATTATATTGGTATTGTATGCACTATTATTGATCTCAAATTTCCTACATAACAGTTTACAAATCAACTAATATAATTAACAAGCTAAAGCTAAAGCATTTACGATCACAACAATTTTGAGATCAACAACTAATCAACCACTACGTTACAATTTACAAATCAGCTACACTTCATGGTTTGCATAAGCAACTAAAGGATCAGCAACTAATCAACTTACATATACATATGGACATTAATTTTGAAGTCAACCCGATTGTTAACATTGGTTCTTTAATTTTGCACAACATAGAAAATCAAAGACTTACATCAATTAATTTTGCAACGCAGAACAAAAAATGCCAAACTTTGTTAATCATCACTTTATTGGACAAGATATAACAATTGACAATTCAATTATACAATATATGCCAAACTTCAAACTTAAAAAAAAAAAAAAGAAATTCCAGTTCAAACTTCAAACATGCCCATGTAATGAGAACTATCCAAGAGAGAAGTGTGAGTGTGATATGGAGGTAAGCTGCTCATAAGAGAGGAGGATGTCATTGTTGTTGTAGAGGGCACGACTAGGTACTGCGACATTGGAGCCGCGGAGAGGAGCTAGCCGAAAGAGAGGAGCCTGGGCCACTGGAGCTGCGGACGTGAGTTGGCTGTGCAAGTACTGGGACCCTGGAACTGTGGAGGGGAGCTGGTCGTGCAGTGGCTGCAAGAGAGGCGGCTGGGTCGTTGGATCTGTAGTGGCGAGCTGGCCTCGATCGCAAGAGATGCTGCAATGCTGGACCTGCAGAGGAGAGAGTCGGCGACTGGCAATAGTGGAGTGGTCCGAATAGAGGTTGCTCAGGTGAGGTTGACAAGTGATGATGGTAGAGAGACAGTGGAGTGTATTGTGTTAGGGATCTCAGAACCGTTTTGGCGATTTAGGGTAAAATAAAAACTGAAAACATTACTTTCTTTATATATCTTAGTGAAATTTGAGGATATCCTAATATATTAAAACGTATCACAATCACCCCTAAAAAATATTTTAAATCCTAACATTTTATTTTTTTATATACACCTTTTATACTGTACGGGGTGGGGCGGGTCAAGCAGAGCTAAGTGCTGGACGCGAGCCCGGACCCGCCCCAGAGGGGGTAACATAATTAAAGACCCAAATCCGCCCCTAAATTAAAAATAAACAGGTCAAGACCCGCCCTTAAAGTGGGGTCACAGCGAAGCCCCGGACCCGATGGGTCATTTTATCATCCTTAGCTATGAGATTATTATATAAGGAAGTTTCATGGTTCTAGCATTAGAGTGTGAATATATTTTGACTATTTTCTATGTTTTGAGCCACTGCGACATATAAAGATAGGCTATTTTCTTTTGGTGATCTTATTCATCGAGGAAATAGGTTGTGAGCATTAAGTTGTTTCTTAGAACCCTTGAGTATTGATATGACCCGCACGAGGGGAGGGCTAAACTAAGACTCCATAAGCTTGGTAATCATGCTACTCTCCACTAATAGACTAACTCAACATCAAGGATCAAATAAGATTTTTCAAAGCTTGTAATGTGTGGCTAGGTAACGCGGGTATGGAAAAGGGTAAATTTTTCAGTTCAATGTACTCAAAAAGCATGTAAACTCTCTCAACTTCATAAACTTTTCACCCTCATCATCTTATATTTTCAATGCAACTCCATCAAACTTCTCATTTAAATCTCACCTCCCCTTTTTATGTTTGAACATCCCTCATTATTGTAATAATTACATGCATCACTTTCACCTATATGAAAATTTATGAAGAATTTCAGCATGCTATATTAATTAATTAATTAAATTATCGAGGGGAATGTGCTTAAACCCGAAGGGAGTTACCTAAGGAAGTAATCAAACCTCTATGATTAGAGATCTATAAAGCAGGTTCAATATATAGGAACAATCCGTACTGCGTGACTTGTTAAGGACAACTATAATGACCTATCTTAGAGGAGATATGATCATGCTCATCCCTATGGCAAATTGCTTGTTATATGTGATGTTAAGAAGGATTTTTATCCTAAATGAGTCTAAAGGCTTGACACTCTTGCGAGGTATATGTCACATATACCTTTTGAGGACTCACCTAATTGAGAGCGTCGTGAGGGCCACAACCATGAGAATTGGGTTGTTCTCTAAAACTTTTATGAGAATCAAGATTAAGTCCATGGCCATTAATAGTGTTAACCCACCAAAACCATGTCTTCGTCGATATTTTGTATGTGATAGTTTCAAGTCTGGTCAAGAAATCGAGTTCGAGACTTTATTCACTCAGGTTTCTCAAATGGATACTATCAATACTAAGTATAGGTTCAAACCCAAAAATTACCTGTACTCATTGGATGACAGAAGGTTGCCCTTTATATAGAGTTTTTATTTTATGAGTTTTTTTATATAAATATTTTATTTTGTAAAGCTTTAAAGTTGTAAACCTTTTGTGAGGGATTGTTGAAGATAAAAGGTTTAAAACAAACATTTACATCATGAGTTACAAAATTTATTTTGAGATTAATTCCATAAGTTACAAATATAACAAAAACATGAGTTGCAACACTTATTATTTGCAACGTTCATGTTTTTATGGCTTTTTAATTTGTAAATTACCTAAGCTATGAGATTATTATATAAAAAAGTCTCATGGTTCTAACATTGGAGTGTGAATATACTTTAACTATTTTCTATATTTTGAGCAATTGCAATATATGAAGACAAGTTATTTTCTTCTGGTAATTGTGCTTATCGAGGAGATGGGCAGTGAGCACTAAGTTGTATCTTGGAGCCCTTGAGTACCGATATGATCTGCACAAGGAGAGGACTGTTTGGCTTTAAGACAATGCCTTTGACATACCTCCTAAGTGCTCAAGCCTTACATTTCTCATCTCTTTTCTACTTTATGTAAGTTATTTAATTTTCTATATTATTGTTTTTATGATATTATTGTTATTTTATTTATTTTATTTAAATTTATTATAAATATTCCCAACAATATCTTTCATAGGTTTTACGATCACAGTGAGAAAATATGTATTATAATTAACAAGATGAAAATAATTTACAATACGAAAGATAGTTAATACAATTTTATGAATGCATTAAGCATCTCATTTGTTATATGGAGAATTTTAATTTGTATCTTAAGGATATACGTTAAATCCTTAAAGGCCGGTGTAAATTTATTTGTTTAATGATTGTTACATAATCTTTCAAAAGAATGCACAATTTTCAAGAAAATTTATATTATTTTTAAAAGAATTTATATAATTTCTTAGAGTTTAATGTACACTCTTAAATATATGTTATGATTTTTTAGGATCATTCCATGTCATTGCCATGTGTCAACTTAGGTGGCATGCTATGTTGGCTATTTTGGAGAAAAACAAAAGAAGAAACAAGTTTATTGTTTTGAATATTTCCTATTTAACTAATTTTAGTTAGGAAAATTGTTACTGACCTTTATTTCCAGATTTGGTTTTCAAATTAGGAAAGTGTTTTATTTAACTTAACTTTAGGAATGGTTGATTCTTCTAGTCATGTATTGAATGACCTAATGTTAGATTGCTTTCCTAGAATTTGTTCTAGGTAGGTTTAGGAAACAAATCAAGAAATCCTTATGGAATAAGAAGAAGTTGGACATGCTTTATAAATGCCAACTTTATTATGGACACTTGATGATTTTTGGCAAGCTATTTTGAGAGAATTTTAGTGTTTTATTAGCTCTTCATGTTAGTTTATTGAATACTCAAAAGACCTTGAGCAATTAACTGTTATACAAAATCCGCAAGTATACAGAATCGAATAAGTAATATAATAATGAGTAAGTTATCGTTCCCACGAGTATTGGTTATTAACTACTAAGCATAATCTAACTATGATTTGATTTGAATAATCAATGTGGATATCAAATTTAAAGGAATTATCTAACTAATTAACTAAATTAACTACTAAGCAAAGAGATAAGATTCAAACTAAATTGAGATAAAATCAATGGTATTAAACTCTAGGGTATCAGGTTTCACCTAAGCTATCCACTCTATTATTCGATCCAATTTAATTAATATTCATCAATCTTGTTGCTAACTAATTTCTCTAAGGTATTTGTTGTTCTTTTTCAAGCAAGAGAATAATGTATAATTATAGTGAGAATCACATGTCTGTCTCATCTAACAACCTATAATTATTCTTTCAGCACAAGAAATCATATACGGTTGCATAAATCACAATTATATTTCTATCTCACGAGAGTTTATGGTAAATCACTCAAGGACTAATATAAATTAACTTCTCAGTCTAACTTATATCTCAAATCATGCAATAGTTGGGCAGACCATCACAAGCATTAAACACATGAATAACTTACTCAATAAGAAATTGAATAAACATTGATATATTGAATTAAAATAATAGAGTATCAAACTTAGCTACATCCTAACCCTAGAAAAAGAGATTTAGTTCATAATGTAAAGAAAAATAACATAAGAAAATAAAGTATCATTCATAGATTACAAAAAAGGAAGAAAAACTTAGGGGACTTGAAGATTCGTTGAAGATTCTCCTTGAATTGTGCCTCCAAGGGTTGTAGATTGCGTCCTTGCCTTCTAAGTACCTCTAATAATGCCTATGATACCCTAAAGAAGACCTAAAACTTGTCTATTTATATTCTACAAAAGAAAGAAGTTGAATTAGCTTTGCGCAGAAGCACCAGCTTTCTGGTTGTATGATGCTCTCTTGTTCTTGATCTCGCACCATTGTGCCACTTTGTGTTGCGCTGGAGCACCAAGTCTCTGATTTTGAATCTATTTTTCTGCATTTCGCGCTGCTGTGCCAACTACTTTGCGCAAGAGTGCCAACCTTCTAATTTAGAGATATGAATTTTTCCTCTTTTGGTTTTATTTCCTTCTAGTTTTTGATGTGCTTCATTAGGAATTAAATTCTATTCCAAGAATCTACATTTAAGTTAAATAGCACATTATTTTCTCTTTATTTTACTCAAAAACTAATCAAAAGTTAAATTTAAGTGCATTAAATTAGTGAATAAAATTCACTAACAAATACCCCCAAACTTGACATTGTGCTAGTCCCCAAGCAAAACAAAAACAATCAATAGCATAAAATGAGTACGTTAGATCAAAAATTGCCCATGTCGAATCAAACTTGTGCTTAACACTGTGATTAACCTCAAAGATTGCTGACATATTCAAAAAAGGATTATCTTCCCAGTATAGGAGTGTCGAAGTAATAAACTTGGTAAGATCGGGGTCAATCCACGAGGAAAGGAATTTAGCGGTACAAAATATAGAACGAGAGAATAAGATATGAATAATGTAAATAAATGACAAGATAATGTTAACAAATATAAGTAAAGATGGTAGGTGATACTACCGACCATTCAAATATAAAACAAAAACAAAAGGTGGTAAAACCATCCAAGGAAATAAGAGGTAGAACCTACTAAGGCGAATGAAGGAACAATTTCATAAGTAGTAAACAAGAATACTTAAAATACACAAGTAAGAGAAATTGACACAATAATAATGAAAGCTAAGGTTAGGGGATCCGCCCTTGATATATCAAATAATGATACATAACTCAATTATAACTGAATTGGAATCCACACATGAAGGAGCTTCCAATCAAAAGATATATCATTTAAGCCCATTTTAGTCATATGAATTATATTTGTTTCGTTATTAATATTTATACCACTTCTTGTAAATGGGTTCAAGTATCCAATATGCCAATCACCATATGTCTACAACAAACCAAGGTTCCTAACTAGACTTGTGTCGGTAAAGAAGAACCATACGACATCTAGAAAGGATCCGGGCATTTGATGTGCCAAGAATTATCAACAATGGATTAAGACCTCCACTTTACGAGTGGTGTCAAGATTGAGTAAGAAAATAAATACAAAATATATAAAATAAACAACACAACATTATGATTATTAATCACATGTCAAGGGTTAGAAATCATTATTTTCATATCAAAGGTTTCACCATTTCACATTAACAAAAGAGAATTTAGTGAAACATTAAGCAAGAAAGAAAATAAAATGCAAAAAGAAAATTTATTAATAACATTAAGAAAACAAAATACAAGAGAGAAAAACACAATAATAAGAGATCCCAGCCAAAGCCAACATGCTCTAGTGGGTCACAATGCACCTCTATTTATAGATACATTCAGGGATAAACTTGTCAAATTACAAAGGACCAATTGTAAAATATCTTATTGACAATTTGGATCATCATGTGCACCGACTTTGACTATCAATTTTGGCATCGAATTATTTAGAATTTTGATCACATGTCTTTATAAAAGTTGTAGATATTTCTCTCAGACTTCTAGAACATCTTGATTCATACGATTTGGATACGTATATAAAAAGATATAGTCAAGATACGGAGGCATGGTCAGGATGGGCCAAAGCTGCAGATGGGTTCATTTCAAGTCCCTTTTTGGTCCACTAAGAGCCCGAATTTGATGATACTTATAAAATATGATCTTGTAGATAATTTAATCAGGTTTCCAACAAATTAAGATTTGTACATATCTGATCTATAAATAGAAAGTTATGCCTATTTTACTGAACCTACAACAAAAATTGAAATTAAGATGGAGTTAATTCAAAAGATGCAAAGACTATAAGTATACTTAAGTTGAGGAATTTAATGACACTGTTAATGCAATATGATGAATTAAGATCTCATTAAGTATACATATTTAAGTGTTCATCAATTGTATAATTGATAACTCAAAAGAAATTTCGAACTTACAAAATCATATAGAATTCTCCTCAACATCAGTCAAGTCCATTTCCAAGTCCTCGAGTGTGTGTGTGATGAGTCAATTTCACATCATTGAATGAAATTCAAATGACATTATGCAACAAAATGAGTCAAATAAAACATTTTATGCACTGTATGAACATTAAGACTCCATAAGATTGCTAATCATGCTACTCTCTACTAATGTAGACTAACTCAACATTAAGGATCAATAGGATTTTTCAAAGCTTGTAATGTATGGCTAGGGTAATAAGGTTATGGAAAAGGGTAAATTTTTTAGTTCAATGTACTCATAAAGCATGTAAACTCTCTCAACTTCATAAATTTTCACCCTCATCATCTTATATTTTCAATGCAACTCCATCAAACGTCTCATTTAAATCTCACCTCCCCTTTTTTATGTTTAAACCTCCCTCAATATTGCAATAATTACATGCATCACCTTCACCTTGTCAGCTCTTTTGACTATTTGTAAGATTCTCTCTCTCTTTTTTTTTTTTTAAACTGGATAGTGCAATTTTGATTCCCTTAAGCTTTCTTCTTAGTTCGTGTAACAAGCTTTCAGCTAGCAACTGCCAAGCTAGTTGGCCTTAGGGTACTGAATTTTAAGACATCCCTAAGAGCTTACTTGCTCGAACTAAAAAGGCTACAAAATCAACTTATCCAGATATATTTTTTTAATAAAAAGAACAATGTAAATATTCGAAAGCAAACGTTATGAACTAAGCTTCAATCAACTCAGCGCATAATTCTAACACTACATATCCCATTATATACCTAATAATCAAAACACCTCCCATCCTCCCTTATGCATCCTTATTCAAGCAACACTCAAAAGTTTTAAAAGATTAACATGCTTATGAGTAAGGGACACTGTTTAGTAAATTCTCTAAATAGCTGGGATACATTTAGTGAGCTAACGAAGAAAAATGCTTCAATAGGCTCAAAGGGGATAATTAGGCATCAATTTTGATCATGGGTTGGCTTGAAAGACTCAAACGATCAAAAAATGCTCTAAATCATTTCCCTAATATTGAGTTGTCTATGATTTTGCCTCAAGCAACAATCAAGGAAGTTCTAGAATCTTTTTGAAATTTTATAACTCATTTACATCATATAATGTTCCATTGAGTCAACAACCAATCTCAATGATCATGACTCAATGTGCTCAAATATGGTTCAAGGAATTGGAAATAAGACAAAACTAAAAATTAAGTCAAACCCATAGATGGCATTCAAAATTTTTCAATTTCTAATACTTATCATGACTAAGCAATCATCATCCTATCATTGGCCATCACAGTGCAAGCAAGAAAAGAACTTTTATTTTGAGAAATTTTTAATGAAAACACATATTATATGCAAAACACATACAAACAACTATGCAAAATAAACAAAAACAGATAATTATGTACAAAAACTAAGTAAAGCGATTGCACCCCCAAACTTGAGATGCACAATGCCCTCAATGTGCACGCATAATAAAAAAATAAAGTCAACAAACTTCCTTGAGACTCAAGAGTCCGCTGGATCCTAATCATCTCACAAGTCATCACCCAAAACATCGTCAAGATCTACTCTAAGGTCTTCAGCAGATGCTCCGGTGTAGACATAATTGTCTCCCTGATGAATATCATCCTTCTCATCAGGGCTAAATTCGGAGGAAGCTCTTCAACGGGCTACCTCTCATCCTCAACAAATAACAGTGGAAGAGGAAATAAGTCCGGAGATGCCCCCTGACTAATGAAGAACTGCTGAAAGGTGCGTTGGATCTCTACCATGTAAGTCACCACTTGTTTAACATAGGTGACATCATGGTGTACTATAGTGAGCTCATGCCGAGTCTACTGGAGCTCGTGCTCAAATCTATCCATCCACAATGTAGCGATCAATGGGCGAGTCAGAGGTGGAGTCAGCTACTGCTACTGTGGCTGCTGCGAGGATGGCTATCTCAAGCATGCCTTCTCAAGGGTCTAGAGGAGTCTCGCATCTATGATAGGTAATGATGGTGATCGTTCCTCAGCTAAATCAATAACAAACCTAGCAGTTTGGCAAAAGGCTGCGATCAAAGATGGATATGAAAGCCCGCCACGGGTTCTGGATTAGATGTAATGAATGATGTTGTCCACGATCAGCTACCCCACATTAATTGTCATCCCTTATTTGTATGCATACAATAATGTGGCCAGTTCTTTGGAAACCTCTCCATGATGAGTGTTGGACAACATTTTTTCGTAAATGAAGAGGTTCAATGCCGGCGAAAGTCAGAAACATGATGGCCTCTCCTCTATAAGCTCTGGATGACCCCCACTATGTACCCATTGGAGTGAGGTAAGCTAGAATCTCATCAAAATTTGGAGTGGTCTTGTATTGGTAGTACTTGCACTCTTTGATGTCCCGTAGTTTGTAGAATCGATTGATTACAACATGACTGAAAGAAAGTTGCTTCCCTCGAACAAACACGTTGTACCTAGTCCTCTTTTTAGCATTGCTATAAAATTCTTGGACCATAGGAACATTCACATGCTCCAGTTGGCTCATGAAAGTCTGCCATGTATGTCTGCCCAATGAAAACCATGAAACATCATTAGCGATGTTTATATCTCGATCTCGAAGGCAACTCTTGTTGAGGATGATATTGTGGTAACAGGCTGTAGTCTCGGCACTTTTGAAATGTTGATCAAATGGAGGAGCGGATGAGAATGAGGTTGTAGCTGTAAAAGAAACTTTTCGTTTCTTGGGTGTCATAATCCTTGCCTTCATGTGAAAGAGAGGACATGTGAGGAGTGGATGTTGATATAGAGAGGGACCTCTGAAGATAAAGGCAAGTAGAGACTAGGGATGGCAAAATTCGAGTGCAGGTGCAGGTTTGGCGTTTCCACATCCGCACCGGATAAAAAAATTTCCAGTTGGTACCCACAAAATCCCTGTATTTTTTCAAGTTTTTTTCAGTGCGACTATTTGTGAGTTTTGAGATTGTACATACCGCAACCACACCACAGCCGAAAAAAATCCTGAATTTTCCCCGGCTTGTCCCCGCTTTTGTTTTCTTAATTTTTTTTTCAGCTTTTTGAAATGAATCAAATAAAATAAGTTTACTTAATATGCCATAAAGATGAATTTGGTAGTTGTGAAAAAGCTTGTGTAATGTGTTTTTCAACACCTAAGTTTAAATCACAATATATTACTTGATTAATTGGTTTTAAAAATTGTATAAAAAATAACTTATATATACTTGTCTACCAATTTTAGTATTAAAAAGGTATGTTGTTTGGTGGTTAATAGTTAAAATTCAACTTCTAAGTCTTGGTATATACATTTTTTTTTGATAAATGGCTTGAGTTGTGTGGGTTTGGGCCAGGTGCGGGGTTTATTGGTAATATCACACCTGCAACGCACTCGGACTAATTTCCTCTTGAAAATCTTGGCACCTGGATTTTCTCCCCGCAAAATTCGGGTTTTTTCTACCCGGATTGATCGCGAAAAATCCGAGTACCAGATGCATGCAGGAAAAATTGTCATCCCTAGTGAAGACCCTAGTGGCATCGACGAGGATGATTAAGGGCTAGTAAACGGTGGCCTTGATTGTTGAAGGTAGTGGTGATGCAGAGAGAAATGGAGAGCTAAGGGGAGTTTGAGAGAAAATGGCGACCAAGACTCTTATTTTTTTCTTTAAAATCGAAGTTGCTCGGGGGCGCAAACACTTTGGTGCAGGAGCGCAACGGAAAGCCCTAAATTTATTTTAACTTAATTTTTTAACGCAGGAGGACCAAGTCACTAGATGGTCATTATAGGTGCAGGGCGATGTCTACACTGGAAAGCAAACATATGCGTGCAGAGGCGCATAAGGAGCAGGAAAATTTTATAAATTTAGAGACATTTTAGTACTGGGATGCAACAACATTCGCATAAGAGCGCAACATTTTGGGATAAATATCCTAAGCTTTCCTAGAGAACCGACACAGGGGCACCAATCAATATGCGCAAGGGCGCGTGAAAGTCCTCTAAATTGAACGTGTTAATGGTGCAAGAGTGAAGGAAGGACAGCACAGGGGTGCCAACTTTCTGGTGCAAATATCGAATCTTAAGGGTGTTAGTGGTGCAAGTGCGCGCATTTAGGCGCAGCAGTGCATTATTTGGGGCGTAGAAGTGCCATGCTTCTTGAAAATTTAAACTTTGAAGTCAAATTTGTAGCACAAAAGCGCGACTTACTTGCGCAGGAGCGCTTATCATCCATCTGTAATGGCACCGTGACGTCGATCGAATGGTGCAGGAGCGCAGGTCTTTTGCTAGTATTCCCCAAAACTTGACTCTTGAGCTAGAAACTTGCTTAAAAATACTAGCACATAACATGAATGCATGCATAAAAATTAAAATAGAAAAACATAATAAAAATGAAAGAAAATTGTCAAACAACTAAAGCAAAATATAGAGTTCTAGTTTAGCTTGGGTTACCTCCCAAGAAGTGCTTTGTTTAATGTCATCAACCAGACGTGGCTTTGCTTCTTAAACTTCATCCAGGAGTGTGGTGCTTTTCTGTGGTTCTGCTTCACCACTTAAGTAATGCTTCAACCTTTGTCCATTGACCTTGAATGAAGTTTTACCCGGTTGTCCAATCTCTACTACACCAAATGGAAACACTTTGACCATAGTAAAAGGACCAGACCATCTTGACTTAAGTTTTTCTGAAAACAGCTGCAATCAAGAGTTTTATAGCAAGACTTATTGGATGGAAGAGAAGGTTTTCCAGAGAATTTGCTTGTCATGCCATGATTTGGTCCTCTCTTTGTAAATTACTGCATTTTCATAAGCTTCCTTATAGAAATCTTCTAGCTCTTTTTTCTGCAGTAGCCGTTTCTCACCATACTATTGTAAATCCATGTTTAGTTGCTTCATGGCCCAATAAGCTTTATGCTCTAGCTCAATCGATAGATGACATCCCTTTCCAAAAACTAACGATATGGGGACATCCCAATTGGCATCTTGTAGGCTGTCCTATATGCCTATAGCGCATCATCCAACTTCTTTGCCCAATCTTTTTGTGAGCTTGCAACTGTTTTCTCCAAAATTCTTTTTATTTCATGATTTAAGATTTTCGCTTGGCCATTAGTTTATCGATTGTAGGCCAAAGCTTTCCTATGGTGCACACCATACTTCGACAAGAGGGCTGCGAATTGTTTGTTGCAAAAGTGTACCTTTATCATATATGATGGCCGTTGGCATACCAAACCTTGTAAAAATATGCTTTCTTAGGAAGTTAAGCACCACCTTACCATCATTGGTTGCTCTTACCACAGCTTCTACCCATTTCGACACATAGTCCACTGCCAAGAGGGTATACTTGTTGTTGTAGGAGGATAGGAATGGTCCCGTGAAGTTGATTCCCCATAAATCGAACAGCTCTACTTCTAGTATAGTCTTCAAGGGCATTTCATTCCGTGTAGAAATATTGTTTGTTCTTTGACACTTATCACAGTTGGCAATGAATTTCTGCGCATCCTAAATAAAGTAGGTTAAAAGAATCCTGATGGGAGAAACTTTGGTTGCCACTCATTGTCCTTTAATTTGACCTCCACACTCTAGTGCGTGACAATGCTTTACGATATCCTCCATCTTTTCTTCTGATATACATCAATTTATCACTTGATCTCCACAATGGCGATAAAGAATTGGATCAGCCCAATAATAATGATTCACATCAGCAAAGAATTTCTTTTTCTGTTGATGAGAGAGATCAGATGGGATGATTTTTGCTACAAGGAAGTTCACAAAATCTGCAAACCATGGAATAGTCTAGTGGGAAGATACAGCAAAGGGTTGTTCATCCGAAAGTGATCATCAATGGGTCGTGTATGTTCTTGCTATTTCGGTAGTTCTAAGCGAGAATAATGATCAACTATCAAATTCTTTGTACCTTCTTGTCTCTAATCTCTAGGTCAAACTCTTGAAGTAGCAGCACCCATCGAATGAGCCTAGGCTTTACATCTTTCTTGGTTATGAGGTATTTAATGGCTGAGTGGTCAGTGTACACAATCACCTTATTACCAACCAAATATGACCTAAATTTGTCAAAAACAAATACTATGGCAAGCAACTCTTTTTCAGTTATGGCTTAGTTGAGTTGAGCATTGTTGCGGGTACGACTTGCATAGTATATGGCATGAAAAACTTTGTTTCGTTGTTGCTTAAGTACTGTATCTATTGCATAGTCACTTGTATCACATATTAACTCGAACGATAACTCCCAATCCAGTGCTACCACAATAGGGGCTATCATCAACTTCTTTTTTAGAGTTTCAAAGGCTTGCATACAGTTGCTATCAAACACAAACAGGTTATTTTGCACAAGTAAATTCGAAATCGATTTAGAAATCCTGGAGAAATCCTTAACAAACCTCCTATAGAAACCTGCGTATCCTAAAAAGCCTCTAACCCCCTTTACCGATGTAGGTGATGGCAGTTTTTCAATTGCTTCTATTTTAGCCCTATCAACCTCAATTCCCATAGATGATATCTTATGGCCTAGAACTATTCCTTCCTTAACCATGAAGTGACATTTCTCCCAATTTAAAACCAAGTTAATTTCCTCACATCTTTTAAGCACTAACCTTAAGTTATCTAGGCATTGGTCAAATGTTTTTCCAAAAACTGAAAAATCATCCATGAACGTCAATGTTTTTCTCAATCATGTCAAAAAATATAGCTATCATACATCTTTGAAATGTGGCTGGGGCATTACACAACCTAAAGGGCATCCTCTTAAAGGCAAATGTACCATAGGGGCAAGTAAATGTAGTTTTCTCTTGGTCTTCAGGCGCTATGGTAATTTGATTGTATCTGGAATAACCATCCAAGAAACAATAATATTCATATCTAGCATTTGATCAACAAATGGCAAAGGGGAGTCATCCTTCATAGTGGTTTTGTTTAACTTCCTATAGTCTATGCACCTCGTGACTGTGCGAGTTAGAATTAAACCGTTATTTTCATTCTTCACAATCATCATCCCTCCCTTTTTAGGCATAACCTGAACCAGACTCACCTATAAGCTGTCCAATATGTTATAAATAACCCCTACATCTAACCATTTTAATACCCAACTCTAACTACCTTTCTCATGGTAGGATTTAGCTTTCCTTGTGCATCAATTGAAGGTTTACAATTCTCCTCTATGAGAATTTTGTGCATACACATTGAAGGACTAATTAGTCTCAAGTCGGAAATAGACCACCCTATAGTTGTTTTATGCTTTCTTAATACCCTTAACAATTTTTCTTCTTCTACACTAGTCAAAGTGGATGATATAATGACTGGAAGTGTGGATGACTCCCCAAGGTACGCATATTTAAGATGACTAGGTAGTTGTTTTAATTCAAGGGCTGGTGGTTTTTCAATCGAAGGTAATGGTCTGCTAGGTTCTTGTCCTAATGGATCATAATATTTCCTATTATTAGACCCAAAAGAATCCATCCAATTTATGTACTTAACTACTTCACAATCATCAAACTCATCCAGTAATTTAGAACATGTCATGCTAGTTTATAATGCATCCAAAGGTAAATTTTTATGTTTTAATACCACAGATTTCACCTCATCAATTCGAAAGCAATTTTCAACGTCATCCTAATACTTTATGGCATTAAAAACATTAAATATTACCTCTTCTTCTTGAACACACAACCTCAACTCACTCTTTTGGACACCAATCAACGCCCTACCAGTTGCTAAAAATGGTCTGCCTAAAATGATAGGTATCTCTTTGTCCTTCTCCATGTCAAGCACTATGAAATCTGCTGGAAAGATGAATTTGTACACCTTAACTAGCACATCTTCAATTACTCCTCTTGGATGCTTGACAGATCTATTGGTTAGCTGCAAAGAAACCGTAGTAGGACGTGCCTCGCATAGGCCAAGCTTCCTAAAAATGGATAAAGGTATTATATTTATGCTTGCACCTAAATCACATAATGCATTAGTAAAGATCGAGTCACTAATAAAGCAAGGAAGAGAAGAACTCCCTGGATCCTTGAGTTTTGGTGGCAGCTTCTTTTGCAATATGGCGCTGCACTCTTCAGTTAAGGCAACTGTCTCATAATCTTCTAGCTTTCACTTCTTGGACAAAATATCTTTCATAAATTTTAACATAAGTGGGCATTTGTTCCAAAGTGTCCGCAAAAAGGATGTTAATGTGTAGCTTCTTAAAGATCTCCAAGAATCTAGTAAATTGCTTATTAAGCTTGCTCTTTTGCAGCTTTGAGGAAAAGGAACCTTAAGAACTGGTTCTGCAGTAAACAATGTGATGTTTTGAACCTTGTCTTCATCAGTCTTTATTGGTAATATGGTTGCAGTCACTGGTTCTTCTTCTTCCTTCTCTTTTTGCTTCTCAATCTTTATTGGCTCACCCAACTCTTTACCACCCCTCAAAGTAATAGCTTTGCAATGTCTTTTGGGTTCACTTTAGCATTGCTAGGTAAGTTACCTTGTATTCTTCCACTGACAATATTGGCTAGCTGACTTACTTGAGTCCCTAAACTTCTAATTTGAGCTGATTGGTTTTGAAAGTTGTTATTTGTTTTAGCCATGAATTGGTCAGTTCTTTTCATGAAGCTTATTGTGGTTGTTGTCAATTGGGTGACAGCTCCTTTTAGAGATGGTTTCTTTTCTAGTTGAGAAGTTTGTTGAGGAGGTTTCATGGTATTTTGGTCGCTCCAAGAGAAATGTGGATGATTTCTCCAACCTGGGTTATAGGTGTTGCTATAAAGGTTATTCTTAGGACGGTTGTAATCAACATAACTAGCTTTCTCAGCCTGTCCTTGGAATGGGTTCCCTTCTTCGCACCCCTCACTAGGATGGTTACCTTGACAATGCTTACATATAGGTGCTAGAACATGGATGGCATTGGCTGCTATAGTATGATTTTTGTAATTGCCTAGTCAACATAGCCATTTGTGCTTTTAAAGAGTCAATCTCATCAAGATTGTGAAGTCTAGCTAGCTTTTTGGATATAGCTCTCTCACCATTCCATTGAAATTTGTTCATTACTATCTCCTCAATCAAGTCATATCCTTCATCTTGTGTTTTCTTTATAAAGGCTCCTCTAGAAGCTGCATCTACTAAAGTTCTTGTTGAGTGCCTTATTCCTTTGTAAAAGGTTTGCACTTGCATCCATTTGGCTAGGCCATGATGAGGACACTTTCTAAACAGCTCTTTGAACCTCTCCCATGCATCATATAGAGATTCCCCCTCATATTGTGTAAAGTTGGAGATCTCTGTTCGTAGCTTGACTGTCTTTGATGGTGAGAAAAATTTGGCAAGGAATTTACAGGTTAACTTCTCCCAAGTAGTGATAGAATCTGTAGCCAAATAATTTAATCAACTCTTAGCTCTTTCTTTTAATGAAAAGGGAAACAAACGCAGTCTAATAGCATATCTGAAACTCTATTAAGCTTGAGTCTTTCACAAATTTTAATAAAATTGGCAATATAAGCATTAGGATCTTTATTAAGTGGTCCACAAAATGCAGATGATTGAATCATCTGAAGAGTAGCTGGTATAATCTTTGCTTGAATGGTCGGCTTCCTTATAGCTTGACGAATTCTCGTCACTGTAAGGAGCATGTAATCCACAAGTCTTGGATTAGTTGGGACTATAGCTCTTCCTCCATTTCCTTCCATATTGTTAGCCATCACACTTGTTTGTTTAGACTTTTCACGCTTCACCTTTCTATTCTTTTGACAAATCTGTTCTATCTCAGAATCCAAAGGCAATAGGTCCTTGTCTCCAAACTTTCGCATGCAACTACCAATATCAAATGAAGCAAAACTATAAGTAAAAACTGAAAATAAAATTCAAACTAAAACGAAGTTATTTAGTCTAATATTAATAAAAATAATCCCCGGCAACGGCGTCAAAAACTTGTTATGCAAAATCCACAAATATGCAGTATCGAACAAGTAATATCATGATGAGTGAGTTATCCTTCCCATTAGGATTGGTTATTAACTACTAAACTTAATCTAACTATGATTTTATTTGAATCATCAATGTGAATATCAAATTTAAAGGATTTAACTAACTAATTAACTGAACTAAATACTAAGCAAAGAGATAAGATTCAAACTAAATTGAGATAAAATCAATGGTGCTAAACTCTAGGGTATCAGGTTTCATTATGTTATCCATTCTATTATTCAATCTAATTTAATTAATGTTCATCAATCTTGTTGCCAATCAATTTGTCTAAGGTATTTTTTATTCTTTTTTAAGCAATAACAATGTATAACTATAGAGAGAATCATATGTCTGTCTCATCTAACAACCTATAATTATTCTTTAAGCACAAGAAATCATATAAGGTTGCACAAATCACAATTATATTTCTATCTCATGTGAGTTTATGATAAATCACTCAATGACTAATATAAATTAATTTCTCAGTCTAACTTATATCTCAAATCATGCAATAGTTGGGCAAACCATCAAAAGCATTAAACATATGAATAACTTACTTGATGCCAACCAATTTCTCTAAGGTATTTGTTATTCTTTTTTAAGCAATAACAATGTATAATTATATAGAGAATCACATGTCTGTCTCATCTAACAATCTATAATTATTCTTTAAGCATAAAAAATCATATAAGGTTGCATA
Source organism: Boswellia sacra (assembly GCA_013180625.2). Taxonomy (NCBI): domain Eukaryota; kingdom Viridiplantae; phylum Streptophyta; class Magnoliopsida; order Sapindales; family Burseraceae; genus Boswellia; species Boswellia sacra. The sequence continues at coordinate 301,175 of SNVD02013269.1, forward strand.
AATCACAATTATATTTCTATCTCATGTGAGTTTATTATAAATCACTCAAAGAGTAATATAAATTAGCTTCTCAGTCTAACTTATATCTCAAATCATGCAATAGTTGGGCAGACTATCACAAGCATTAAACATATGAATGACTTACTCAATAAGAAATTGAATAAACATTGATATATTGAATTAAAATAATAGAGTATCAAACTTGGCTACATTCTAAGCCTAGAAAAGAGATTTAGTTCAAAATGTAAAGAAAAATAACATAAGAAAATCGAGTATCATTAATAGATTACAAAGAAGGAAGGAAGACTTAGGGAACTTAAAGATTTCTTGAAGATTCTCCTTGAATTGTGCCTCCAAGGGCTGTACATTGCTTCCTTGCCTCCTAAGTACCTCTAACGACGCCTATGATACCTTAAAGAAGACCCAAACTCGTCTATTTATATTCTACAAAAGAAAGAAGTCGATTTTGAGTTGAAAGACAAATCCTGAAAATTTCCAGATTGGCTTTGCGCAAGTGCGAGCTACAATGGCGCGGGGGCACCAACTTTCTGATTGTATGATACTCTCTTATTCTTGATCTCACGCCGTTGCACCATTTTGTATTGCACTGGAGCGCCAAGTCTCTGATTTCGAATCTATTTTTCTGCATTTCGCACTGCTATGCCAACTACTTTGCGCAAGAGCGCCAACCTTCTGATTTGGAGATCTAGATTTTTCCTCTTTTGGTCTTATTTACTCCTAGTTTTTGATGTGCTTTATTAGGAATCAAATTCCATTCCAAGAAACTGCATTTAACTGAAATAACACATTATTTTCTCCTTATTTTACTCAAAAACTAATCAAAAGTTAAATTTAAGTATATTAAATTAGTGAATAAAATTCACTAACATATACCAAGGGAAGTTGTAATCTATTGAGAATGGTCTTAACAAAAGGTAGTGAAGTGTAATTAGGTTTTAGGAAGTTGTTTAACTAGAGTTGAAGTTCTTGGAAGTAGTGTTAAGTTACAAAGAAATGTGAGTAAAAGAAAGGGGTTTTGTCTGCTATAAATCTAACGACTTAGTGAATTACAGTTTGACTATCTGCAGATATCCGAACCATATAAAAATTATTATATATTTTTACTTTTGTATGAGTTACGATTTACTTAACTATATAGTGTTTATCTAACGTAATTGTACTTGTAACTTCTAAACTTACATTACATTATTATCGTTATTTTATATTATAAATTTAAAGATGATAAGCTAAGGAGAAAGGGGCGATGGTGAAAACACGCGCCAAACAACGGAAGTAAAACAGATGGGAAAACTTTATCTGTTTTTATTTCACGCCATACCTACAATTTTAACCTATGCTGCAACACACCACTCCCTGCCACTTGCACCATGCAAGTATCTCCTGCATTACGCTTTACCAGATTCCTCCACACCCATCCCACACTTTCTCTCTTCTCTCCAAACGTTACTCACATAATTCCACCAACTATTATTCACATCACAACACTTACTACTTGTTGCTATTGCACACGCAAGTACTTTTAAATTCCTGCCCTTTTGCTTAACTTATTGAGTACTGCTTTTTAAAATGGGTCGAGAAGGCTTTATCGTTCCAGCACTACTAGATCAAACGGCGTTAAAGAAGAAGACTACCGTTTCCAGGAGCTGGATTCTGCTCGACCACAAAGGACACAGCACTATACTTGATGTTGACAAGTACGTTATCATGCGTCGAGTTCAGATTCACGCTAGAGATCTTCGGATTCTTGATCCTATGCTTTCCTATCCTTCTGCCATTCTCGGTCGAGAAAAAGTTATTGTTCTCAATTTGGAGGTAATAAAACCTTCTCGGTTTCGCACGAAACGGTTTGTTTTGTACTCGGTTTCCAGAATATTCTGGTCGGTTAATTTTGCTTTTTTTTTTTCAGCATATTAAAGCAATCATTACAGCGGAGGAGGTACTGCCGGTGAACTTGCAGTTCTGAGTTTTTGTCAATTCAATTTGGTTTTTGAAGCTAAAGAGGATCTGTTTTGTTTTGAGTGAGTAGGTATTGCTTAGAGATCCAATGGATGACAATGTGATTCCAATTGTAGAGCAACTCCAAAGACGATTGGCGCCTGAGAATCCAACGAGCCAAGGGCAAGGAGGAGGAGAAGAAGAGGAGCATCCTGAGATGAGAAATGATTATGAGAGTGGTGAACAAAATGGTAACACAGCTCACTCAATTACTTGTTCTTGCTTCGGTTTCACAGTCTGTGGTGCCAAGAATGAAGTTAAAGTTTTTTTGGTACGATTATGAAGTTTTTGGTTTTATTTTGGTTGCCTTGTCTTGTGCTCAATGTAGAATTTCCATTTGAATTTCGTGCATTAGAAGTTGCTCTAGAAGCCATTTGTAGTTTTCTTGATGCGCGTACCAGAGAATTGGAGACTGATACTTACCCTGCTCTAGATGAGTTGACCTCCAAGGTAAAGCTGTCACGCTTGCTTTAATTCCAATAGTTGGATTGACTGGTTATGTTGACACAACTGCTAGCTTTGGCAAACTAAATGAAACATTCAGTTGGTTGTCAGTTAGTCTGATATAGTTATTAGTTGTCAATCTACGTTATATTTTACCTTCAATGTTTAATGTTATCAATCTGTTCTAGCGCTTAGGTAGCATTCTTTTTCTCTATTTACTAAAAGATGCAATTACAATATCATCTAGATTAGCAGTCGTAATCTGGATCGGGTGCGGAAATTGAAAAGCGCAATGACAAGATTGACCAATCGGGTACAAAAGGTACGGTTAATTCTTCATATTTGCATGGAATCCGATATCTATAACATTTGAGTGAGTTCCTGGTCTTTTGGGATTATATTCCCTTCTTTCTCCCATACGCTAGGTATAATTTTGCTCATATACAATCACATTATTTGCTTTAAGAGGTTAGCGAATGACTGTAATAGGATGGTTTGGTTCAAAGTCCTCTTGTCAATGCCCACTCACTGGATACGATTTTGCTGAAATGATGTTTACACTCCTGACTAACAAAATTAGTCTTGTAAAATTGTTGCAATTATGCAGCTGTTAACAAATAATTGAAGAGAAAATAGGTTAAAAGAAGATTAAAAAAAAAGAAAAAAAGAAACAAAGGAGCTGATTGGAGTGGATCAGAGGATAGGTTCCATTATTTACTTCAATCAGTTACAAATGAGCACAATTGGTCACTTCAATAAAGCCGTAGTACTCTTCCCCTCAAACTTCCTATCTGGGAGATGAATTTATAAAGTGCCTGAGTGACAGCAGACCGTAGACATAGATTAAGAATAATATCCTGGTGTCTCTGATAGAGGGAACATATGGAAATGAAATGTGGTGGAATGAGAGAATGAGCAAAGGTGACACTGGGGAGCATCGCAAATGTCTTACAACTCTGGACAGAGGTTTTCTTAAAGGAATTAATAGTTTTTCTGTTCTGGCATGCCAAAAACTACCAGAGTGCAGGCCTGAAAGTAAACCTATCATATTTTTCTTCTGGTTTCTAAATTTGGTATTTTCTGTATGCATATGGGAAAACATATTGTTAAAATCGAACAGGTTAATGCCAGGGAGGACTATAAATGAAACGAAATTTCCCTCTAACTTGGACTTAACCTTTCAAAACCTCTTGTTCCCAGGTTAGGGATGAACTCGAACAACTTCTAGATGATGATGACGATATGGCAGACCTTTACTTATCAAGGAAGTTGGCTGCGGCATCTTCACCTGTCAGTGGTTCTGGTCCTCCCAATTGGTTTCCTAACTCTCCGACTATAGGTTCAAAAATATCCAGAGCCAGTAGGGCAAGCGCATCAACAACTCATGAGGAGAATGACGTGGAGGAGCTTGAAATGCTACTTGAGGTTATAAACTTGATCTAATTGTCATAAAGCTTGTTTAACTAACTCAAATCTGAGTTGGGGTGCTGGACTATTTTTGCAGGCTTATTTTATGCAAATTGATGGCACATTGAACAAGTTGGCCACGGTAAGCACGACTTCTCTTCTTATTATTAGCTTAGCGAGTAAATGAGGAAGAAGGGGAGTTATGCACAGGATTAGCTGGAACGTTGCCAAGATGGATTTCTGCACAAGAATTCTAATATTTTATTTCTGAATCATGTTCAACTACTCATGTTCATCCTAATTATTCTTTTCTTACCAGTTGCGTGAATACATAGATGACACAGAGGATTATATAAATATTCAGGTGAGTCATACAAATTGGCACAGCTATTTTGATTAAATGAGGTCATAATATTTCTATAAAGGGCTTTTGATAATTTGAGGACGGGATTCTATTAATTCAACCATTATTTGGAAGTTCAGCTATATATATGGTTCCATCTAAGATCCTTATCCTATTTTGACACAAAATAAGTGTTTTAATATTCAATTTATTTCTTATTGCAGCTTGATAATCATCGGAATCAGCTAATTCAGGTGATGTTTGATTAAATCCTTTGCTATTGATGTTTATTACCTCCTCTCATTGTTCTAGCTTTTGCTAGAATTTTCTTAGATTAGTCCTCTGGACAAAGCAATTTTATTTTGCATCATCGTGATGGACATTTATCATGTGTCAGTTAGAGCTTTTCCTAAGTTCTGGGACTGTTTGCTTGTCTGTATATTCTTTGGTGGCTGCAATATTTGGCATGAACATTCCGTATACATGGAAGAATGACCATGGATATGTATTTAAATGGGTATGTATAATACATTTCATCATCAAGAGACAATAGTACCTTAAAATCGTAACCAAGGCATTTTGCCAAGGTCTTGACAAATTAACAAATGGCTTTAATATTTTTCCTTTTGTTTTTCTTTTTATAATGGTCTCTGAAATTTTTGAACTCTAGGTGGTGATCATCACGGGTATAGTTTGTGCATCCCTTTTCTCAATAATAATCTTCTATGCTCGGCAGAAAGGTCTTGTTGGTTCTTGATATGAATAGAATGTGCTTGGAAATTACATGGAAAGCGTTTATTGGCTCTGGGGGAGAAATTTATGCGACCAGATTATGAGTTAAAATGCCCAATATGAGGTAAACCATGTTAAGCTGCATTTATGATCATATGTTGTAGATAATACTGGGTGATGGGTCCTCTCAAATCCTCATGTAATTGGTCATCGATTGGGATTGGAACAGAAAGTTGGCGGATATCATTATGTTGGAATGCCTCTGTGGCTGCGAAGTTAGGTAACTTGTCTCAGCCCTTAGGTACAACTAAATGTAAGAAATATAATTAGTTGTTGTGTATGAGAAGGGTTACTTTATATGATGTATCCTACACTACAGCATTTTATGATAAGAATGTTTGAATATGGTGAACTGCTGGGTCCGCTTCATTTTGTTTTTGTGAGGTAGTCCTGTTTCATTCACTTTGTCTGGAGCACGCCTCCATCAATCGCTCCTATCTAATTTCACCATTTTATTTTTTAATGTCCCTCCTCCTGTAGAGTCGCGTTTCATTTTGATCCAAATGATTGCATGTGGGGTTTCTCAATTGGCTTGGTCCCAGATGATAAGGATGGTGCTACATATTTCTTTATTTTATTTGGATGTATTTTTCTTTTCATGGTACCAAGAACGTTTTCACATGTTTAATTGATTGTTTGTTTTTAAAAATTTTAATCGAATTAAGGAAACTAATTTTTTTGAATAAAATCATGTACATCTTGTAAATAATGTTGTTGTCACATCAAAGTATACTAAATGTTTTATGACATACAACCGATTAACTAGATATATGAGGTCTGCGGTGTTTACTTTTTGAGTTTGGGAAGGAACAATTTTCCATATGAAAGTAATAAAAACAGCATCGAATTCAGCATCGAATTCAGTATCACGGGTAATAAAAACAGCATCGAATTCAGTATCTTCAAGTGGCCACCTGGCAAAAGAAAAGTTGGTAGGCCTTTTTGACTTGCCGCATTTGTTACAACGTTTTTCAGATTGGCTTCTCCGCCGTATTGTGAACAGAATGTTAAAATGTAGCAATGTTTAGCATCTCTTCAGTCAACGAGAAATTTGCTAATTGCCCTTCTCTCATGTAGCTATGCTTAGTACTGACACATTATTGCTGCATGTTAAGTTTGCATTTATAACATGAATCCCGCCTACATGGCATATCCAAGTCATGGTTAGGTTAGAAAATAGGAAGTGAAGCTGATCATGGAAAAGAAAGGAACCATGAAATTCATTTCTTAAAACTAAAAAATCTACTCATATTACTTTGTCTTAAGATTTAGTATCAAATCCTTGAAACAATAAAAACATATAATTGTAAACTTTTCATTATGATGAAAGTGCCTTTCGCAAATGGGGGACATCTCTTTAGCAAGTCGTTGAGAAGGTTAATGATTTGATGGATCGATATAATAGCCACGAAAAGACAACGAATGCAATTTTGCATATTGAATGTGAAACCTTACTACTGTTTTAAATTGAGTATATGGAACTTAGAAGAGAGGGAAGGATTACAATTTACAAGGAACCAAAAATCCTCTTGTCAAAAAGTGCAAGGCAATTAGTAAGTAATTGTGCGCTCTGAGCCTCCTTCACATTGGTTAAGTTATATTTTCTTTCTTCAAATGGAAGAAAGAAACATAGAAGGAAATAAATATAAAATTGCATTATCTCCTATTTAATCATTCATCATCATTTTTTCTTTTTGTTTTTTGTTTCCCATTTCTGTGTTTTGCTCCTTATCACATACAACTTATCGTGTTCAATATTTGGAAATAATATGGGTATTTAGTTAAGCTTATTAATCAATGCTTTAATACCAAAACAAATTCAACTCTTTGCACGGTTTCAAGCATGAAGTCAAATTTCACCGATCAACAAAGTTCTTGAAGATGTACATGACCCACATTAAATTCTCCAATATTGCTAATATTTGTGCCTTTAATGGATGAATATACAAAAAAAAAACCAATATATCTAATCTTGGAATGGAAAACACGATTTTTATCATTAGATTTTCATTAAATGTGTAAAAATAAATAAATTTGAGAGTTTTATTTATTTATACAAAAATTTTATCATAGTTTATCAATATTTTTGGTAAAAGAATTGAGAAATAATTATGCTTTCGAAGTGTTACTATGACAAGATCGCTAACTGCAACTACTTGCTAGCATGCACTTATGCATACATTAATACTGAAGCCCGCAAAACGCGCCGTCGCAGATACGGCATCCTGTGCGCAGCTTAATAGGGAGTGCATCCACAGCGCATTATATCCTCACCAGGCCTGCCCAACTCTATTTAGCTGTTGAACTTGTCTTTAATTATTAATAATATTATTATTATCAATATTTTAATTTTAATTTTCAACGAGAAATACTAATACAAATAAAAATAATATGATATGTAAATATTATATATGAAGCATCAGTAACACACATATAAAAACAAAGAAACTCTTGTTTCATGCTTTTCTCTTTCGACGAACATCTCTCTCTCTCTCTCTCTCTCTCCCTCCCTCTCTCTCCCTCTCTCCCTCTATCTCTCTTGATTGATTCAGATCCTCCATAACTTGCTTTTGTTCAAATCAACCAAAATCCCACGTCAATTCTCAGCAATCTCATCCCCTCACCGCTTCACAGCATCACAAACTCCCTCTTCTCCTTGTGTCCAGATCATCACCAGCACGACCCACCGCTACAGGTCGCTCTTCTATTATTTAATGTTTGCTCTTCTTCATGGGGTAGCTGCATTAGTTCTTTGCTCTTACGGTTGTTGTTTTCTTTGTGGGTATTTCGGGCGCTTGCTGTGAGTTTAATGCAGCTGAACATGGGGGGGCGTTTGTGTGTTTATAAGTAAATGTCTTTGTGAACGTAAATCTTGCGGGAGCTTAGTTTGCGTCTCTTAACGTTGTAATGTGTATGAACATGCAGTGAGCGAATACGTTTGTTGAGAGTGAGAGACATGGCGAGCAATCTGGTGTTGAAAGTGAAGAGAGAGACGATTGCAGCATGCATGACTTGTCCTTTGTGTAATAAGCTCCTGAGAGACGCCACCACCATATCTGAGTGTCTCCATACGTGTAAGTCTTTCCACTTTTCTTGTCCTTCGATTTCTTTGTGCTTCTCGAGTGGTGTTGTCAAATTTTCTTAATTTTGGTTATCTTATTGCCGTTTTGCATCTGATCTTACGATCTGGGTTGATGTTATTTCGAGTCTTTTCTATTATGGGGTATATTCATACGGTTGGAGAAGGTGAATTCAAATGCTGGGCTGGCAGTAAAACAATCTCTTCTTTGGAAGCGAAGTATCCAGGAATTTGAGACTTCTATATATTAATTTTCCATGTTACTTGTGATTTAAATATAAGAAATACGATGATTCTCTTCTTTAGCTTCGAAAGCCTAATTTTTGGTCCAAAGTTGAGCTATGGGAGCTTTAGTTGAATGAGTGATGATTGCAGTCAAATTTTTCTTACTTTAGACAATGAATGTTTAATGCGACTAAATGATTACAAGTAGACTAATAACTATACCGTCAGTGTTTTTTGGTTTGCGTAATTTTGGCAACCCTTTTACCTGAATGAATTTTTGCTGTGCATTTGGATGCATAATTTTTGTCATGATACTCTTTAAGTTATCGGATCAATAGAAAATCTCTAATTGATTTAACCTTTCGGAGATTTTTGCAGTTTGCAGAAAGTGCATATATACAAAAATTTCAGATGAAGAATTGGAATGCTGTCCAGTCTGCGATATTCATCTGGGTTGTGTTCTGGAGAAATTGAGGTAGATCCTTCTGCTGACCCTATAGGTTGCCTCCACTCCGTCTCTCTCTTTCTCACACATGCACATTCAAGCGTGGTATTCACTTGCTTTTTGTATAATATGAATCTTGCTGACATGCTAAGCAATTGCTTCTCATTGATATTCTAAATTGTTATGGAAATTTCCCTGGTTTTTTATATAAGCCTCTGGATGCGTTTGCACATGTGCCTTTGTGTATGTATAATGGGGGAGGGACGAGGGTTTCTGAGCTGCATGACAGATGCGCATTGACTTTAACTGCACTTGGTCTTTGGCTCTCCAGAAATTCTTTAATCTATGTACCTTGCTGAGGCAACAGTAGAGTTCCGATTATTGAGCATGCATACACCTGAATTGTGTAGATTAATCCCACATTTGATTAAAGTTAAGTTTTTGTTAAGAAGTCCTTCTGCATTGATCAATCAGGCCAGACCACAATTTGCAAGATGTGAGGGCCAAGATCTTTCCTCTCAAAAGAAGAAAGGTGAAGGCACCCGAAGCTGTGCCTTCAGTTACATTACCGGTTAGAAGAAAGGAAAGGTCACTCTCATCATTGGTGGTCAGCGCACCTAGAGTTTCAGCGCAGACTACTATGACAAGGAGAAGGACAAATGCCGCAACCAGAAAGGCTGCTGCTTTACGAGGTTCAAGTCTTTCCATAGAGAAACCCCTTAAAAAAGAGGAAGACTCCCTGGAAGATCATCGGGATGGGGCAAGCTCACCTGAAACTCTAAATAAGTTATCTCAGAACATAAGGCAGGTAAAGAACACAACATTATCTGTGCTTTCAGTGACTTTGATTCTGATAACTGAATATGGTTTGTACTTGCATGGTTTGCTTCAACTGGGTACCATGTTTCATGCTCACATACTTAACTGGTGCAGAGTTCTTCCTCTGCTCATCCTAGCCAATCCGTACCTAATAAAGAAAAGAAGAATGACGCTGGACAATGTGATGCAAAATCTGATCTCTGGAAACCTTTGAACTTTTTGGTGGAAGTTGCAAGTAGAACCAGGCCCTTCAAGTCTAATTTGCAAGGATCTGATGCTAAATTAGAACCTGCAAATGTTCCTGATGATCAAACTCAGTTGCATAAATCTAAAAGTAAGGACGACAAAAGCAAATCCAGAGTGGAGGATAAAACCAAGAGTGCTGACCCTATGTCTTCAGAAGCCGTGAATCCTAAAAAGTTGCGAAGAATTCGCCGAAAAACGGCATCTGCTTTTGGGGATTCAAATATTTCACCCCAGGCTGTGTTGGAAGCAACTGGTGCAAAGCATGAAAGAAGAAGAGGTCCAATTTGGTTTTCTCTAGTAGCTTCAGAAGAGCAGTGAGAATCAATTCAGCTTTGAAACTAGATAATTGGATATTTAATATAGTTGACATTTCTTTGATAACTATTCAATTACTAACTTCATTTCAGTGCTAACAGGGGAGGAGTTTCACCCTTGCCACAACTTCCTGTTAAATACTTACGAATACCGTGAGTGTCTCTTTGCTTTTTTGCATGCTTATAGGTGCCATAGGCTTATTTTATCACTGTTATCTTGTTCTTATCCTGGGTTGGTGGCATCAGCTTCATATTTTCAGTCCAAGGTCCATTAAGAATCCTTCTTGATAATATCAAGCACAATTTAGGTTGTTAAATATAAGTAGAGGAGACGATTTGAAATTGGTGATGGGGCGATTATTTTCTGCAATTTCTTTTAAGAAGTTTCCAACATACTAATGAACTGGAGAATATTAATCTTTGGATGCCATAATAAGTCCTGATAGATGGGCATGGCATCTCTACAGTCACATACTAATAGTCACTAATCATTTTAACTTCAATCTTCAAAGAAGTTTACTTTCTAACTGATCTCCTGTATTACTGTGCCATTTTGATTTATCGTGAGACGGTTAAAGTGCATGTCTTGGATCTAGTTGCTGAGAATCTATAACCCCAACTTTCATCTCTTCCAACATTACGACTCTCAATTCAGCTGCATGAATCTTTAAATTACTCTCACTAGGAATCATCTGTACCAAGCCTTTCAACTTTGATAGCTCCTTATGAGTCATGAGTGGAAAATTTTGAGAGTGTATTAATGAATTTCTGACTTAATTTTATTAGAATAAACTGTGTTTTTTTAACACATAGTACATCAATTTTTCCAGCAACTGTTCTTTCTCAAATTTTTGGTAACTGAAAGAATTTTCTTGTTTTATTTTATCTTATTATTATTTGTGGAGATAATATGCTTATGTAAGGAGATATTTATGTACCTTGTTTTCTTCTATTCTACGACAGGGATGGAAAAGTAACTGTTTCATTCATCCAAAAGTACTTGATGAAGAAACTAGATCTCGGTAGTGAATCTGAGGTGAGTGAATCTTTGTGCAAGTTTTCAAGAAAGATAAATTTAATTAGTGAAAAGTTAACCCAAATGATTTCTTTATTTCCCATGAGCCTTAAGAGTAAACATGTCATTGAGATGTGTTGATCTCATTCACATGTGACAATATCATGAAAGTCTTTTAAATTGAAAAGGTGCAATCCTCCAGATATTCTTTTAATTTTTCGTCAACGGCCCAAGTTCAAACTTACATTTTCTGGTTTCAAGTGTTACTTGATGATTTCTTCCTATTACACCACCGACACCCTGCAAAACCAACAAACACAACCCCGCCCCAAAAACCAAAAAACAAAAAAAAAAAAAAAAACAACAAAAGAAAAGAAACTTAATGCTCTGAGACCTAAGGAGGCAACCGTATCACCTCCTTTATCGTATGGAAAGAATGCAGGCAAATCCTAACAATTAGCAAGCCCTTGAACCAATTCTTTAAAAAAAAAAAAAAAATCCTGAATAAACTGTGACTTGTCTTTTATACCCTTATTAGATCCTAATTTCATGGAAACAGCATCATGGGTCAAGTTTTTACAAAATTAAGATGTTCTCATAATCTTTTGATGTTTCCTAAAATCACTGGAAAAGCGAAAGGATTGTTAAAAAAAAAAAATTATGTATTTTATCATCTAGGAGAGTTTAAATGAATGCATCATTTTGCCGCCTTTTATGTTCCTTGATGAATGTTGCAGAAAGGAAGGTGAATCCTGTTTAATGTTTGTTTCAGGTTGAGATCAAGTGTGTGGGACAATCTGTGATTCCCACTATGCAACTGTATAATTTAGTTGATTTATGGCTGCAAACAACACCAACGTCAGAAAGAGTACCAGCAAGGATTGGTTCCTCTGCAAAAGATTTCGTCATGGTGCTCACATATGCTCGAAAGGTCCAGGACCTTCGATAATATCTGCCCCTTCATTATGCCCTTCGACATCTTGGATAATCTTATATTATTATTCTTTTTTATCGCGTTTAGTGATACATTGCGGCCTTGTGATGTGGCTTGTAAATTATGAGAATTGGTCCATGATCGGGTTCCTTACACAATAATTGCAGCCATTATGTTACAAACTGCAGCAACTATATAGAATTATAGATCGTCTACTAAAAGGGCCTCTTCACATATTTGTGATATAATTGTAACATCATTTATTTCAAGGAATTGCGTTGCAGGCTGTTGCTTAAATAAACGAATTTTGAGAATCTCAACTTTCCACCGCATGTCACTCCAATCGCTAGTTCTGCTAGATGTATTATTCTTGTAAAAACAATTCTGAGTGTTAGATTAATTTATCATATTTTCTTCAATTCGACAAATTTTCCAAGTGTAGTTTTTATCCCCTTATTTAGATATCGTATCGTGTTAATTCATAAAACTTGATTCCTGGAGAATCCATCCAACGATGCTGTTGACGTCAAAAGATCACACACAACGTTTGCCAAGCTTTAGTAGTAAACTTGAGAAAATTTAAAAAAAAAAAAATCTGAACTTATTCATCCGCTCAGCTTCTCATCTGGACCCAAAACAAAAAAAAAAAAAAACAAAACAAAACAAAACAAAAAAAAAAATCATAATTTCCAAGCTTAATACTTCGCACCAAATATGGGGAGGAAATTGAGAGAACCTTCTTTCTTGTTTGCTTACAAAGAAAAATGGGACGAAAACGGGGAAAATGCACCATCTCTGTAGATCTACACAATTTAGTTGGGAAAGGGCCAAAAAAAAAAAAATCGTTAACAAAGGAGAAATAAGTTGCACTTTTATCCTTTATTACATACAAATTTACTAATATTTACAAACACATATCAGAATATTATAGTCAAATTAACACAATAGTTTCTCTTATCTTCAGTGAAAAGTGACAATCCTCTTCGCAAACAAGTGACAACCATCCTGCCAACCAGATGGACCAAAAAAGGATGATTACTGCTTCCTTCCTCTTTTTCTTCCCATGCCTTTCCCTTCCATGCTCCATCCAACCAAACATGGTGCAAGAGTTCTTCATCAATCATATTGGTACCCCACATTGCAGTGGCAAAATCTATTGAAAAATTGGCTTTAGCAACTGCTTGTCAACCTGTTAATTCCGTCAGGGGACCAACCACACGTCAAACAATATTGAAGTCCAAGAAATTTGCCGAGTTGAAAACATCACATTTAAGGTTAGTAAGAACATGCAAGTATCAATCCAGTTGATTCTTGTATGCCATAGAACATTCAGAACACCAATGGCCTGAAAATATGGCACATAAGGTCCCAATCCCATTGCTTAATGTGATAATCTATTTAACATGTACATCACATACTACCATTCCCATCATTATTGTAATTGCAAAAAGCTCGATGGCCTACTTCTGTTTTATGTCAAGCATATTTTGTACAACCAAACAAAAAATGAGGCCTGCTGCACTATATTCCATGGCCATCCATATAGAAAATGAACAGACTCTTAAACCCAGATTAGCAGCTATAACAAATAGGGCCCTTGTCATCCAGAGCTTAGCTGCTCTTCTTTCATTATAGACTAGAAATTGAAGAACCATCAATTTCTATTCAAAGTTCTCAGACAGTAACCAACAATTACACACAATAAAGCACGATAACATGGTACTACCGAAAAATTATTCCAGAGGGGATCCCATGTGGAAGTAGCTTTAGATGTTACAAGTCTTTAAGTAGGACTTAAAGACACTGGCCATTGCCTTGACGATGACAGCAATCATTACTTCTTTACCAATTTCAAATGGGGCAAACGCCTTTCGCATTACAATTCTTTCCCATCCACATAAAATTTGAGGATTTCTTTGCTGCCCTACGCTAGGAAAGATTCTTGCTTAAGCTCTACATGAATTGTCTGACCAAATGAGCTTCGGAGCATCTGGGCCTTCCAAGTGTACTTTAATAGAGGTAAATTCGAGCCAGACATGCATGAGACCACATAGCCATAAACTCCAATAACAGTACATTTAGTAACAATAACATAATTTAGCTTTACCTACAGATACTTAGACCTATACTTAATGATTTAAATGTATAATGCTAAACAGGAGCTTAACTGAATGATGAATCAGGGAATATCAACAAAATTGCAAATTAAAACAAGAAGAAATCATAGAGCTGAGGAGAGTAGCAAATTTTATTAAAAATTTCAGCTGAATAAATCATAAGAACAAACAGATAGATACACATAAACAATATAACAAGAAATTTGGCATCAAAATTCAAATAAAGTAATTGCCTCACACCGAGTACAACCAAGTTCTACAGCATAAGAACTCCACACTTGAACCACTAGAACATCTAAATATCCATATCCATCCATTCATTCTTCATTGATAAACAAAAACTATAGTCTATAGTATAGAATATCAACATTTTATCAACACTATTTTTAAATAAATAAAAAAAAGTTGGAAAAATAATAGTTGAAAAATGCTGAAACTAACTGACCACTACGAAATGAGTTGACTACAAAAGCTTGTGCTAAATGCGGCTATAGCCAGCTCTGGTGGGGCTTCCCACAACGGAAAACAACCCATTATCAGCAATGTCGGTCTCATCATAATACAAATCCTCAGTCCCCCTAAACGCGGCGTGCACAGCCACCAAGAACGCCCCAATCAGGATCGAAACCAACACGTTCAGCCAAACGTCCGTTAGGATCAAGGCAACGACCGTTATAACGCCAAGAACTCCCAACACGACACGATCGTCAATTTCACGGTTCAAAATCACTAACGGCTCATCACGGAAGAAGTAGAGGAAGAACCAGGCGACGAAGACGATCAAGAACACGATCATTGAAACGGGGTGCCACAGGAGACTG
Source organism: Boswellia sacra (assembly GCA_013180625.2). NCBI lineage: Eukaryota > Viridiplantae > Streptophyta > Magnoliopsida > Sapindales > Burseraceae > Boswellia > Boswellia sacra. The sequence goes on from SNVD02013269.1 coordinate 316,192, forward strand.
AGAAAGAGGATTAGGAGAATGATCATGGCGTAATTGACGCGGAAGTACAAGAGGTTGCGCTTGATACGTATGGTGGCTTCGCCGAGGGAGTAGGGGCGGTAGAAGGCGTGGAGGTCGAAGAGCTGGGGCCATGGCCGGCGAGTGGAGTAGACGGACTGCGTGGTGGCTCTGGCGCGTGAGAGGAAGGTGGTGGGGGTGGGAATTGGGTAGGAGGTGGAAGGGAGGGAACCGTACGGAAGTGGAGATTGTGAAGACATTCGTTTTGAGAATTTGTGCGAATTGAGTTGAAACCCTAATTTGAAGATGTAAACTGAATTCTAAGTGCCATTTGATGCCCGCGACAGCGAGAGTTTGGGAGAAAGATTTAAAGTGATGATTCTTTGATATTTGTCGGTTTTGAAAATCAATTCATATTGGCGACGACACCGTTTGACCACGGAAACGAAGAGGAAAATGTAAATAGCAGTCGAGTCTTAAGCAAACCTGACAACAGGTCACGTTGCTAAACAACGTGATTTTGTGTTGTTTTTTATTTGTGCTGTTAAATTATATCAATTCAAATTTAATTTGTTAATTTATTAAATTTAAATATTAAAATTTAAATCTAATTGTTAATTTAATACTTACTCCAATCCATCTCATTTAACTATTTTTTTAAGCTAAATAATAATATCCATTTATAAACATAAAATATAAATAATTCTTTATAAATTTAATATCTAACAAATATTTTGAAATTTTTAAATTTCATATAATATCAAAATATAAACAAAATTATAATTAGTACTAGAATATTTTAATTAGGTTAAACATAGTTATAAATTAGTATGTATAATAATCTTTTATATTTTAATATATTTTTTCTGTATCATAAATAAATTTACTAAATTATCTTTAATATTAATGGGTCAAACAGATAAGACGATTTTTTTAGGGTAAATCTAAATGCGATCCAATATTAAATACTAAAACGTTATCCCCGGTTTCCAAATGTAGTTCAAACTTTGTTGGATACCTCGGCTGATGCTTATCTAAAATGTTCGAAATCAAATATTGTCAAACTGTTTTCAAAACAATTCGATAACTTGCAATTTTACTCGACAGTTTAATATGTGATTAAAAATTTTAAAATAAATTATCAGTTTTCAATAGCCTCTGAAATCGACTTTTTTTTTTTCATTTCCTTGTATAAATTCATAATTCATTTTGTCCTTAATGCTATTTGTGATAGCAAACGGTTTATATTTCTTAAATTGAGCTACTATAGCTTTTCTCCACTATCAATTGCATAATTTAAACTGAGAGTCATTTTTAAGATGAGATAAATATAATTGTTTCTTATAAGTCATCGATGTTTCTCTTATCAGAACTATTCCTTGAATAATGGTAGGGTAGAAGTAATGAACAGGCTATGAAATCATGAAGTCACAATTAGAGTCATGATCAATGATCGACCATGTTGACATACGCAAGTACAATTATATAACAAATGATTTGGACTTTCAAACAGTCCAAGCAATAATAATCTAACACTTACATATCATGAAAGAACTTGTAAGTCTTGATATCTTCTACAATAAATCTTACAGCGCCAATGCAACCCAATATAGCGACAACAGAGAACCAAATAGCTATCATGCAGTTAAGTAGCCGTATGGAATGTCGGAATTCTGTGTGTTGAGGCAATTTTCCAGCTTTCAGGTATGCTATAGCCGGGAAAACGAAATCCAAGGGTGTGAACCCAATGGCACCACAGATGGAAACAAAGTCCCCAAAAAAAGGCATGCCTGCAGCAGCTAAGGTAATAAGAACGATGTACATGGAGGTATAAATGAGACGGATGAAGCAATTTCTTAAGGGTAAGTGGCTAGAGGACCTCTTCGACAGCATTCTTTCCTCAAAGTACGCATATGTTGGCCGGCAATATATCTGATTAAAGAAACTCACTGTTAGAAAATTTTATACTCCCACACTATCCAAGAACTAGGGGAATAAAAAATCATTCAGAATTGGAATTTCCAATGTAACAATGTTAGCAAGAAAAGGGGATCCATAGAAGTGCACCCTGGCATGGCCTAGGTGTAAAGCTGGAAAGTATTGCATGTTCTAAAGGGGCAAGAAGGATGAATAAGAGCATATACATGTCAACTCGCTAGGTAAACATATATAGTTAAACAGTCTTGTAGAAATATAATACTCAAAATATATGAAAAATACCTGATAGCATCCTGAAATTTGAAACATGGCAAAGAGATTTGCCATGACAATCGTCCACTCTGGAATGGTTAGAGAAGCCAAGATATAAGGCTGAACTTCTGTCCCAAATGCCCAGTATCCCAAGAAAGCCAATTGCCAGTAAGTCAAGACAATAACACTGTATGCCGCCGATACACCCTTATACATATTCTTTTTAGCAGGTTCCCTAACAGTATTCTGGCAAGAGAATAGTTATTTAATTATTATTGCATTAATTTGGGATCCATGACTAGTAAACAAGAGAATTCCAAACACCTTGACCATAGAAAGTTGGTTAGCTAAAATGAAATAATAATGAAAGCAGACAATGAGGGTCGAATTAATATTCAATTGTAACTAGCTAGGTCTAAACGTAAGTTGGTAAACCTGTATTTCTGGAAGCATTGCATCTCCAAACGAGAAGGCAATTGCCCCAAGAGCATTGAATGCTTTAAATGTCTTAGAAGAGGAGCTTCCATGCACACTGTAACTGACAGAATCTCTATCTATCTTTCTCCCTACAAGGGCATGTTATTGCGGGAGAGATTATCAGTGAAGTTTAGAAACTGATACAACTTATGAATCCATAAACAGAAAAAAGTTGTGAGTGAATTCCAGGCCTACCGTTACGTATTATCACAACGATGGTTGTACCCGCAAAACCAATTGTGCTGAGGGTGCACAATGCATTAAACCATCTTAATGAGTGGATATTGGGGAGTTGAGAGAGGAAGAATTCAAAGACTCCAAAGATAATAATGAAATGCTGTAAGGTTAGGGTGCCATCCGTATGGTAGTATTTGTAAACAGCCTGCAAAATATGCAAAGTAACAACCCATCCACCAAGAAGGGAGACGTAAAAGGGAAACAAACTCCATGAAGTAAAAAAACAAATGGTGCATGCATATTGTGTGAAAATCCCGTCAGATTGACTAACCTTAAGGCTGCTCCCTGCGGCAATTTGAATGGCAATGTTATTGCCCAAAGAAGCTACCTGCTGGAAAAAGGCAATAGACCAGTAACCCCAGAATCCTTCAAGAATCAGAAAATAATGTTATAGTCTGGCATGCTGTATATAAAAGTAGAGCAAATTTGGGTTATTAAAATTCATCAGTATAGTACTGAATTTGGTGTTAAGGCTGGTGTTCACTCCACTACGATGAGGCTAGTTCTGTTCTGGATAGTACTATTTGCATCTTCTCAACACAAGCGACATAGGTTTTAATCAAAAGATGAAAATGACAAAGACAATCTAAAATACGAAGATCACACTTGAAAAAAAAAAAAAACTAAATAAAAATTGCTAACACAACCTGAAGTTAAATTTTTCCTAGGTTAAAGAAGAAACTTAGAGCATCAGTACAATTTTTTTTCAATCTAATATAGGATTAATTGCATTGTTTCAAAACCAAATGGAGGGTGCAGTGACATCTTAAACCGATGGATCAGTTTAATTTTTAATTTATACCAAGGAAACTATGATATGTGAACAATTTTTTTTTTTTTGGCTCGGAAAATTATTCATACGATAAAAAAATGAATCAACGAAATATCTCTGCTTTTTCTTAAATATACCCTTAGTTCTCTTGGAGTGGAATTAACTTCCTAGCGGTAAATTCAGAGGAAAAAACTTATCTTACATAAATACTCTAAAGATTCTAGCAATCACAAATTTCAAGTTCTATTCTAACCAAACATGACCGGGATTTTCACAGAAGACAGATTACGTAAAGACCAGCAGACCAGCAACTAGGTAACACACCCACTTAACCAAAATAAGCAACTAAAAGGAAAAAAAAAAAATCCCAATTTGTTAGAAAGTTGCAATAAAAACCGGGATATACATCATTAATTTGTTAAAAACTGAGAGCAAAACACCCACCAAAGATGCTTTCTGCAAGATGCCTATAAGTAATCTGCTTCTTCCCATTCCATTTCCATAACGATGCAATCAGTAGACTCGAATACCACGTTGCCAGCGTTCCACCCACCAAACAACTTACACCTATACATAATTTTTCAATTCCAATCAGAAACAAGAACAAACTTTCATGCAACTCCCAACACATGATATTAAAAAGCTTGAGAAAATAGTAAAGTAGTTACCAAGGGGCCAGCCGAGAGAGGCGAGAGCAAAAGGCAAAGGAGCATAAGCAGCTGGTGTAGCAATGGTTGTGGCCACGTGGAAAGCCGCGTGCTTCCACGTTCCTTTGCCTTCATGGCTTGCCACTGATGTTGAACTTGAATCTCCTCTTTCTCCTCCACCTTCAATACTACTAGACTTCACTTCTACTGTTGCTTGAATATTTGAGGGCTCTTCTGTAACCATCATTTCTCGTTTCCTCTCCCCGATAACTTGTGGAGTTTTTGCGAGAGTGATGGTAGAGGCCGTATATAAGAGGAATCCATTACCACGAAAACGTAATTCGCAGAATTTTTCTCCTTCTTTGACTTTGTTGCGTGCCGAGAGATGGACAATTGGAGACGCTTTCGAGTTCATATCATCTACATAACACAGAGCGGCGAAGAAAAGGACCAAAAAAGGCCAAAAGTCAACGCCACATCAGCATTCCATTTACCCATGCACCACCGCTACTCGACTTTTGGGATCATAGGGAAGAAAATGGCACTGCTACTTTTGATGACGTGCCTCATTTTAATTGGCCAGTAAGAAAACTAAGTTGTCATCGGCCCCACGGTCACTGAGAAGAGTCTGTTAATGAGGGTGAAATTGCGAGATTCTATTGCCAGATAAACCCGACCGGTAAAAAAATTAACTTTACATAACTGCAGCTAAAGTAAATTTCGAAGCCAAAGCCCATCCCTAAAAGCTAAAACCCCAAATCGCTGCCTCTGAAATGTGACAATTGTTTTCGCTGAGTTTTAATATTCTGATCAAATCATCTTTCGATTTTCTTGGTGGCGCAACTATGGTCTACATCACTTCGTGGGACGAGTTCGTTGAGCGATCTGTGCAGTTGTACAAAGCCGATCCCCAATCTGTATGTTGTTGTTGTTGTTGTTGCTATTGTTATTATTATCAATTTTTATAAATGACGTTCACTTTCTGTTTGGCTTCCGGGAAAATAATCCGAAGGAGAAGTAGAAAATGACTTTTCTCTATTTAATGCTTTATTTCTTTCGACATGATAATTGATGTCGTTATAGGCGTGGTAGAGTTAACATTTTTGCCTTCCGGTCTTGAACATAACAAGATCGGATTTCTCTGTTTTGCAATTTCTGTGGATGTAGTTGTATTGAACTGTTTGTCTTGCTTAATCGAAGTTGCCAATTGTTACTAATTTTTCAAGCTTTTGATTTGTTTGGATGAAATTTCGTTACTTAGACGAGGTATTGCATGAAGTATCGGCATTGCGATGGTAAATTGGTTCTCAAAGTCACCGATAACAAAGAGGCAAGAACTGCATTTCACTCTGTCTTTTCTTTTGATGAATTACTGGGCAGAATGTTTATCAGATGTGCTCTAATTTGGCGAAATAGTCATAGAAAATGCATGTCGGGAAATTCCCAGTGGTTTCCTTGACTTCTCAAACAATTGATCTATGCGTCCACTGCAATTATGCCATCTCTGTCACATGTTTTAGGGTATAGACTAAATTCCTGGCTCGGCTTATCACAATTTTAGAGTTGTTTTTGTTTTGAAATGCCGGGAGGACTCGTTTTTGATGTGAATTGTGAGGTGATGGATGGCATCTCTTTCTCAAACAGAGAATGCCAGCCATCAAAAGGCTTTGTTGCAATGTTGAGATATTTTTCTTGAGGCGGATGATGCACATGCTACAAGCTAGGCAATATTAAAATTTTGTATGATTGGCGTTGCCCTTAGAGAGAGTGAGGCGGTAATTGAATGATTGCTTGTTGCTTCTGTAGGCTAAATATCTTAATTTCTCTTCACTATGTTGGGTATGTATTACAGCATAGAGATTATAACTGAGGTTTTGCTTTCAAATTTCATGTCATTAATAATCCCAATGCTTGGACTTAGTGGTAAGTAGCCCTGTCAGGGGTTCTAATCCCCTTGGAGCCACCTACTTGGAACATGAATATGTCTCACATGTTTCCCAGTTACCAAGCTTGTAGGTTGTGGATGTAGTCCTCAATTTAAGAACTTAGTGAATAATAAAAGGGCAAGGGATTCCTGGGTTAAAAGAAAAAAAAAAAAAAATTCGTGTCATTGATGGACATCTATTAGAATAAAATGCTGAGGACATTTCTCCTTCCTTATATGAAGAATACTGGCCTATTTAATACTTATTTCCTCGCAAGTGTCATTAACCTAAACTGACTCATATTGTGAGTAAAACCAAACCATGTGCGTCTCTACATGTATGCTTGAGCACGCTCATGGATTTACATATAATTGAGGGATATAGATGTAGAAATTGGTGACACGTTACTTGTATAGCTGAATTACCCTGCTATTCTGCATCAGGAACATAAGTGCTTACAGTTCTTAGTTTTCTTTTTATGCCAGTGTCTCAAGTTTAAGACAGACCAAGCACAGGATGCTAAGAAGATGGAGAAATTGAACAACATATTCTTTGCTTTAATGGCTCGGGGCCCTGATGGTATCATCTTTCCCTAAACTTCTTTTTGTTATTCTTTGGGTGCACTTGAGTGTCCCATGGAAATGGCATGAGGTAACTATGTTGAGGACGAAAACCTGTTTTTAGATTGGAATATTTTATAGAAGACAATGTCACATAGGTGTTAGCAAAATCTAGTAGTATTTAAGCATATCTTAATATAGCGAAACCAGTGGAATCATTTTTTTATGAAATGTCTGCATAATACTGCTTTAAATGGTACATAAATGTCCTATAATGGAATAAATAGGGCATGAAATTTTAGCAGTGCTGCATACTGGTGTTCTTTAGGACTAATATTGAGAATTTGTCATTGTTCTGAATTATTTTGATTCAGTCTTGGATCTTGATCTGATCAAGTTATTCTAATTAGTGTTTCTACCCCTCATTTGTGTAGTGGATATGTCAGATGTTACAGGGAAAGAACAAATGGAAGCTCAACCGTCAAAGAAAGGAAGGGGAAGGAAACAGTGATTAGCTGCTAGGCAAATATGTCTTGAAACACTGTTACATACTCTTGGTTGATTTGAAAGAATTTTTGCAACTTCAGTGCTAACTAGCATTTCCTTAAGATATTCTGATTTTCAAAGAATTTCCGACATATTTTCGAGGATAAGCTGTTTCCTTTATTCCTTTGTGCCTTTGTCCCCTTTTTTTGCTATGTTTTAATTTTGGATATGTTCCTTACTCCTTATGGACTCGTGGGGCGCATATTATTCGAAGTATCAGTGTATGGTTCTAGTCTGTCTTGATTCAAAATGCAGATCAAGTTCTCCCAATTTATCAAAGCTGTAAAAGCATCCGTGCTCCAAGTTGGAAAGGGAATGTATTGGTGTTGATGTCATTGTGAACATCAGTAACTATGAAGAAGAGCTTGCAGGGTTACTCAGATACACATGGGATGTTTGTACGTGTATTATTTTGCTGATTGGTGAAGTTCTGTAGTGCAAGATGGTATCATCTAGGCAGTTTTGTAGGAGTAATTTGAAAAATTTAAATACGAAATAGTTATCTTCCACCGCATAAACGTTATTGTTGTGGTAGAAGTACTCTTTTTCTTGCTTGATCATGAGCTATGTAGGCTTGGTATGTTTAACATGTTAAGAACTGATCTCTACGAATCTCAATGTCTCATGCTTTTGCCGGCGTGCAGTGGTCCCGATGATTCCACCTCCAGCCCCACGCTTTCCTTTACAGTTACAGAGAGGGATCCATCCGTAATAACGCTCATCTTTGCAATATGTGCAACAGTGTCAGAAAAATCACCTAATGTGAGAGTGAGACTGAGAGTAGGACCTCGATCTCAATACTCAATATCTTTGACAATTGTTATGTGTTTAAAATGGGAATTAATTTAATGGCTAATGCTATTCAGTGGAATAATGATGGAAGAAACGCTTCTTTAATAAGCAGAACAGATGATGGAATCGATGCGCTAGCACCCTTAAGACTACTCCAAGGTCTTCAGACGACTCAGTTTATATCTGAATTCCGATTCCACTGTAACTGCTTAGGGTAGGAGCTTCAATTTTCTGGTTATGGCTTCAGCACGCTATCTACACTCTTAAAGAATTTGCCTGCGCCTGATAGAGGCATAAATAGTAGGAGCGTGTGCCTTCATCGCGTCTTCCTCATACTATCGACGTGTTGTCAATGGAGGATGTTAGCAAAGCAAAAATAAGACTCAAAAGAATTAGACGCTTGAATTCTTGAATAGGTCAAGCAATCCACTTCACGTATTTTACTTTTTTTTTTTTTCTCTAGTCCTAGCACCCGCACAGTTTAGGATTAAAAAAAGAAGCTAAAAGCATTCCCTTTACGGGAAAAATAAAGGGAAAACCAGGCTTAGTAAAGGCAATCGGATTCACGTTTATAAAGGTGAAATGTTTGATTCACGTCCCAGGCCAACGCATAACTCCATTATCCACCACTCTCCATAAAAAGTTTTGATTTGAAGTTCACACCAAAAGGGAAAAATCATGTAACCTGTTAACAAGATTCAATTTCTGTACTGTAACATTTTTATCTCATTATAAACAGGTGAGAAGCCATGCACATGCACTTCACACCCTGATCGTTTCTTCCCTTTAGTTCAGTGGGAGACAAGCTCATTGCTGATTAGCTCCACATCTTTCAGGCAAAATTCATTTGAGTTCGCCTAAACCCAACGCCAAAGAGCCCTAAAACCGAGAAGAATTTTTAAAACATTCAATCTAATCATGGCCGTACCGTAACATATTGCCTAATGTGTGTCTCATCAGCATTATTCCTCTTTTACTGCTCACTCCTCCTCAGATCCCAATGCACTTCTTTCTACTTTTCTCGGTTTTGGATGCTTTAATTTAATTTGCCCCATTTGTTGTAAAAGGCTGTGAAATTCTACCCTTTTGCCCCCAAGAATAATACAAAGATGGACAAATAAATAAATGAGAGTTCCTGGAAAATATTCTCCAAGTAAAGGGACAGATGGACAGAATGTTTTTGGTGTGTTTAAGCTAAGACAAGGCGAATTGTTGCTTTTCCTTTTTATGAACGAATGTGCGTTCACCCAAGGTGGGGCTACCGCAAAAAGCTTTATCGGAGACTCCGAGTATCAGTCACTGTTCTCTTCTTTGTATGGAGTTTTTTTTTTTTCCCCAGAAAGACATTAATTGCTCAGCTTCAGCTGTTCAATTCCTCGATCCATACTAATAAAGAAGGTCCCTGGATCCCTTGAATTAAAATAACTAAATCATTACTTGTTGTTTTCTATTTTGATTGAAAGCTGAAAGATGTCAAGATCTCGTTCCCTGTCATCAAGCACTTTGAACAAATTTATGCCACCTATCATCTATCTATCGATAAATATATTAAAACTTTTTTTGTTGGGGTCAGATAATCATAAAAGGTGAACAAGGGGATTGGGTTAGAATGGAGTTTTCAATTTATATGCGAAACAGTCTAGCAGATGCTACAAGATCCTGCTTTTATTTATTTATTTATTTATATGCCTTTACTTTTTATTTTTGTGTAAAGTTTATAAAACATGAAATTCTAGCACTAAATAATGAATAATCCCGGGGAATTCATGGTGGAGTGCTTTTCCTACTTTCATCACTTATCATCATATCTTAAATTGAACATGTAATTGGTAGCATTTTAGCTTAGGACGACAGAAAAGACACAATATATTTAAAGTGGTACAAACAAAACATGCGAAACAATCAAAACATGTACATTTAATTATGGACGTGAGACAAAATTTAAGTTTAATAAAAAGTATGGAATCGATGAAAGAGAATAAATAATCATATTTCCGTAAATTTAAATTCGATAGTCTTCACTCATATTTTAAGATACACGTTAAATTTTTTAAAATTACATGAAATTTATTTGAAATTTTTTGTATTTTATAATTTTTATAGTGTTTAAAAAAATTTATAATTTTTTAAAAATTTTACACATTTTTTAAAAAAATTATATAATATTTTAAAATTTAATATGTAGCTTTGAGATAAATGTTAAGATTACCCATTTAAACTATATTGTAAATAATAGAGTAAGAGGAGGCCGCCCCTTGAGCAGGTACTCCTACTAGTCCACTTTTGGCTTAATACAAAATCTTGTACTGTAATCATAAATTACGTAGTGATTAGTACATGGTTAAGAGAAGTCGATGCTGTCACCGAAGTCAACGGCAGTGGGACCCAGTGGACCACCACAGCCCTGTCAATCACCGACGTAACAGTGTTCTCCCCAGCGTATTATAGCGAGCCTTAAGCAGTCAAAGCAAAGCGCAGCGAACACATTACATTGGGGTACGTGTCAGACTATAATGGCACTTGAAATGTACACGTGGAAGAATCGAGTCATCGCAACGGCTATTACGAGCAGTAGCGGTGTGGGCCCAACGCTTTGGCGGACATTTTGATAAGCCGCGGAGGTGGAGGAAAAGAAAAGAAAGTAAAGAAAATGCTTGAAAGCAAAGTAAAACAACACAGTGGTCATTTTGATTTTGATTTTGTTATTTTTATCGTTAGCTGGCTTGGCCTCTTTGTCTTTGGTTCAGAATTTAGTTGGACTTTGCCCATTGTTTTTTTCTTCCCCTCTTACAGGGGTCAGAAAGTTTTGGGGGGACTATTGCTATTTCCACGCTTTCAAGCCTCAACAGCTTTTATTTGCCTACAATTTTACTGTTGATTTTTCATGCTTTTGAGTAAAGGTATTAGTAAAAAGTTGTTTACATTTGTGTGTTATTAAAGGCAACATTAACCGTGAAAAAATTTTCAAATAAAAATCAAAATTGTGGGATTATTGTAAATTTGAATTAAGCAATTATTTTTTATTATCTAACTAGAACTATTTCATAAAAATACGAGATGCAAGAGGGAAGCTGTCTGTTTAACTAGTAAGGGGACTGTGACTGTGACTGTGACTGTGTAAAAGACAAAGCGAAGCAGGAGGCGGAAGCATGATATACGTGGAAGTGGAGGTAGTAAAAGTGTTACAGGACAGGAGGGGACAGTTGAGTTGAGTGGAGTAGTAGTTTTAAGTTGTCTTACAAAAGAAGCTTTAATTAAAGCAAAGATGACGAGAGAACAAAAATTAAAAATTATTATTTAAAAAAAAAAAAGAAGAAGAACAAAAGAGGGATAACCAAGGTCTTCGAGGTGGGACCCGCTCTCAAATCTCTGACAGAGATGGCAGTTTCATTTCTTCTTTCTGCCATTCTCTTCTCCCCTTCCCTTCCCTGCCCTTCCCTTCTCTCTCTTCTCTGCAGCAAACAATATATAAATAAATAAATTTATTATTATTTAATAAATGTGTGTGTTGGTGTTCTCTTTTTTCTCTCCGCAGAAAAATAAAAATTTTGTTTATTTATCAATTGTTAATATTATTATATTAACATTAAAGAAATGAGAGTGTTTTGTATTCTTATGGTGTCGTGAATTCTCAGCCGAGGCAAAGTCTTCTCTTTCACACCTTTCTCTCTCAACCCCAACCCCAACCCCAACCCCAACCCAGCTGAAGAATCTAGGGTTTGACACTCACACCACCAAGTCCAACCAAGGTCTGTTCTTTTTCTTTTTCTTTGATTTCTTTCTTCAACTACTTCTTCGTGTTTCAATCTTTGCTTCATTTCATTTTCATGCACACCCACTTGAATCCGATCTTCTGGGTGTGTTTTAGAGGCTCAATTTCTCAAAATTTTCTTGGAAAAACTTTTAGCTGGGGTCTTCGTTTTATCAAAAAGTGGTAATTTGACTTTGTGGGCCTTTGCTTTTTGTTTGAAAGATCTTTATTTCGAGTAAAATTTGAGATCTTTGGAGTATTTATGGTGTGTTTTGGTTTTGGTCTTTTGGTTTTGGGTAATTAGGGTTTGTTTCTTTTTGGATAACATGGAGGAGGTCGAAGAAGCTAACAGAGCAGCTGTTGAGAGCTGCCACAGAGTTCTAACTCTGTTGTCTAAGCCCCAAGATCAGGTTCAGTATAGGAATTTAATGGTGGAAACCGGAGAAGCTGTTTTTAGGTTCAAAAAAGTGGTTTCTCTTCTCAATACTGGTTTGGGTCATGCAAGAGTTAGAAAGCTCAAGAAGCTACCAGCCCCTTTTAACCAATCCATTCTCTTAGATAATCCTCACCATAGAACCGATACTTCTCCTAAGAATATACAGTTTCTCCAATCTAGTTACCATGAACACTCTGTTCAAGAATTGGGGTCACTTGCTAAAAGTTCTTTGTCTCTGGGGAATCCATCTTTGGAGCTGATCTCAAATGGGAAAACCCCTCTTCAAGTTGCCCAGCAAACACCTTCATCACACTATCATTATCTTCAGCAGCAGCAACAACAACAGTTGCAGCAGAGGTTAGAAATTCAGCGGCAGCAGATGAAACTTCAAGCTGAAATGATGTTTAGAAAGAGCAATAGTGGAATGAACCTGAATTTTGATAGCTCTAGCTGCACACCAACTATGTCCTCCACAAGGTCTTTCATTTCTTCGTTGAGCATGGAGGGTAGTGTGGCTAATTTGGATGGTAGTGCCTTCCATTTGATTGGAGCACCTCGTTCTTCAGATCAGAGCTCACAACAACACAAGAGGAAGTGTTCTGGAAGGGGGGAAGATGGGAGTGTGAAGTGTGGGAGCAGTGTTAGATGCCACTGCTCAAAGAAGAGGTCAGTTTATTTCCTTCTTTAGTTTGTCATCAGATAGAGATCCTTTCTATTTTGTTATATGATGAAGGAGTTTGATTTGTCTTCTTACATTTTGCTTGACTGGTCACTCAATTGACAGGAAACACAGGGTGAAGAGATCAATCAAAGTTCCTGCTATCAGCAACAAGCTTGCAGATATTCCTCCTGATGATTATTCGTGGAGGAAGTATGGGCAGAAACCAATTAAGGGTTCTCCACACCCTAGGTAAATCTTGGAAAATTTTCTGACATTTTGTTGTATGCTTTTTTTAAATTTGTAGCATTGAATACGAAGTTCTACTTTATGATCAATCTATGTTATGTTGTGAATATAGGAACTTTTTATCGGAAAGATGATTTAATTCAGTAAAATTAACACTTTAAGTTGGGAAAAAATATTAGTGCTCTTCTTCAGAAAGTATCACTTTGAATAAATGGAAGGAAATTTTCCTTTTCTAACCTGTGTGATGGGCACACAGAGAACATTATGTGTGGGAAGGGAAGACGCTCTGTGGTTGGTACCTTTCGGTGGATTATTTGTGCCTCTTTGGTAGTTATGATATTACTTTTGTGCAAGTTGTTACCGTTTGATCACAATGAGGTGGAATGTCAAGCAGTCGCCATTTGACTAGTTTAGGTGGTGGCTTTGTTTTTTGAGTGGATTGATCTGTGCCTGCCTGCTATAGATTTTCAGATAAATTTGTTGGGGTCAAAAGGGGAAGTTTGTTTCTCATGGTGGAGTTTGGTTATCCTTTAGATTGTAGGTGCAGTGTAGATTCAAGCGAATTTGGTAATGTTGTTTAAGGTAGTGTCGATTTCAAGCTTTTAACTCTTAAAAAATAATTGTGCAGGGGATACTATAAATGTAGCAGCATGAGAGGTTGTCCTGCGAGGAAGCATGTGGAGAGGTGCTTGGAAGACCCATCCATGCTTATTGTTACCTATGAAGGAGAGCATAACCACCCGCGGTTACCGTCACAATCTGCTAACACATAAAAACCTCAACGAAAGCTACTTCAAGTCACCAATGTTGAATTTGTCAAAAACCCTATTTATGTTTGGCTTGAATGGCTTCTCCTGTACATATTTTTGCATGGTTCGGCTACCTCAAGCATGGGACACAGTTGGCGTTGGCGTTGGCGTTGGCGTTGGAGCAGTTGGTTTTTTGGGCTTGGAGAGTTGCTTTCCAAGGATTTTGGGCTAGAAAGGCCTAATCTGAACCAAAGAAAATGTAGGAGTGGGGTTTCAAATTGTAAGAACTTTTTCATCTTTTTATGGCAATCAGTCAGTGGTTTAAACAGTTGAAAAGAATTATGTTGAAAATGCATGGAATGGTATTGGCAACTTTTAGAAATTTCTAGTTTAGGTTTTGAATTTTTTTGATGGGTGTGGGTCACCCAGCTTGGGGTTGGTTTGGTTTCATGTATATTATAGATTGCTGTGGATGAATAGTAGCAGCGATGATTAGGTTGTTTCATTAGCAGCAGGAGTAACATGTTCAGTTGTATCATACAAGCGATGGCCAAATTTGGTAGAATTTAGAAAATTCAAACAACTTGAAATTTCTTCTCAAAAAGTCACGATTGAGCTGTCAAGTTGGTATTAACTCAGCCTTTGAATTAAATGTAAATCAATCATTTTTCAACTTTTAAGTCTTCTGTTGTTTCCTTCGTTTCCAACGAAACAGAGCATGTGGTTTTTTATTGGGCTCCTAACATGGGCAATCATGCTTTGCTTGCCATGTTCATGTTCCTTCTTCCTCTATTCTATTCACCCATTATATATCAACTTAAACCATTTTAACCTGGCGAAGTTCCGAAGGTTTTTTTTTTTGAAAAAAGGTTCGGTAAATACTATAATAATTTTTTTGTCCGTAAAGTTCAATGTGAATGTGCAATGATGAATATATATTTTTTTTAATTTCTTTTTCATCTTGTACGTAAGTTTTAATAAAACGTTCAATAAACATATATGAATCATTTGATTCTGTGTCGGACGTTTGTCCTATTGTTAGATAGTTTAACAAACATCTAATGAGAAGTTAAAAGTATCCAAGAAATCGATATGACGCTCGATTAGCCATTATAAAAAAATAGAATTGGGTTAAAATTCAAAATGTTTTTCACAATTTGTTTATTTTCTACATTATCTGAAAATGTTTTCAACATATAAACAGGTAGAACACCTACGTAAGTTGATGTTAGAATAATGTTTCAAATAAGCAATTATGATTGCTGTAATCTTCATGATGACCCATGACCAGCTAACATTCTTTTTTAGTTGTGGAATGAATTACCCAATTACAGAACGGACCGAAGCATCACATCATGACCAGATAAATAATATGACTATGAATATGAATATGTTGTTGTTGTTGTTGGTCCTATGTTTCACTTTCACCCTCCATGGCAAGTAAGCTTTCTTTATCTTTTTTGTTAACACGGACTGCTTTCCAAACACGAACATTCTCTCTCAGTTTGTGATGAGTAATTAGAAACCCAGTCCAAATCGTTGAAAATAGAATCAGTTAAGACATCAACTTTAACCGTTGGTTAAACATCTGAGACGTGCCCCTTGTTTTTGGTAATACTTCGATGCAATTTATATTTTATGAAATACATTACGCGGTTCAGCCCAGTGTTGTGCGGATTAGGAAATTCTTCTGCACTCGTGAGTCGTGTCAGTTTTGTTGAAATATTGATTAATCAAAAGCGTTTAGCGCATATTGTCTGTCGGGGTATTTTTTTTATTTAATCATTTTTTAGAATTCCTCGATTAAATTTATCTTTTTTTTATTTTAACTATTTATGATTTTTTATATAAGAAACGTGGATATCTTTTTTATTATTAAAATATAAAATATTATTTTTATATAGTGCATGAGATAGTCGTACAAATTACACGATAGAGTCATACAAAATTCTCAAAACCTGCAATATTATATAATCCTATCGCAAACTTGCACGATTAAGACATGCAAAATTTTTAAAGCTATTTTTTTATACGATGAGATCGTGAAGTTGTACGACTTAGTAATGCAATATAATAACTACATTTGTAATATTGTTGACAATTTTTTTTATAGTTATGCAAAACATTTAAGATCTATTTTTTTAATTTTTTGCACGACTCGTTCATGCAATTGCACAATCATGTCATATAAAAAACTATACATGTAATCTAATTTCGTTATTTTCAAAACTATTAAGGATATCTTTGAACTCTCCTTTCAAAAAAGAGGTTAAAAATAACTAAAAAAAAGTAGTAGATATAATTAGTGGGTGATCCAAAGGTTATTTGACGAAAATTTGCATGTGAAGTGTTTATATAGAAATTTTTTTGGAGTATTTTTTTATTTAACCCTTTTTGGGTTTTCTTAACTAAATATAACCTCTTTTTTTGTTTTAATTATTTGTGACCCATTTTTCATATAAAAAGACGTGAATATCCTTTTTATTTTTAAAGTATAGAATACTATTTTTATATAGTGCACGACATAGTCCTGTAAATTGCATGATGAAGTCATGTAAAATTCTCAAGACCTGTAATTTTGCACAACCGTATTACGAACTTCGTCCTACAAAATTTCTAAAGTCATTTTTCTATACGACAGGGTCGTGAAGTTGTATGACTTAGTCGTACAATATAATAACTATATTTATAATATTATTGACCACTATTTTATGAGATAATTGTACAAGTTGTATGATATAGTTATGTAAAACATCTAAGATATATTTCTTTTAGTTTTTGTACGACTCCTCTGTATAATTGTAAGTCTAATTTTGTTATTTTTAAAACTATTAAAAATATTTTTATAATTTTCTTTTAAAAGAGAGATTAAAAATAGTTAAAATAAAAAAAATAGGCAAGATACGGTGAATAAGTGCCTATTGTATGATAAAAATTTGCCTTTTTTTATACAAGTCTCTTTAACGTTTTTTAAATTGTCATTTCTCACATGTGCCTCTTAAAAACATTTTAATTGCTTCCTAGCTGGCTAACAACTGTTCTACTGCACACCATCACGTTATCCATGCCTATCTATCTGACGAAAAATTCAGCAGATGACATAAAATATCATAAAAGAAAATTTTTAGAACGCCTAATCTACATCTACTTTAAACGGTTAATAATGTATCACGGCAGATTATTTTCTTTAATCTAAGTCTGAATTTATTTTATTCTTAATTTTTTATTTAAAATTTAATTTAATATATTTTTATCTTAACGATAAAAACTTAATATTTTAACTTTTATCTAAATAAACTGCTTAAATAATTTATATCACCTTTAATTCTAAAAATACTCATATCTAATTTATTTATTACATTTTATATGTGACTTTTATATAAAAATATATATTTACATAATTACATGTATGATTACACTATAAATTCTTATTTTACTAATTTTAAAGTATAACAATAAAATGTTTAAAATTATAAAATTGTAAATATTTAAATACTTCAATATTAATGTTTTGAAAAAATTAATTTACAAATATTACTAATACGTCAAAAAACACAATTGAAAACAATATCAAATAATAAAGATATTTGATTAAGATATTAAATTAAAAAAATAAATATATCTTTCAGATTTATATATTAATTTAAGACACTCTCAGATTTCAAACGAAAAAAAAAAACTCTTCATTTTATTTGATCGTTGACATTTGGAGGGCTAAATATCTGCGCCAGGAGCTTATTATCAGAGAGATTTTTATGCTACTAAACTACTTAATTATTTGCTGCTTTTCTCGAGCAATTTTTTTTTCCTCAGATAAACAGGAAATGATAACTCGTTTTTATTACGTAGAGAATCGGATAGAGAGGGCTCAGCTCCGCGGTGCCTATGATAAATTTTACAGAAAATGCGACCGCCTGCCTAATAAAAGATACAAATTCCATATTCTCTGTCTCTGTTTGACTTTTTCTTAAAATTGCATATAAAATGATAAAAAGTTCTTATAAATATAAATCCAGATATGAATAGTAATCGGCTTATAGGTGTTGGATTGGAAATGAAGGCATGTTGCAATTTAATTGATAATGTTTAATTAGTTTGTCTAGGGTAGCAGTGTTCGTCGATTTGAATCTAATAGATTTAGCCGATAACCAATCCAATTTAATATTAATCGGCTTAAAAAATTTTCAATCCGATCTAATCCGATTTAAAAAAAATAATCCAATCCGATTTAATCCAAACAAATCCAAACTTTAAAAAATTTAATAAGAAAATGAAAAATCCAATATGATATAATAAAAAATACAATTAATCCTATTATAAAATTTACTTATGCTAAAAGATTATTTCAGATGATTGTAAGATTGATGCATACAAATGTAATAAAATAAAAAATGTAGGAGAAAAATAAAAAAAAAAGCTCACCTTTTAATTCATTCAAATCGTTGACTTGTTGAGAAGGAGAAAAACAAGAGATTGCAGCTATCAGCTATGAACGAAAAAAAATGTGTAATTTTCTATTACTTAATTTAAGGTTAAACATATTTTATTATATTAAAATTATTAAAATTATAAATTTATAATGGATTAGATTAATTTTAATTTTTAGATATTACATAGTTAATCTCATTATCTATTATTTAGAATATAATTGGTTTACCATGAATTTTTATAATAAGATATCTAATTAATTCGATTTTGAAAAATCACAATCCAAACCAATCCATCAATTGACAAAATCTGATTAAAATTAAATCGATTCGAATTGGATTGATCAATTTGAGTGAATTAACTTGGATTTTGAACACCCCTAGTCCAGAGTTTAGTAAGAACTAGGGAAAATTTAAAAAAAAAAAGTATGCTTTCAAGTGATTTTACTAAATTAGGCTGTCTGCAGATTTCCTAGATCTACGAATTGGAAAGTTGATCCATTTTTTGTACAATTAAGCTTTTGAATGATTTTTTTGATATTCTATTACGTAGTCATACGACCAAATCAAACTGGAAAACATAAACAAAAGATTTTGATGTGAGAAATCAATTTTGCTTTTTAACTCTCAATGCGGAAGGCTCCCTAGCCAAGACAAATTAAGTTTGAACTTCAAAGAATTCAGCACTAGCATGAAGGTTCAAGTTCGATCTGAGAATAACAAGCAAGTGTAAATAACTGAATCTATGTGAAATCATATAAATGTATCATTAAATAATAATGGCATTAAAAAACAGATCATTGTTCCCTAGGCGAGATCAAATACTAACTAAATTCCATTGAGAACTATAATGAACAACCAGAGTTTGAAGAGTAGTAAAAAGAAAAAACACCAAAACATAAGACTCATCCGAATTTAGATATGTAAACATCTGGACTCCCATAAGACCATTGCAATACAGAATATGTAAAATCTTCACTTGAGGGGAATGAACCTAGAGGAGTGGGTAGCACCAATACCAGGTCTTCCATGCTTGACTGGCTTGTAGGAGATTGAGAATTCAGCTAGGTAATGGCCAATCATTTCAGGCTTAATTTCAACTTGATTAAACGTCTTGCCATTGTAAACACCAATAATACTTCCAATCATTTCAGGTACTATGATCATGTTACGGAGGTGAGTCCTAACTGGCTCAGGCTTCTCACCAGGTGGTGCCTCCAGTTTCTGTTTCAGGCCATTAAAATAATAAGTTTTCCTTCATCTTGATCATAACTAATTTTGATGAATATTATTCAACACAAACTCAGGACTAATATTAAAGAAAAGATGGCATATTTCTTATAACAAATATACTTCTAATTGATACCATGCAACTATAAGATAATTAGCCGGAAGTATCAAAGAAAATAATCAACAAAGCACTGAAAAGTTTGCCAGGTCCTACTCTAGCATGCAACATCAATTTCAGCCACAGCAATTTGGAAAAAGACATAGCGTGTCACAAAAATGCAAACATTCACCTTAATGCTAGAATCATCAGAAATCTACATATAAGCTTCTAAAATAGAATCACTTGAATGCTTGAAAGATGAAGAAAAAAATTAAACCAGGATAGGTTATACAATCAAAAACATTTATGCATCTTTCAGTATGATGTAAATACAGACGTTTCAATACCCTTCGTAACGAGAATAAGAAAAGCACTGATCCATCTTTCACCAAAGGCATAGATTAAAAACTGTGCTGAACTCATGTAGCAAAATCACTATAGAATTTTAGTTTGTGATAATCCATAGCTTGAAGGAATATGAAAAACTTTAAAATTGGACAACATCCAAGGGAAAGATGACCATAAAGTAGCAATAATAGGTTACTGCTAGGGTTCAAAAAATGCTTGGAACTATCAACAAATAGCCAAGTTGAAGGGACTTTTGAGTTTTCGACGAACACTATATTCTTTATTATTTAACCAAGTTATATGCCCCTATATCACGGAATATATGTGTGTGTGTGTGTAAACGCGCTATAGATCCATATTGTACCCGAACAACATCTAGCATTGCTCAACAACTGGATTCTAAGTATGTAGATAAGCATCTAGCAAGATATTGGGCTACAAACTGAGAGTACTGGAAAATGTAATTTGACAAAATAAAAATATTAAGAATAAACATTACTTACTGCCAGCAAGGGTTCAATATACACTTAGAGAAAATGAGAAGATAAAATCGATACTTCCCAAATTAATCATTTAACGATTATCAAACAAAAAACAAAAACATAATAGAGTGATAATCACTTACCGCCTTGCGCAACTTCTTGATCAAAGCCATTGGCTTTCTCTTCAACCCTCTCTGAAACCTATTATTAATAAAATCTTTCCAAAATCAATGATTAACTAAATAAATAAATACTAAAGAGTGAAAAAAAAATTATTAATTATGACCTTCTGCGAGCACGGGCGTGAAATAGCTTGACAAGCTCATCGGTGGACATGTCCAGAAGGGCATCCAAATCAACACCTCTGAAACTGAACTTCTTGAAAGTTCTCTTCTTCGGCTGACCTGCAACAGCGACATCGACTTCCGCTTCCGCCTTAAATAACAAAATGAATAAAGCAATATCAGGAAACCTCGGTTCAGATATTGGAGTGAAAGTAAATTACCACTGACCATGGCTACGGAGAGAGAGCTATGAGACGGCTACGTTCGTTCGCGGGGACGTCTATAACTAACTAGGGTTTATGGGTTGACTTCCGAATTTATTCATTCCACGTGGAACGGGTCGAATACAAATGGTTACGGGTCTTCAGTTGGGTGGTCCGAGAAAATCCCCAAACTTCGCTTTTATTTTCCAATTGCCCCAGCGACTTTCACTTTTGTTTAGCCAAATATTATGCTACCCCGAATTTGGTAAAAGATTTTACCCCTCTCATTATACAAGAGTACTCTCCTTGCATTCCCGTTACTTTAACTAAGCCAATATTAACTATATATTTGATATATATTAGGGCAAGGATGCCATCATCGTCCCCAGTTAATGTTAATCTCTACATTTAATCTAAATCGGGGATGGCATGTGGTTTCCTTCAAAATTGAATTTAATCTACATGCCTACTTCATCCCCCTTTGCATGTAACAATTACATCTAAAAGATAGGATTCCATACTAACGAGTAACGATGTTTCAATGCTATAACCAATTCAAAATTAATAAATATGGGTAAGAGAAAAACATCAAGAGCCACAAAAGTTAACTTCTTTCTAATAGATGGATGTGATTAATAACAAATTAAATTAAAGATTTACTTCGTTTTACCTTGTTGAAGTTGGATATGTCAAATTGCATATCACGATTTGATTGATATAAGCTAAAAGTGCACCGCTTGGACTACTAGGGAAAATTACTCTAGCCTCCTAAAGTTCGATAGAACTATGAAAGTCCGTAAGGTTTCGAAAATATACGCAGATACCTTAACTGTTACCTATTGGATAAGATTTTATATTTAATAGAAGGAGATTACTCTTGTAATTATGTTTTCATTAATAAAACAAAAAGCCAAATTTTAACCCTTTGAGGTCCGCCAACTCAGCAAAAATATTAATAAATTCTTTTTTAATAAATTTTAGTTGATTAGCAATAATTAATTGCTTTTATTTAAATACATAATTATATTAAATAATTCAACCTGATCGTTAATTGAAGATGATAAAATGACCCATCGGATTTGGACTCAGCTGTGACCCATGCATAACATTGTTAATTACATGAAATCCTATCAGTTTGCTAAAAATCATCAAAATAAGAGTGTTTGTTATAGTTATAACTGTGTACATATTAATTTTGTTTATTGAATTATTGTACTGGATTAGTATATTTGATTTTTAGTTTGAATATATTGTTAAAACATGGTTATAGTTATATGCTATATGTTTATATATGTTTTAATTTTTGATAAACATAAGATTAAAAAATTAAATTGTAAATAACAGGGCAGGGTTGTTCTGGATCTACTGAAATATTTTTACCTCACCCTGCCCTACCGGGACTAAATACTTGTTGCCTTGGACTGCCCACCTTATTGTCATCCCTATGGTTAACTAACTAAATCACCATTGCCTTATCACTTCAATATTATCTTATCAACTCACCGGAGTTCTATCCCACCACCGCTCAATCACCACCATAGTTACCTCACCACAAAAATTAAAAAAATAGAAAAAATATTACAAATAACAGTAAACTAAGGCCTACTAGGGCTTAATATCGATATATCCCTCACGTTTTATATAATATTATCTATAAACTTATTAAAATCAAATTCTTTTAGATTAGACTCTTGACACATTAAAAATATATATAATAACTGTTATACTCTTCAACCATACTATTATTTATTATTTAAATATTTTATTATTGACTAACAATTAAATCAAAGAGTTACAAAATTTTTACCCATAACCTTATACTAAAAAACAACATATATAAAACTTCCAATACAATAAATTATAAAACTCAAGAAAAAAATACATAATAAAAGTCAAATTAAAAATAAGGGATAGTTTCATATATGACCCTAAGGTTTGCCTAAGTGTAAGTGACCCTTACTTTTTGGAATTAGCTTGAAATGACTCTACCAATTGTCCTTCGTTTTGTTACCATGAGTGAAAAGGGGGTGTATTAGTCATGTTATAGAAATTTTTGAATTAGAAAATGTATAGACGAAAATGATATATGTAGTTTATTTATTAATTTTCCTTTTTTCTTTTTCTTTTTTCCCTTTTCTCTCTATTTTTCTCTTTTTTTTTCTCTTTCTTCTTCTTCTTCTTCTTCCTTCTGCGAACCAAACTCCGCTGCCTTCTCCCTCTCCTCCTCCTTTTGTCTTCTTCTCCAACAACACCCTAATAGCATCAATGGCTTGAACAGCTCCATCACCTCCCAACTCGTTTCCACCTCCGATTAAAAAAAAAAAAAGAAAAAAGAAACAACCAAACACAGACAAAGAATCGCCAGTAAACCAAAATCAAATTTTTTTTTTCACACACAGCAAGCCAGCAATAACCATTTTCTCTTCCAATCCTTATTTCCTTTCTTGTCTCTCCATTGCTCAAAATAAAACAACCTAAATTATGCATTATCAACCCAGAGTCAATTACACTCATCATCACCTAAATCAAACCCCAAATAAATTAATTAAACAAATCCAATTCACTGCCAATCTAAATCCACAATTATTTGCAAGACTCACAAATCCAACACCAAATCCTTAATTTCCATCATTATCAACTCAACAAATAGAAGAAATCATAAATCAACAACTCTAAATTACTGCTGCCAACCTTCAAAATCAATATGCAGAAGATTGAATCAAAAATCAATATCAATATGCAAGAAAATAAAGAGAAGAGAAAAAGAAAGAAGAAGAAGAAGCAGCAAGAGAGGAAGAAATCTATTGGATCTTTTGTACGGAGGAAGAAAGAGAGAAGAAGTAAACAAAATAAAAAATAAAAAAGGAAGAAGACGAAAGAGGGAAGAGAGAAAAGAGAGGAAACGAGTTGCCGGTTTGCTGTGTGTCGAAGACGAAAGAGAAGAAAATGAGGAAAGAGAAAAAAAAAGGGTAATTCCGTTTCCAAGAACGAGAGAGACGGGAGAAGAAAAAACGAACAAGAAAAGGACCATTCGGTTTCCAAGAAAGAAAGGTTTTCCAAGAAAGAAAGAAAGAGAGGAGGTAAAAAAAAAAAAAAAAAAATATATATATATATATATATAGAGGGGTATAAAAGTCTTTAAAGCATAAACCATCCTCTTTAAAACAAAGTCAGCGATGGTAAGAGCCATTTGAACCTTATTTCGAAAACTGAAAGTTATATACAAATTAGATCAAAATTCAAGGCTACGTATAAAATTTATCCTAAAAATAAGAAGTTAAATAATAAATGAGATGGTATTTGTAATGATCTCCGGTTTTAATTTAATTTTGATTGAAGAATAACTAAATATTTAATCAATCATATTTTAAGGGTGTGTTCGTTTATGAATTCGATATTTTTGTTTTTAATTAAATTTAGGAATATGTGATTAATTTTAAATTATTTTAAATTTTAAAAAAAATATATAATTAAAATTGAATATAAATTATATTAAAAAATATATAACACAAAAAATAAGATTCAGATTCATATAGGAACAGGCCTAACATTTTTCAGCGTACATAAGCGGTTAGTTTCAACTCTAACAGAAATATAAAAAGTGTTTTTTACCTTTATATCTAATTAGTTAATATATATTGGAAAATAAAAAAACAAAATTCTTTAATTTTTTTTTAGGTTCTTCCCCGCTTCATTCATCTACCTTTATCGCTCCTCCCCTGTCAATCACCTCCTGGTATCCCATTCCAACCCGTTCCCTTCACTTCTATCGTCTAAATGAAAAACCCAATTTTCTTTCACTTCCGAGTGTTATGCACAAGCGGAAGCGATAACCAATAGAACAACCAAATGCACAACCACAACTATGCCAGATAATTGAATATAATAGCAATTAAAGAGGCAACCAATCAACCACAATGCAGAAATAGAATACACACCAGGATTTAACGAGGTTCGGTATAAGTACCTACGTCCTCGGGCGCCGCTGAAGAAACTTTCCACTATCTTCAAAGAGAATTACAAACTTTTGGGCTACAATACAAATTCCACAACTATTGGGCCAAACTGCAATTACCCAAATAGTTGGGTCAAACTATAATTACCCAAACAATTGGGTAATACTACAAATACCCAAAATAAAAGGGGAAAAACAAATATTACAAACTTTAAGGTCCTTACGGAAAGGCCCTTAAACTATGAGGTCTTATTTGCGAGACCTTACAACTTTAGGGGGGTGGAGAATATTTTCTTGGGACACAAAACAATTTCCCATAAGGCTTCTTTTATAAGCCTTCAAGAGACCCACATTTTAGAAGCTAATCGATGTGGGATCTTTAAAAAACTTCATATGAGCCAAAAAAGCTAACAAATCTCCACCTTGGCGAATATGCCGACCCATCACAAATTTTTTCTTTTCCCCACATTCTCTATCACAACTGCAACGCCTCCAAATGCGCCCAATGGCGCAGTCAAACAGGCACAATGTTGATCAAGTCCAAACAATGACTGAACTTGATCGCTGTCACAACCTTAGTCAACATATCTGCGGGATTCTCGGCAGTCCCAATCTTCTGAAGTAAGATTCTCCCTTCATCAATGATCTCCCGCACAAAATGATACCGAACATCAATATGCTTCGTACGAACATGGAACACTGGATTCTTAGCTAAGTGAATAGCACTCTGACTGTCAGAATAAAGAGTAATCTTCTTCTGCCCAATTCCCAATTCATCCAGTAATCCCTGTAACCAAATAGCTTCCTTCACAGCCTCTGTCATTGCCATATACTCTGCCTCTGTAGTAGACAAAGCCACTGTAGACTGTAAAGTAGACTTCCAACTCACTGGTGCTCTTGCAAGAGTAAACACATAACCGGTTGTCGACCGACGTTTATCCAAATCACCAGCATAATCAGAATCAACATAACCAATAGCACACTGACCACATGTATCATCCCTCTCAAAGACTAAGCCAACATCTACGGTTCTCAACAAATACCGTAAAATCCATTTCACTGCTTGCCAATGTCCTTTACCAGGATCATGCATATACCTGCTCACAACTCCAACTGCATGTGAAATGTCGGGTCTCGTACACACCATAGCATACATCAGGCTACCAACTGCATTAGCATACGGAACTCGAGACATATACTCTCGTTCCTCATCTGTACTAAGAGATAAAGATGCACTGAGTTTCATATGAGGAACAAGTGGGGTACTTACAGGTTTTGACTACTCTGTAATGCCAAACCGCTGTAATACCTTCTTCAAATACTGCTTCTGAGTCAAACAAATCTTGCTTCTTCCTCTATCTCTGCTAATCTCCATGCCAAGAATCTTCTTAGCTTCACCCAAATCTTTCATCTCAAACTCTCGATTCAACCGAGTCTTCAACTTTGCAATTTCTTCGACATTCGTCGAAGCTATCAACATATCATCAACATACAAGAGTAGATAAATGAAAGAACCATCATGTAGCCTATGAAAATACACACAATTATCAAATTTGCTTCTTGTGTACCTCTGACCCATCATAAACCGATAAAATCGCTTATACCACTGTCTGGGAGATTGCTTCAAACCATAAAGCGATCTTTTCAGTTTACAAACCAAGTTTTCCTTACCAGCAACTCTGAATCCCTCTGGCTGAGTCATATAGATTTCCTCTTCCAAGTCACCATGTAAAAATGCAGTTTTACATCAAGTTGAACTAGTTCCATATTCATCTGAGCTACCAAGGCCAACAAAATTCTAATGGAAGAATGTTTCACAACTGGAGAAAATACCTCATTGTAGTCAATTCCTTCCCTCTGAGCGTAGCCTTTAGCTACCAACCTTGCCTTGTAGCGGATGTCATTCTTATCAGGAAATCCATCTTTCTTTGCATATACCCATTTGCACCTAATTGCCTTTTTACCCTTCGGTAGTTGAGCTAGCTCCCAAGTTTCATTCTTCTGAAGAGACTGCATCTCTTCGCTCATAGCTGTCTTCCACTCATCAACTTCAGAACATCTGACTGTCTCTCTATAAGTGGAAGGAACATCAGCATCTACAATTGGAAGTGCATAGGCCACCATACCAGCAAATCGAGCAGGTCTGCGAATCTCACGTCTTAGCCTATCAATTGCAATAGATTTTTGTTGCTATTGGGGTTCCTGAGTAGAACCCTCACCATCATCTCCCAAATCCTCCTCTGTCACAAGAGTATCAACATCTGTCTCAACAGATCTAACTGGGTTCAATGTCGTCTTTTCAAACTCTACCTACTGCTGAGTATGCTCCACCTGCTGTGGAGTACCATTCACCTTTGTCTGGTTTTCTGATTTCTTCAACATTGAAGACTCATCAAATGTCATATCTCTGCTGGATACAATCTTCCTTGAACTAGGACACCAAGACGATATCCTTTCACTCCTGAAGCAAAACCCAAGAAAATCGCTTTCTTGGCTCTAGGATCCAGCTTAGATTCTTTCACATGATAATATGCAGTAGAACCAAAAACATGTAAAGAATCATAATCAGAAACAGGTTGTCCAGACCATACCTCCAATAGAGTTCTATCACCAATAGCAGCTGAAGGTAGACGATTAATGAGATGACATGCATAAGTCACAGCCTCAGCCCAAAACTCTTTGCCCAACCCAGCATTGGACAACATTCACCGAACTTTCTCCAGCAATGTCCGGTTCATGCGTTCTGCCACCCCATTCTGCTGCGGTGTACCTCTAACAGTAAAGTGACGTACAATACCTTCATCTTGACACAATTTCAAAAACTGATCACTGCAATACTCACCACCATTGTCTGTTCTGAGATGCTTGATCTTCTTGCCAGTTTGTGTCTCAATCATCTTTTTCCATTTAAGGAAAGCACGAAGTACATCATCTTTTGATTTCAAACAGTACACCCAAGTTCTTCTAGAAAAGTCATCAACAAAAGTAACAAAGTAGTGCCTACCTCCCATAGATGCGGTTTTAGTAGGTCCCCACACATCTGAGTGAACATAATCAAGAATACCCTTGGTATTATGAATAGCGGTGCCAAATTTCACTCTCTTCTGCTTTCCCAGAACACAATGCTCACAGAAATCCAGCTTGCAGGTCTTTGCACCTTTCAATAAGCCTCGTTTTACCAAACTGAATAAGGCTTTCTCACCTGCATGTCCCAAACGCATATGCCACAGTCTCGTAATCTCTGAATCTGCATCATTATCAGAAACCATAGCCGCTGATCCAGTAACTGTACTACCATTATAGTAATACAAGTTGTTCCTCCTAGTGCCTTTCAATACCACAAGAGCGCCTGAAGTGACCCTCAGAATACCATCTCGAATAGATATACCACAGCCTTTAGATTCTAAGGCTCCCAAAGAGATGAGATTCTTCTTCAACTTCGGTACATACCGAACATCTGTCAGAACTCTAGTCAGTCCATCATGATTCCTCAAACGGATCGAACCTATCCCAGCAATATGGCAAATATCATCATTACCCATATACACAACTCCACAATCAAGCTCCTCAAACTGAAAGAACCAATCCCGATGTGGACACATATGATAAGTACAACCCGAATCCATAATCCACTCATCAGAAACAGAAGTGGATGGATGACCAACTAGACAAATATCTGAATCACTATCATCCTCACGCTCAACAACACATGCATCAGAAACAGCCTTGCCCTTATCTTTCTTTTTCAACTTAGGACAATCTTTCTTCCAATGCCCTTTCTCACGACAAAAGGCACACTCATCTTTTCCTAATCTACCCCTCGACCAAGATTTTCCCCTTTTTCCTGGTTTTCTACTATGACTACGCCCTCTCACTGTCAATGCATCTACTGACTCATCCCTATGTTCCCTTTGATCTTTCTTACGAATTTCATAATTCAACAAAGCAGAACAGACTTCTTCAAAAGACAGTTTATCTTTCCCATGGATAAGAGTAATGCACAAATGATCTAATTCATCCGGAAGTGAGCCAATCAATAGCATAGCCTTAATTTCATCTTTGAAGATTTCATCTAAGTTTAACAAATCAGCAATTAACTTATTAAACTCATCAATATGAGAACTGATGCTCGTA
Organism: Boswellia sacra; assembly: GCA_013180625.2. Classification (NCBI taxonomy): domain Eukaryota; kingdom Viridiplantae; phylum Streptophyta; class Magnoliopsida; order Sapindales; family Burseraceae; genus Boswellia; species Boswellia sacra. Next base: position 345,341 of record SNVD02013269.1, read on the forward strand.
CCTGGTTTCAACTGGAGACGGAACAATCTCTTCAATAGGTACAGCCGATTCTCATTGCTTTTCTTCATATATTTGTTCTCCAACGCCTTCCACAATTTGCTTGCAGATGTCTCCTTAGTGAACGGATACTTTTATTCTCTACACAAGCAAGAGCAAATCAACCCACAAGCTTTTATATTAAGCCTGTCCCAATCTCTTGCACTGATATCTTCTGGTTTTGTTTCTTCCAGAACAATATCCAAATCCTGCTGATACAACCCGTCCAACACCTCACTCTGCCATAAGCCGAAATTATTTCGGCCATCAAATTTTTCAACATCTATTTTTGCATTTGTCACAGTCATTGTCTTCTCTAATATAGTCGACGATGATGCCATAACTACCTCTCATAAATAAGCTCGATACACAAATCACCAATAACCAAGCTCCAAACAAACTATTATATTCAATAACTAGCAATCCAAAATCAACAGCCCAGAACAGTAGTAAGTGCTTCAATGAAATAGCCACTAACTACCCAAAACCTTCGGCTCTGATACCAATTGTTATGCATAAGCGGAAGCGATAACCAACAGAACAACCAAATGCACAATCACAACTATGCCAGATAATTGAATATAATAGCGACTAAAGAGGCAACCAATCAACCACAATGCAGAAATAGAAAACACACCAGGATTTAACGAGGTTCGGTATAAGTACCTACGTCCTCGGGCGCCGCTGAAGAAACTTTCCACTATCTTCAAAGAGAATTACAAACTTTTGAGCCACAATACAAATTCCACAACTATTGGGTCAAACTGTAATTACCCAAATAGTTGGGTCAAACTGTAATTACCCAAACAATTGGGCAATATTACAAATACCCAAAATCAAAGGGGGAAAAAACAAATATTACAAACTTTAAGGTCCTTACTGAAAGGCCCTTAAACTATGAGGTCTTATATGTGAGACCTTACAACTTTAGGGGGGTGAAAGATATTTCAATTTGGGACACAAAATAATTTCCCATATGGCTTATTTTATAAGAGCCACATGAGGCCCAATTTTGGAGTCCCACCGATGTGGGATCCTTGTTAATGCATATGAGCCAAAACACCAACAGTATACTCTTGGCTTTTGAATCTTAATTAAAACTGAAAATTTTGTTGTAGGGCATATGAAAATTTTTTATAATCACTCAAATTAAACACACATATAAAGACAGTGTCATGTACAGGTGAAACACAAAATAATGCACTCGTCAAGGTAGCTAAGCATATGAATTTGCGGATGCGGGAGTCTTCGCGTGTATCTCCTTAAAAAATTATATATAGTTATTGAAGATTCCCGTTGCATAGAGACAAGTATAAAAAATTGTGGCACCCGTCTAAAAAGGTTAGTTAATTTGAAAAAGACTTATCCGAAGAAAATTAGGTAAAAAATTCCCCTCATTAATTTATGATCGATGAATTCCAAACCATGACAAACTGAGGCTCCCCTCAAAATCTCTGATCGGCAGATCAGTTTAGGAATTAATGTACGAAATGTTCAGAAAACACTACTTCTCTCAAGTTGCTTAATTTCTTGAAATTAAGGCATCACATATCCGATTAAAGTTTTTGAAATTTACAAAAAAACGCAAAATTCGTTTTGATTATTTGAAGGGTTTTTTTTTTTTTTTTGGTTTTGCTAATCGTCTAAAAAGCACAAAATATATTTTTAAGTGATCAAAGCAACAATGTTAATAATCATGAACAAATTAAGTACTTAATCTCATGTGGACGCGTTCCTCCGGATCAACCAAAGTTCAGCTATGTACGTGCGAAGTAAACAAGGAAACCTCAAGCCAAGCCACAACAAACTGAGTTAACTAAGCCACTGACGTCCTTGCCAATTCCTAAGCTTCATTCATGCAAGATTCAGACATCAGTTATTCAGTTAGAAGCAACAGAATAATTATTAAGATTTTGTCTTGGAATTCTATAACTACTTTGAAAAGATCTCTTCCAACAAATAACTTAATTAATTTCTCTTGAGCTCCACAAGCAAAAGCATACCTTCACTCCCTGCTCTATATAAATGCTTCACCATGCATGCAAAACCTTCAACAATTTTTCATCTTACAAATATATACCTACAAATAAGCCTACCCACCACCACACTCACACATACAGCTAGAGTAAGGGAAAAGAAGCTGGGGAGGAATGGCCACTGGAGCAGCTGAGATGATGCTACAATGTGTCTTTAATGGAATTATACCAATGCGTGATATGAATATCAAGCGAAGGACTTATCACCGCAACTGCAGCTGCGCGTTGCACAAGCTAAAAAGTGTTTGTTACGATACTTGTTCTCCGAGAAGGAACGTATCGTTCCCTCGGAAAAAGGCATGGAAAGATCATCATTCCTTGTTGTCCATAGCAACTTGTCAATCTTTTCTTCTCAAGGATACCACAACAGTAGCTGACTGGGCTAGTGGGCTTTGTACATACATGACACAAATCGAGAAGATTTGTTTGAAAGTACAGATAAGTATAAGAAAAGATTAGAAACTCAGAATCTATCTAATAACTAAATTTTTGTTTCTCTGCTTCTAGGTCTCCGTTGCTTTTCAAGATATAAATTATAAAGGTTATCTTTAGCAAGGATTGGACTATTTGCAACCTACTTTCTCCTATGCACACCAAATTTTTTTGGTAAAAAAGTATATTATTACAAAATTACTCATATATCAATTCACCATAAGTAAAATAAACCCAGATTATAACTCACATTAATTTTGGATTTTTATACACAACAATACATTTATCTCTCAAGCCTATTTCTTCTCATCTCTTTTTCTTTATCAGGTATTCTATCAAATCCCTAGCACACAAATCAGTAGTATATTTAACATATTATAAACCCCCATCTTCAAAAGGCAAAATTTCCATGACCCTCGGCTTTGCACTAAATACGAGATAACCCTCACCTTTCAAAAATACATAGAAATGACGTTGTTAGAGACCGTTTGTGATCGTGGGTGAGATGAGGGGTATGTTGGTAAATGTGTAAAATCATTGAATTGTCAGGGAAGTGACACGTTTTCTTTTTGATTTCAATATCTAAACAAAAAAGCCTTGCTTTATGTCTTCTTATGGGAATTGCTACAGTATAATTGATATATAATAAAATAAAATTTTAATTTATATAAAAGTTATAAATAAGTATATAATAAAAAAAATAGATTAATCTACCGTGTACCTATTATATGGTAGACCAAAAATCAAAATTATATAAAACAATAAACTCGAGGAGAGAGAATATCCGTTACATTTCTTTTCAGATATAGTGCTGGTTTTATTTATTAGCAAACACCCAATACAAAGACTTTACTTAAGAGGAGACATATGGTAACATATATATATATATAGCTCTAATACAATTTTTATATATGGGCATTAAATATCTCCATCAAATATGGAGAATGAAAAGATACATCTTCCACTGGATCGAGCAAAGGTGCTGCAAAAGCATAGCAAGTATTAAAATTGTAGGACTTAATGTCTGCTAAGAGTGATTCTGCCCATAATTTCCAATTTGTTCAGCTTATGCTTCAAAGAAAACATCATTATTGATCTTGTGCTGCTTATAGTAGTTGTACTGTGGTTACGGTGGAAAGTTAATCGCTTGAGGAGGGTTAGGGTGATGATGGTGAGTTTTCAAGGATTTGAGGATTCATAAGATTTAGATGGTGGATGCTCAGGCTGCTTTCATGGTCAGGATTGATCTGTTGGTTTATCGTTTGCTTCACTTGCGATTTGTATAGGAGTAAGTACTGTTGTTGTCGTCATTTCATAGTCAGCACTCAACACCATCTGCACAGTAAGGGATTACATGCGACCTCTATCAAATTAACTAATCTGTTGAATATCAAAGAGCTTGTGGAACTAGTCAAAAAAATTATGAGTGATGCTTTCTATTTATATAGAGTCATGAAACAACCACGGCTAAGCAACGGCTAATTTTCAACGAAGAAAGAGGTAAGTCAATACGGGTGATTAACAATCAAATACTAGAGGCAGTGTTATCTATGAAAATTTCAAAGGTTCAGTAGGGTTATATAGGATTACAAATTTAATTTTGAAATTATGTAGAAAAAAGGTGGGTTAACTGCAGTTGTCAGACAATGTCTTGGGATGTCAGAGGGGTACACTAGTTTACATGGTATTCCCATCATTTCAACAGCAAGTCTCTAATAGTGGAGTCATTTCTATCTATTTTTGAAAGATGGGGCTTACTTTGTATTTAGGGCAAATCTCAGGGTAATGAAAAATTTTTCCTTTTCAAAACTTACTATTTAATCAAAATTCTATCAAAATCAATACAATTTTTATACATTTGGTGAGAATTTCACTTACAAGAATCCATTATTTCTTATAAATTAATAGTCGTTTGTAAATTAAAGAACAAAGATCAATAGCCACGGAAACCATGCTTAGTTACCTAAAAAAGCTATAAATAACCAAGATATTATCAACCATTGCACCTTTTTAACGTGATTTTTAAAGAAAAATTAGTTAATTTAAGATCTAAACCGAATTGGCATGTTATAACTTTAATCGATATTAGATAATTTAGATGTTTGAAGATTGATATACAATAAACTTTGTTTGACAGATGGATAAGATTTTGATGACTTATGCTGATAGAGTTAAGTTCTTCACTCGTAAACATAGATAGAAACTAATGGATATTTATTAAGTGATTTGTATCAGCAAAATTTGGGTGCAAATAGTTCTACCCTTTATATAATGGGGTAATTTCTAACTATAATTGAGGTTAATTTGCTTGAATTTAACTGAGAAACTATGAAGAATGCTGATCTAGCTAATATAACCATACAGAAAAGATCCAAAAATAGACTAGAGAAGAAGTGAAAGTGAAAAAGTGCATGAAAATTTGAAAATTGCAATAAAATTATATATATACACACACGCACGCTATGTTGAAAAGGTATTTATAACTTTCTGTTTAATAGGAAAGTCGAATCAAATGGATATTTAGAAGTGTTAAGCCTTTGTATTTTATACCGCATTAGCCTCGGCCTTCACATTTGTAAAAATTAAATTGATAAAATAAACTTACCAAGTTAAAGGCTTATCATTTTTAACTAGGCTGGGCAATGGCTCATGTTCGAACGAAATACTGTTAAAAATTTTACAAATTTAAATATGACTGATTTATTTATGGTGTTTAATTTTGAAAATCCAAACCCAACAATTAATTTAATAGATTATCCGAATTTGATCTGTTTAATTCAATTACATTTTTTTTCTTTTTCAATTAAACAATAATATATATACTACACGATTTCTATTTTTATATTTGAAGTATAAAAATATAAACATAAAACTTATAGAATTCGAATTAATAGTTCTTTGTCTTTATATGAGGTGGATGTCTTTTATTTATAGAAGACGATCTAAAAATAAATAGGGGTAATTCTAATTTGCCCCATGAGGTTAGGCCTAAAAAAAATTGAGGACCTCAGTTTTCTGAAATCTAAGATTACCCCCTGAAGTTACTGTAGCACCGTTAGCTTTAACGGAAAATACATTAAACCGTTAATTTAGTGCGTTTAAAAATCTAATGGTGTTATTAAATAGAAGCAAAGAACCTCAGAGGGCAAATTAGAATTATCTCAAATAAATATAGAAAGAAATAGGGATTATCTCAAAAATTATTCTCGATTTTTGCTCAATTTTAGGTGACATATAAGTTTGCTTTTAATATCAAGACGTTTAACATTGCTCAAAATTATCATGAAAGTATGGAAAGGTAATTTTGTCAAAATATAACTAATATAAATTTTTTTATAGATTAATTAAAAATCCTATTCCTAAATTAAAATCATTTGCTAAACTTGTAACCTAACAAACAAATCTTAACTTTTTATTTTACTTTATTTTGTTTTGTAATTGATTTTGAAGTTTAAAATAATTGAGATTTTAAATTTTATTTATTTTGTTGATTTCAAATTTGCCCTTTTCAAACATAAATTGATTGATTTAAGCATGCATTTGGTTGATGATTTCTGTGTTTTTAATGTTGAAGTTTAAAACTCTAGAGTTTTTGAATATTCCCAAAATATTTGAATTAAAATTAATACAATTCAAATAATTCAAGCATTTGATACAAATAATTTGTATTGACTAAACATAATGACTTATTATCATAATCAAATATTGAACCCTTCCTGGTAGATGATGAATCTAGAGATTTGATGTCCTAACAACCAATAGTGTAAGGAAAGGAATACCAAATTGATAACTGTTCGTACTCTATAAGCAATTCTTTTTGTTTTTTGGCATTACTATTAATTAGTATGTTTGTACACTTCATCTTAAATTTCTATGCATTAAAATGGTCAAACGACAGAAATTCTATTGCTACCTTCATCTTAAATTTCTATGGATCAAAATGGTTGGACGACAGAAATTTGTTCTGTGGAAGCTACATTCTTTTGGTACAAAAAAAAAAGTTTTTGAAATGTGTGCTATTGTGTTTTAGTCCTCCAGCAAGCCAAGTTTTGTTTTGTTATATATTGCTTGTGTTCATATATACCTGATCTTAATTTGTCAAATTAATAAATTTATAAAACAAAGCGGAGAAATTAATACATAAGGTGATATCAAGCTAGCTTCTGGTTTCTTTAGCTTGCTAAGCTTCATTTTTTATGATTAACTTTTCATTTACTTCGTACATTAATTTTTCTATTTCTGTTAGCTAAATAAAGAGATGTAATAACAGAGTGATGATATTTGAGGTCTGTTTTGTTTTGGGGGTTTAAAAATGTAACAAGAATGGTTTATGGCTTACACGCCCAATTTTAGGAGTGCAATGGACTATGGAGAAATCTTTTTGGGTTGCTGGAATTTGGAAATTACCTTAAAATTTGTATATTTTTTTGCTATGTGGGTAGGTTTTGGGGTTTATTGTCTTCTGCCATTTTGGTTTGGTTGCTCCTTGGTTTATCAGAGAATTAAGGACACTGATTCTAAAGGAGCAAATAAGAAATAAAATGTTTTCTTTTAATAATATTACATTTAAATCATTATTTTTGCTTTATAAGGAAATTCAGTAAATCCAAAAAGTTATTTAAGTATAACTTTTTAGGTAACGTAATTTATTATAATCATTATTAATTTGTTTAATCCATTATAATAAATGTTTAGGCTCTTACCATATTTATGGTATATTTAACTAAATTTTTGTTATGTGCATTAATTCATGTTTGCATTGCTACTATTGCTAAATGCGGCTACAAGAGGAACTGTCCAAGTTTTACTGAGGATGTGTCTAACTCATGAACTTATCTTGGAGGACATGAATCCTGTGAAACCCTGCTCCATGTTTGCCAAATTACATGCTTCGTAAAGGAACTTATCAAGATCTTCAAAGAGGATGGAGAACAATCTTATGGTTTCGACAAGCGTGGGCTGACTGCCATTCACCTTGCCTTGAAAATGGGAGCTTGGCGTGGTCCAGGAGCTGTTCTAAGGATTTCATGAGGGAAGAATGGAGTGACAACCTTCCATTGTGCTTGCAAGGGAGGAAATGTTGAGCTCATTCAATTCATCTTTGAAATGAATAAATCGATATTGGAAATGGTTTTAAAGAAACAGTTCTTCATTTGCTGAAGTTATGATTGAAGAAAGATTTATTTATTGCTGCAAGGTTTGATCTGGTGAAGCATGATTTAAGGAAATACCCCTCTCCACTATACTGTGCTTGAAAGAAATAATTTGAAAAGTTTATGTGATGACAAAAAATTTTTTGTTTGACAAGTCTTACCATAGTTTATCATTTTCTGTCTTGATGCTTATTGCATTAGTAATGACATATTGAATGATCCCGCTCTTCCTTTTAATGCCTGGTAGATTCTCCTATGAGTATCCAAACAGGAGAGATTTTACTTTTGCTTGTAACCATGTCCCCTCCTGGCATTAGCCCTTCTATTGGTGTTGCTGAAACCAAGTTTGCATGAGTTTAAACATGAGTAAGGATTTTACACGGATCAAGCTGGTGCCCAAATCTGGATGCATAACAACTATACTGTTCGCTTGGGGTATTGTCTGCCTGGGTAGTTTTCCTTTCAAGTTGCCAATCCGACAAGAAGCGCATCTTTGGACGCTGTACTTTTTGGCACTTTTTTTGGACTATTAATTAGTATCTTATATTTTCTTGGCTGTTTGATAAATATCATAAATAATAGGAAAAACTTTTTAAAAAAACAAAAGTTGTTATGTAGCGTGAGTGGAAACTACACTCATGCCACAACTCTTGCAGTCTATGTGCTCAATCATTCATTGACGAATAGAAGAGTCAATCACATTAAGTGTAGTAGAAAGTGTTGAAATGTAATTTCAAAGCCAAAGTCTTAAACGACCAGAAATTCCTATTGCTACCAAGGTCGTATTAGTAGCGTATAAAATGAGACAAAATTAAAGCTTTCGCTGTTATGGTTTCTCAAATCATTTTGAATTTTTTTATTTCATATTTTAGGAAGTTTATTTTATATTGTTGAAAATTTTTTTCTTTTTCTTTTCTGTTTAGGTTCCATTTTATTTAAATATATTGCATTTTTAAGTTAATATTTCATATTATTACCATTTCAAAAATATGCATTCTAAAAAAATAAATATAATCTCACTTAGGTACTTTTAAATATTTATTACTCTCAAATTATGAATTTTTTCTTTTTTACTTAAGATTATATTTATTATTTGTAAATTATTTTAATTTAGCATAAAAAATTAATGCAATCCAATTTAGTCCTTAACTAAATGCATCATTGTTTAGAATTTATGTAATACCGTGACAAACTAAATATAATGTAGAGTTTACTCATTCTAATATTAAACAATTGAATACAATGTTATTAAATACAAAGACAGTTTTATTCATTCTAACATTAAACAATTGAATACAATATTATTAAATACAAAAACAGTTTTATAATCCTATACCATGCGCCAAATGTTATAATAATTGGCTTGCTGGGATCATTCCAAATTGTGCTTTGAGAAAGCATTAATGAAGTCTATCTATCTCTCTTCAACTGTTATATTAAAGTATGTTTTGTATTGTTATTGAGTTGGAAATGTGGTTATTATTGTTTGTTTCTTCATTAAAGGGAGATACAAGTCCAGAATGAATATCTTGAAGATAACTTTGCTGTATTTGATAGGAACAATGAGAATACCATAAAAAATGAATAGGGCTTAGGTACCTAGGTCGTGTTAAGTTTAAAGAGTAAAAAATGCTTAATTTTTGCAATGATAATCTGTTAGCAATAAAAATGTGAGTTTTTAAAAATAATAAATGGCGCAAAAGCTCTTCTTCTTTGGAATGAAAATTAGGAAATCATACTTGTATGTTGATAAATAAGTTAATCAACTTAAGGTATTTGATTAAGATGAAAAAATTTAGGAATATTTTATTTTTGTCATTTGCTATATTTTATGTTTAATTGAACTAGGAATCTAATACTTAGGGATTTTTACTAAATTAGAGACTTCTTTTTCTAATTTGACTCTTTCAATATTTGAAATTTGAATGTCACTTTAGACCATATTACTAACTTAGTGAAAATAAGTTAATATCTTTGTATTTTAACAAAGTAACTGCCTCTGTATTTATTTTAATGCAATTGAATGGCTTGTCATTTTTAATGGTTAATTGAATGGAATCTAATATAATGATTTTTATTGAATTAGAGATTTTGACAATTTGACCCAAATTCACAATATGTTTGAATTTATCTGTCTTACGTGTCACTGGGTTAGTATTAACTTTTCATTATTTTGTGAAGAATTGATTATAGACTTGATTATTTGATATATTGATTATTGAGACAAATTGTTGATTGTAGTCATTGCCTGTTTTTTGTTTTGTTTGTTATTTCTTGTATTTTTGCTAGTGACAGGTTGGATCAAATTGATATCAGAGCATGGTCAATCCAACTTTGAATTGACAAATCAAAAACTACAAATTAATGAAATCCCAAATCACCATTTAAAAATACACAACTTTTACTTCGAAAAAATACCTCACTATCTCCAACACCCAGTCGCCACTATGTGTCACCTCTGATTAGTAACTGTGATCTCACCTTCCCTTATAGATCCCTCAACGTCCTTCTTCACCATCACAAAATTCACATCAAACACCTCAAAATCCATCATCAGTAGTTGCTTTTTCACGGTTTTGACTGTCAGGTCTGGCGGCCCGTGCCCTTAAAAATGGGACAAGTCTTATCGGGTCTGGGGGGCAAGCTTACTGGTACCTCACCGAGGGAGGGTCCAGCCCCTTCTTGTGCCCCCCTCCCCCTTGGTAATCTGTAATGTATCTTGATAATAAAGTTACACTTAAACTTCTTGCTGTGTGATTTTATAATTACAAAAAAGATACAAAAGACACATTAAAATTCACTTTATGAATGAAGATCTGTATAAAATAACATCATTTGAATGTTTATGACATGATTGTGTAAATTAATTGTCAAAATATCTTAAAAAGATCTCATTAGTAACTGTCTTCTCCAACAACCTTTCCTTCTTCACCATCACAAAATTCACATCGTAAACACCTCAAAATCCATCAAAACATTTCAGTAGTTGCCACCTTTAACTAAGGACGGTAATTTGACTTGTCAGGTCTGGCGGCCCATTGTGCCCTGTAAAAATGGGACAAGTCTAAAGCTATTTAGGGACGGGTCTGGGGTAAAATTATGCTAACCTGATTGGGGCAGGTTTGTGACAAAATTATGTTGCCCTGATGGGCCGAGTCCAAGTTAGGGTCCAGCCCCTTAAACTTGTTGCCCCCCTCCATAGAATCTAGGTGTATCTTGGTAAAGTTTTGAAATGTATGATTGCTTGATAATTTTAAGTTATATTTGTTAAACTTCTTGTATATGTGAATTTTTTATAATTTTATAAACAATACAAAAACTTTGACAAAAGTCACATTTTAATTCATAATTATGAATCTTTTAGTATATTAACATCAATTTAGTTATGTTATAATGACAAATAATATTTTGTATTTTATAGTAATTAAATTTGTATAATATATATCATCTTGATATAGATTATTTAGTACTAATTAAATTATTGTAATATTAATAAGATTGTTTTCAAAAAAAAATCTAATATAATCAATATATTACTTTCTAAATATGTAAATAGAAATATGGTATAAGCAATCTTTTAACCTTAAATATATGATTTTTTGTAATTTAAATTAATTAATTGAATAATTAATATTTCATATATATATGTGAGTATAAAGTTAACTAATTGGTATTTGTTAATCATATTATTGTTATAAGGGAATTGATCAAATTGCTGAAAAGGAAAGGCTTGTGAGGTCCTTAAAAAATGAATCTCTATGGTCTAGAAAATTTGAGGAGGTACATATTTTTGAGTTACTAGTTATAACTACCAACGAGCTGAAATGCAATTGCTAGACCAACTTACACTCTGTTCTTTTATGAATCCAAATCCTATTTTCTATGCTGCACATTTTCCAATACAATTTACATTCAATCTCAACCACATATTCTTTTTAAAATTCAAAATCAAACACATATTCCTAAATTCAATTGAAAACAAAAATACTAAATTATTTTATTTTCATTCTTTTTAACTTGTAGATCGTGGGGAAACTTGTCGATGTTGCAACCTATATGAAAGAAACATTACGCATTGTAAGCTCAACTCTTATAATGAACTTACAAAGTCAAGTGCTATATGAATATGTATTTCTACAGCTCATGTGGTTACAAGTGTGACTGATGAATGTTACTGTTTATCATTTTCTTTTTCATTTCATTGGATGCACTTAACTTACAAAAGTTCAAGTTCTAGAAAGCAGAAGATTGGAATTTCTCTTGATTTTTTTTTCTCACTAGAAATGTATTATATTTTGTAATCCTTGAATCTGCCCGTAAACTAATGACTCTAAATCCTGCTGCTTTCCTAAGTGTGAACTAACTATCAATTTAATTTTGTTTGAAGATGGATTGAATAATTATTTGGCTAACCTTTGGTCACCTAGGAGGAACCATGTTACCATATCTTTTAGAAAAGTCCATTAATTAATTGTTAACTTCTAATGATTTCTTGACACTTGTACAAACCTTAATGACTTCTCGCAGGTAGGACTCTGATTCACAGGGAACTTGGTAAAATTCCTCAAAGACAAGGGAAAAGTGATCTACACTATACTTACATAATCAATGAGATACGTGATATTTTTAGTGATTATGTATTCATGGGCATTAAGATGAAGAATTTGTATTTAAGTTTGCCATCTGATGTCAAGACATCTCTACATTCACGATTGCAGAGTATTGATGTGAAGGAAGAGGTTGTTGCAGTTTTGGCTCTTTAGCCATTTGTAGGTGTGTACAAGAATCCCATATAGAGTGGGAGTCATTGTGTTGGAGAGGCTTGGGCTTATAAATTAAAGTCAATCTTATCATTTAAGTGTCCCATTGAAATTCTTCATCACCCCCTCATATTTGTAAGGTCTCAGTATAAGACCTCATAGTTTAAGGGCTTTTCTTAAGGACATTAAAATTTATAATATTTGTTTTTTCCCCTTTGATTTTGGGTATTTGTAATATTGTCCAATTGTTTGGGTAATTACAGTTTGACCTAACTATTCGAGTAATTATAGTTTGACCCAATAGTTATAGTATTTGTATTGTAGCATAAAAGTTTGCAATTCTCTTTTAAAATTAGGGTTGGCAATAGGGCAAGGCAGGTCCGGGGCAACTAGTACCCAGCCCCACCCCGCTCATTTATATTTTGTCCCGCCCCACCCCATTACCCTTTAAAGGGGCGGGGCGGGGCGGGGTAGGGCAAAATATAAATGAGGTGATTTAGACCCGCCCTGCCCCTGTAAAATTCTATAACCACCCCAATCTATTGATAAGTACATAATTAAGCCCATTTTTTAACAAGTTTGAAGATAAAATCATACATACAAGTACAAGTAGGGATGTCAATTCACTTGTCATTTGCTTCAACTTACAAATACAATGCCGTTACAGTTAAATATGATGCAAAAAGGCAAAAAACAATGCTAAAACAAGCAACCTGCCAAACCGTTCAACAAAACTCGACGCGCTCGATAGAGCTCGACACGACTCAACATGTAAGTTACGCAGCATCCCAAAAGCTTTAAAACATGATAGATAACTCCCTACAGAATTATCAAACTTTTAAAATTTGCACATACACCCCTGTTGGAAAATTTTCACCAAATTTCTTTCAATTGATGGAGTATGGAAGCTTGGATCTCTCTGTTTGGACTGGTTAAGGAGGAAAGGAGGAGTTTTGATTGTTGAAATCTAGAAAAGAAGAAATACAAGGAAAAGATGGGTGGCTAGTGGTGGTTGATAGTGGTTTAGACAGTGGTCCGAATCTTAGATTGAGCTTTTGGAGGTGTTCCCGCGGTTGTTTAAGGTTAGTGAAGAAGGAAAAATGGTAGGTGGAGTCCCAATCTACACTTTGGTGGGGGTGGTGTTCACTCCCTGGCGGCCTATGATAAATAGTGATTTCGGTTATGAATAGTGGCAGTGATAGGAGGCAGAAGGGGTTATGAGATCCAGCAGCTCCAATTTTGGATAAATGCTGAAATCCTCTGACAATTTTGGAAATCAGGTTATGCTCATGCGCAAGGAGACTTGCGTGACTGCGTGAAGTTTCTGTTTGTCTTGAAGTTTTTTTTAATGATAAAAAAGATAACATACAAAAATTAGACTGAAATAAAAATTGAAAATTCAACACACCAAAAATATTTAATAATATTAAACAACAAGAAAAGAAAAACAATACAAACAAAAGTTAAATGCAAACAATATATAGATACACACCAAAATAAAGTTAAATTATTTCTATATTAATAAACAAGACAATCCCCAAGCAACGGCGCCAAAAACTTGTTGTGAAAAATTCGCAAGTATACGGAATCGTTACAAGTAATAAAGTGAAAGTACAGATATCGTTCCCACGAGGACTGTCATTACTAATTACCAAAATTTTATTAACTCTTATTTAAAATAAAAAGAATCAAAATTGAGATTTGATTTGTAGGGAGATTAAATAGAAAATTAACACTAACAAAAAGCAGTCATGAAACTAAAAAGAGAATACAATGACACAATGCTTCAGGGTACTGATTTCATCGAAATTAATCCACTCTAGTTATAAGTTACTATAACACCAGCCTTATTCCTAATTGTTGCCAATCGATTTCACTGATGCAATTGTTATTCTTTCTCAAGCAATAACAATGTATATTAATATATTAGAATCACATCTCTGTCTCATCTAACTCACTATTAATACCTATTAAGCTCAAGAAATCAATAAGATTGCACAAATCATATTTATATCTCTATCTCATGTTGATTTATGACAAAATAATTAAAGACTAATATGAATATCACTTCTGAGTCTCAATTCATATCTCAAATCATGCAGAAGTTGATCAGGCTTTCACAAGCATTAAACATATAATTAAATTGCTCAACAATCATGAAATAAATAACTAATATATTGAATTCAATTAACTAGAGTACCATAATTTGGCTACATCTTCACCCTAGAAGACAAAATTTAATTCATACTAATTAAAAAAAATACATACAACAAACATAATTAAAAAGGAGGAAAAAAGAAAACTAGATTGTTGGAGATCAATTCGATGACTATGGATTTCCGGCACCGAAAACCGCCGCGCCAACCGCCATAAGAGGGGAGAGAGTTTCTCTTTCTAGAGGGTGAAGAGTTCTTCTCCCGAATGGGAGATATCCTAAAATGAGAAAAATTCTCATATTTATAAACAACGGCTAAATTGCAAAAATTGAAAGCTTTAACTTAAGGGCTAACTGCAAAATTATAAACTTGCTACAGTAACCCGCAATACCACAAATTGCAATTTTGCCCTTTTGTACAAAAATACACATAACTTCTCATACAAAACTCCAATTGACCAACGATAAACTCTTTCAGAAAGTAGACTTTTGGGGCTTTCCAACGATATATCACATGAACTCTAGTTCATTATATATCGATATAGAAAAACCCGAGAAGTTGGCAGACCATTTAAGGATAATGACTGTAATTGCTCAAATTGTCGTATTTTTACTTGAAAATTCTCCACATTCATACTCCATTGTTATTTAACCTACACAAACACAAAACACAAGTAAAAGTAACAAAAATATCCAAAAACTGACATAATATTAATCTTAAAGATACTTAAATTGTGAATATAAACCCACTTATCACCTAATAGCTATAAACATGCGCTCTGCCACCAAGCCAAATGAATAAATTAATGTTATATGAACAAACAAATTATTTAATGTATTTGAATGAAATAATGTTTTACTAACCAATAGCTCTACCAGCACAACTAAATTCAATTCCAATAAGACATAAATTGCAAACAAACTCAAATCCCAATGACACAATCCAACCAAAATCTAAACAATCTGATTTCTTTCTTTTCTTTTTTTCTTTAGAAAATCAAATAGAAAATAGAAACCTAATCAAAATAAAAAAAATTAAAATCTATATCAAAATAAAAGAATAAAACAAAAATCAAAGTGGAAAAAAATAAAATCTATATCAAAATAAAAATAAAACATAATCAAAATAAAAATAGAATATATATTAAAATAAAATAATTAAACATGATAAAATAAAATGTATATCAAAATAAAAAAATTAAACCTATCAAAATAAAAAATAAAACCTGATAAAAAACTATATGAAAATAAAAAATAAAATCTGTATCAAAATAAAAAAATAAAACTTAATAAATATATATATATAAGAATAAAATTTAAACCTAATTAAAATAAAAGAAAATCTTAACACTTAATAAATTTCATTCAAATAGGTTAAATAAATTTTTTATTCACTTAAAATAATTTTATCTCTCTGGCCTATTAGTAAGACATATGTTTATAATTAACAAGTATGAGGTTCGAATCTTAACACTTACAAGTTCCAAAACCTAAAAAAAAAGGGCAAATATGATTTTTCACTTGAGAGCTAAATGTATAAATGACATAATCCTTTTATCAGTTTATTTTAACAAAAATTATTAACTGTTGGAGGGTTTTGTGATGATTATTGAAAATCAAGGTGGATAATGATGTTTCAACAAACATTGGCGGGTTGAGTGATGATAGCTTTATATTAAATTGTTTATGTTAATCCATGATATTAGTATTAATTATATTATATAGTACTATTTTAAAAATATCAAAACTTATCCCTATAAAATTATATATTTTCAAAAATGCCCTTTCATTTTTCAAATTTTGAAAATAATTAACAATTTATTTCCTAGCTAAATTATAAAATTAAATTTTATTTAAATAGCTGTCTAAGGGAATGCTAGATGGCTATCCGAATGTCGTCGAAAATGGCAGTCGGAACAGTTGTAGAAACAACTATCAAAGAACATCCGACGACATAGCACCAACCTCTTTTAAAGCTAACAACATTAGTTAAATCTATATTTCACAAAACCTAACCTATTTTAAAATTAGCAAATAAATCTAAGACAATAAATAAATATAATATTTCTCATATTTGTAAATCCCAATTTTTGCTCTTATTGCCTCTTTTGCTTTGCAGCAATGTGACTTTTCATTAGCTTCCTAAAGAGATGGAAATGGTCGATGTAAATCAAAAAGATTTTACTAAATAAAATAATTCTACACTTACGAATTATACATATATATGTGTGTGTATATATATAAAATAAGGTTTTTAAATAAAACTAGATACAAATTTCTAATTATGGATTTAGAAAATCCAATAGTTGAGATAGTTGATAAATTGACAGCATTAAATGCAATTTATTAACTTTCAATTTTAATTATTAGATTTTGTAAAATTCAATTGTTACAATTTTGTGTCAATAAATTGTATCAAATTTTTTTGTTAAAAGATCTTCTTCCTATATATTTACTTATTGGATTTTTTTAATTGAATTTAATTATTATAATTTTTTTTGTTAATCGGATTTTCTATTTATAATGCTATAACATCATATATTCCATTATGGCCCATGACAACAAGAAGTTGCAGCATGTCTGCTAGAAACGGTTGTCAGAAATTGTTTAGCTTATCTTTGGAAGATCATTCTAAGACTAGCGGTGTCACCAAATACATCGAAGAATTTTTTGGCAACTAGAAGATGCTGGCTATCTGATGACACTCCAATGATACATTTTAAAAATTAATAAAATTAATTTTATAATATAGAATAAATTTTTTTATATTTTGTATAAAATTTCAAAAATTATTTCTCTTTATAATTATAAATTAATAAAATACATTAGTAAACCCAACACAATTGTAATTTTGACATAACACTAAATTTAATACTGCACAATGCAACGTAAAACAATACCTATACTATATTATACAGTGTAGCACACCAAACATGTCTTTAGTATAGCACGATAAAATTTTCGGATAAAATTATAATTTTCAGCTGATAAGTGATTGCAATTTCAAGAAACATGATAAAAATTAATTTTAAATGGCTCCAAATTAAATTTTGAACAACTCATGATTAATTTAAAATTAATTTTGGGTTAGGTACAAATGCATTCTTAATTAAGTAAATTATGAGTGACTAGAAATCAATGAATTAAAATTTATTTCAAGCGTCATAAAAATATAATTTTGAGTGATGAATAATTATGAAGAAACATTAATTAAAAATGTAATATGAGTAACTTCTTTCCTTGAAGTAATTTTTTTTTTCACTGGCTAATTAAAAATTCATTTATGTTACCTGAATTAACCTTAAATTAGATTCGAGTGATTTGAGCATACACTTACCAGAGAAATTATGTTTTCAACTAATGAGTAATTGTAACATGAAAAAAAAAGGTAAAAAATTTAAGTAACTTGAAATTAATTTTGAATAACTTCATTTGTTTTTGAATAACTTAAAAATGCATTTTCACATAAACAATAAAATTATTATGAACTATGGATAATCAAAAAGTATAATAACCAAAATTGTAATAGAGATATTAAAATGATTAATTTTGAATAACTTGAAATTACATGATAATCGTACTTATTAAAAAATAATCTAAAAAATATAACTACACTATAATATGAATTGATAACTACGCGCATCAAATCTTAATCATAATGTGACAAGAGCTGCTTAAGTTAACGAGAACTATTCATCAAATACATCTCCAATCATCGACTAAACCCAATTTAATCATAATCTTGGCGAAATAAAGGCGAAATCTTACTATTCATCAAATCTTAATCACGTCAATTTAAAAAATATATATATAAAGGCGAAATAAATGAAACTATACACACACACACACACACACATTAACCATTTTTAATTGACGTGTTCTTCTCTCAATTTTAGTATTTCTAGTTTTCTCATGGTTTTGTGTCTTCTTTTAAGATTTAGTGTTTTCTATATTTTGAAGAAGAATCATTGTCAAGGAAAATTAATTTTATGACTAAGATTGATGAAGTTGGTGGAATTTTTGTATGTGACGATAAATAGATTAAAGCCAGTAATTTAATTGTACAGGAAAAGAGAATAGGTCTTCAAAAACTTTTAAAAAGGCACAATAATAAATTTGGCAAGGCTATTTACAAATAACAAAAATGCTTTGAACACCATAAAAATGATATGAACAGCCATCATTTGAAAATAATAATAATTAGTGATATTTTTGTTCAGTAATTTATAAGGACAAATACAATATTTTTTTTAATTATCTCTAACCTTTCCCTATCAATATATGTCCAATTATTTTAAATTATTATACTTATCCACATCAAACCAAAAAAAAATTAATTAATTTATTTTTAATAAGGATAATTAATAACAAGGCTATATATGTTTTTACACAAATTATGAATGATTGGATCAATCTATTTTCAATAGTTGAGATCAATTTAACAATTGTAATTCTATATATGTAAACTATTGTACAAATTAAATTTCCCCTTAATTATAAATTAGAAACATGCTTTGCATGGTAACATGTATTAGTTTCATTATATTTTCAGGCTGTTGGGCAATGTTTGAGAAACAGGATTGGATTGGTTTCTTGGGATCAAACTTGACTACGTACAGTGTTATCTTACATTTGATATAGTATAGAATCCAATTACTTTACATATAATAATTAAAAGATAAAAAAGAAATTTACATATAATTTAATTTGAAAACTGACCAATATTTAGATTAATATTCTTATATGCTTGTTAATATTATTTTATAACAATAAAGCAATAAAAATGTTAAGAATTATAAGTGCAATATAAATTTCAAATTTATATTTTAAATTATTTATTAATTATTAGTACATAAATTCTATCATTTTTATAAAAATAAAAATATTTAATATAAATGTTGATGGCCTGATAATAGAAACATAATAAATATATTCATATCTAATTACTAATATTTCACTTATTTATTTATAAATATGCTATTATTTAATTATTTATATAAAAAATAAGTTTTGGACGGGTGGGCTGGTCAATGCAATTTCATGACTTTGGGACTATAAAGAAATGTAACAAAAATCTAGTCTTGCTGTTGTTTCTATAAAAAGAACGGGAAGTCGTTAAACTTAAAATAAACTTCGGTTGAACCTTCTAGTTCCTTCCTTCAAATTTCAATTAAATCAAGTCTTTATGTATCTGTATCAAAAGAACGTTTCATTTTGGACTAATCACACAGACCCCCCCAGGTTTTGGCTTAATTTCATCAAGAAATACTGTTTGTCACTTTTCATCATACGATACCCCTGACTTTTTTAAAATTCATCATAGACACTCCTTTCGTTAGTTTTGCCGTTAAGTGTATATAAATAAATGGAATGAATAGGGCTAAAAGAGTCATTTTAATATATTTGGTCAACAATATATAAAGTATCGATTAAAATGACCCCACCTTGTTATTTTTTTAGCTTTCTTCGATCGTCCCTGTCCCCAGTTCGTGGCCATTTCCAGATCCTCTTGGCGCGACCCTTCGCTGTCTTCTACTCGATCGAAAGCCGACCCATAACCATTTTCAACTGGAGGAAGTTCGTGCAGCACTTGGATTAGTGATTCAATAAGTGTTATTGTAAGTTTGAGAAGTGTCTGTTTGTTTGTATTGGTAGTGAAACGTTGCAAACATACGAAACTTCTGAACTCTATAGCTGATGGTTTTTTTTGTCATTCTACATATTTTAATCGTTTTTTAGTGTGCTATTGTTAGATGTTACTATTATTCCAGTATTTGTGTCAAAATCTTTATGTCGAAACCCTAAAATCGTGAGAAATTTGGGGTTTTTTGTGTTTGGTAATAAAAGTTGGTAATTCATATCATAATATGTGATAATGACATGCATGCGTTGAATGTGTTTTGATTTGTCAGTTTTTAAGGTCAGTTTGTAGCCTCTGAACTGGTCGTTCAATTTTCAAGTGTTAGGGGTTTTTGAAATTAATGGAAGAAATTGATGATAGATTATATAACGTGTTGGTATAAACTATGGTTAATGTTTATCTTGCATGCATGCTGTTATATTGTATATCTTGCATGCATGCTGTTATATTTTATATCTTGCATGCATGCTGTTATATTATATATCTTGCATGCATACATACATATTTTGTTTTTAATACTTAACTTCTAATGGATTCTCTGTGTGTGTGTGTGTGTGTGTGTGTGTGTGTGTGTGTGTGTGTGTATTTGTTTCAACTTTCTTCTTATACACTTGCGTATCTATTAATGCATATGGCAGTAGGATAGGATGGATCCTATTTATTTAACATTAAGACATTTAGAGTCTGAGTATCCTATTGGGCTTATTGACTATGATAGAGTCAATAAGATAGGATTGTTTGCTGCAGCTAATACGGTTTGTCATCTAGGAGTTATGATCATAGAGATGTTAAATTTAGTGTTGACTTACCTTGGAATGGGGATAGGCTAGACATTGACACTGATGCCAAATTTCTAGAAGTATTGAGAGAGTATACCAGAAAAATAAGCTTTTCGAAGTAACTGTGTTACTTGAGGTTACACCATTAAACACTAAACCTTTAGCATGTGAGATGCCTGAAAAGGAAAATGAGTGGGAAAATGATGTTGGGGAGAGTGATGAAGGTGAAAATGATCCTACTAACCCTAGTGGACCTCAACCTGAGTTGTCCCAAGATGTTGAAAATGTAGGAGTTGAACCTGAGTTGTCACATAGAGAAGAAGATGAGGTAGAGTCTGTTGGTCATTCTGGTGGTCATTCTATTAGCCATAGTGAGTATGACTCAGATGCAGACTACAGGCCTAAATCTAATGCAGAATTTGTCAACTGTCATAGTAATGAGAGGGAGAGCAGTGATAGTGGAAGTGGTGAAGAGGTGTCATCACATGATAGCTCTCATTATCAGAGTGATGGTGAGCATTTTCATAAAATTATGAGCAGTTCAGATGAAGAGGTTGGAAGTGCTAGAATGGCTAGAGTTCAAAGGCAACATTTATTTAGGCCAACTGCAGATGGAAATGTAGTCTTTAGGGTAGGGCAGACTTTTCAGAATATTCACCATTTTAGAGAAGCCTTAAGAGAGTATTCGGTGAGGAGTGGAATAGTACTTAAAAGAGTAAAAAGTGAGAGACAGAGAGTTACATGTAGGTGTACAACTACTGGCTATCCATATAGGATTCATGCCTCCTTAACCTAAGACTTAGTAACTCTCAAAATTAAGGGCTTTTGTCCTGATCATAGGTGTAAAAAACAGCCTAATACTCTAGAATGCACATATATATGGATAGCCAAACAATATGAAGACATCATCAAGGATAATCCTAATGTAGAAATTGAGTGGTTAGAGAAGGATATTAAGAGAAGGTTTGGGTTGGAACCTTCAAAACAGAAATTATACAAGGCAAAGATGAAAGCTCTTCAAGTGATAGGAGAAGATCACCAAAAAGCCCGTAACCTACTGCATAAGTATGCCAATGTAGTGTGACTAACAAATCCTAGTCCAACTGTCTTCATAAAGGTAGATTGTGAGTCGATTTCTGCATCTCCAAAATTTCAGGGCTTTTTTATTAGTTTTCCAGTTCAAAGGATTGGTTTTAATGGAGGTTGTAGACCATTTATTGGTATAGATGGATGTCATCTCAAGGGGCCAATGGGAGGAGTGCTTTTGGCTGCTGTAGGAATTGATGCTAACAATGGTATGTACCCCTTAGCATTAGGAATTTGTGAAGTGGAATGCAGCTCAACTTGGAATTGGTTCTTTGAACATCTAGGTGAGCATTTAGGAGGGGTTGATGCACCTGGGATGCCTATGACTTTTATGAGTGATATGCAGAAAGGAATCCTTAATTCTTTAAATTTAAAGTGGCCATATGCATCTCATAGGTACTGTGCAAAGCATTTGTATGATAATTTCAAGAAAGGATAATGTGGGCCAGGTCTTCAGTTGCTATTCTGGAGAGCATGCAAAGCTAGTAATATTAATGACTTCCACACTGCCATGGAGGAAATCAAATCTGTGGATTACAAGGCATTTGAGTACCTGTCAAATATCCCTGCCAATAGTTGGAGTAGATATGCATTTGATGAAAGAGTCAAAGTGGACCGTGTCACCAATAACATCATTGAATCTTTCAACTCTTGGATCAATAGGGATCGAGGTCAAACATATTTGACAATGGTAGAGGACATAAGAAGAAATATTATGAAGAGGATGCAAAGAAAGTAAGTTAACTGCTCTTTATTTTCTATTTCTGTATGCTTATTTCTTCCCATTTCTGTTCACTTTCTATTAGGCATAAAAGTGCATTTTGATTGTTAAAATGTTTGTATTTGATTTCCTTATAATCAACAACTGATTTCTGTTTTTTTTTTTCCAATACCAGGTATAAAGAATGCCTAGGATGGCATTCAGATATTGGTCCTAGGATTAGAGAAATAATTAGTGATAGAGGTAAGTTCAGTAGAATCATGGAGGTGTATTGGTGTGGAGCTTTGGAGTTTGAAGTTGTGTGTAAAGGAAGAGCTTACATTGTCAGACTAGATGCTAGATTTTGCTGTTGTGGTTTATTTCAGATTTCGGGAATACCTTGTGTCCATGCAATAGCCTGTGCAAATGAGAGGAGGATTGAGGTTAATCAGTTAGTGGATAAGAAACTATCAAGAGATATGTATATTGCTGCATACAACCACCACTTGAGGCCTATACCAGACCAAAGTGAATGGCCTGAGGTGGCTTGTAATAATCTGGAAGCTCCAAAGAGGAGGACAAAGGCAGGTAAGCCTAAGAAAGCAAGAAGAAGGGCACCTGATGAAGACCCTCTTTCAAACTCTTTGTTCACAATGTGATGTTCAAATTGTGGGGGATACAATCACAATAGAAGGTCTTGCAAGTCAGGCCCAAAACATAATAAGGTCATATGCATAGAAGTTGTTTTTCAAAATATTATCATATTTTCAATATATACTAATTGTAATTATTGTGTAAGTGTCAGAGACAGAGACCATCAACAACAACAACTGCATCAACAGCATCTGCATTAACAACATCCCATCAAGCTCCAAGCTCATGTCAGCAACCTTCAAGCTCATCTTAGCAACCTGCTAGCTCATCTCAGCAACCTCCTAGCTCATGTCAACAACCTCATAGCTCATCTCAGCAACCTCTTATACCATCTCAGCAGTCAGTGGCCTCACAGACATTAAGAAGAATGAATGGTAAAAATTTCCATTTTGGCATTAAAATCATGCAGCTTTTTTCCTTGTTTGTATCTCCCTTAACTTTGTCTAATTATTATCTTTCTACCAATTTACACCAGTACCCTAACAATCTCCAACTGTAAGGCAGGCTTGATCAACATCACTTCAGCAATCTCATATACCATATCATCAATCAATGGATTCAGGCACATCAAGTATTACCTTTATTGCATTTATCAATATTTGTATAATATCTATTTATGATTTATCTTTTATAACTTGCTCTAATTTATCAGCATCCAACCAACCTCCAACTGCAAGGCAATTTACACCATTCTGTCAGCCACCAGCAACAGCACCAGTACCACCCCAGCAGTCAGTGGGTTCAACCATGTTAAGGGCAACTAGAGGTAAAAAATTTAGAGATTTTATCTATCACTTTTGCTTTCACCTTTTCTTTGGTAACCATGTATACTTCAAACATGCATGTAGGCACAAGGTCACCTCCAAGAATGCAGTGAGACCGCAAGACAGCCAGCAGCAAGCAATGTTTTTGTTTTTTTGGTAGGTTTTGGTTTTACAACAACTCAAAATTGTTATCACATATAGGGTTAAGGGTTGTTTTTTTGTACAAAGACTATACATTACAGTCCTTTAGATTCCTATAAGGAAACATTTTAAGATAATGTCTCTTTATCTTGTATATTTAACACAATCTCTTAACATTGCTTCATGCATTTGCTCTAATTTTGTTGATAAGAAT
This sequence comes from Boswellia sacra, assembly GCA_013180625.2. NCBI lineage: Eukaryota > Viridiplantae > Streptophyta > Magnoliopsida > Sapindales > Burseraceae > Boswellia > Boswellia sacra. Next base: position 369,892 of record SNVD02013269.1, read on the forward strand.
GATACTGATTTACAAGTAATGATATTGGGCAATGACAGAACTTTTATTTCTTTTTTTTTTCCCCTCTACATTATCTTTACAAGGTATGCAATTAACAGAATAATGAACATGTAAACTACTAAGTTGCAGGAAATTAGAGCATTCTCTAGTTTTTCAGTTCTTTGCATGGCAATATCATTGTTCATGATCAATTGCTTTAGATCTCTATGCATTTGACTTATAAGTGCTTCACTACCATTCGTATCCATTTCTTCCATCTGACCATGACAAAATTCTTCAAACTTGTCAACTTCTTTATTATCAAGCTCCCACCATCGAAAATAATTGCATGTCCCTGTTTTGCATACAAAATATAGTTTACCAGGATACCTTGCTGATTCAGATATCATCACAGCTGCTTTTTGTTCCACACTTGCATCTTCTGTTTTTAAACTTTATTAAGTTGCCATTAATCATGTCATTTCTGCCATAAGTGTTACTTCAACCAATGTCTTGTTGCCTTGAGGTTGATTGACTCATCTTTTGGGATATTAAGCTTTTCTTGCTTTGTACTCTGAAGTTCTGACCTGTTGCTCAAGAACTGCTTCTGCTTCTATGCTGGTTTTGTTGATGAACTGCTTCTGTGTTTTTTCCCGTAACTGCCTTTGTTTTTTTGAAGTTCTTACTCATTGGCTTGCACTCATGTGGATGAACTGCTGTTGATAACTACGTCTGTGTTTTTCAAGTTCTGACCTCTTGCCTTGCACTCATGTGGATGAACTGCTATTGATAACTGCTTCTGTGTTTTTCAAGTTCTGACCTGTTGGGTTGCACTCATGTGGATGAACTACTCTTGATAACTGTTTTTGTGTTTTTCAAGTTCTGACCTGTTGTTGATGAATTGCTGTGTTGGTTTGTTGTCAGTTTAGGTTTGTTTTGTTTTTATTTTTTTTGCTTTTTGTGTGTTTCATTTGCTGGGTTTGTCTTCATTTTATAATGCCCAATACACGTTTGGCTTGCTGTATAAACGGTTGCATTCCAACGGCTACTGCAACATGTATTAATTTAAATTCAAATTTTAAGGGCAACAAAGTAATTTTTCTAGTTTAAGCGCCAACTTCGTAACAGTATTAAGTTGACTACAAGGGCATAATCGTCATTTGAACTTGCACTGATTATTTTATTTTATATAAGTTTTGTAAAACTAAAGTTAAGGTTATTTAGGTAAATTTGTATTTTGTGGATGAAAATGTGATGAAATCTGATGTCACTTAACAGCAAAACTGACGGAATGGGTGTCCATGATGAATTTTAAAAAAGTTAAGGGTACCGTATGATGAAAAGTTACAAACAGTGTTTTTAGATGAAATTAAGCAAAAACCTAAAGGGTCTGTGTGATTAGCCCTTTAATTTTCCGTGTGGATTTCAAATAAACTACCTATTATGTTAACCACCTTACTTATATTGATAGCTAGGGTTTTAGATTTCGGAACGGTTTTTAGATTTAAGTAGTTTATTCCACTTTGAATTTGAGTTTTACTTCTAAAATCTTTGTTCGGCGTTCATCTAGTAGTTGTTTATCGTCAATTCATCATCTGCTGAAATTATTATAGAAATCATTGCAGAGCTCGTCGATTTATAATCCTCACCCTGGTTAGCTTTTGGAAGTTCGGCTTTTAATGTTTTAAGTTTCTTTGTTCTAGAGGTTGATTGCATTTTCATGTTAAGAATGAATTTAATTTATTCTCGTACTTTAAATCTCTTTATGATATTTTCTTTTTGACAGTTAAGGATCATTTGCTTTTAAGTATTTATTGGCACTTAACACAGATTGACACTTATTTTTATATCATAAATGACATTTCAGTGTCCTATCCGAACCAGCAGCTTGAGGCAAAATGAACATGGAGGCCCTTGAGATTTAATTGCTTGGGCTGATAATATTTGTCTTCCTGTCTTGCTCATGCTCAATGTTACTGCTGCAGCTTCCTTTTTGTTTTGGCGGAAAAGGATGAACCCCCATATTTGATATGTGTCATCCGATTTTGTGTGTTTGATGAGTGGTTTAGTGTCTGTTGAATAATTTAATGTGGCATGTGTCATTTGTTCTGTTGGATCAAATGTCATCTCTTAATGTATTAAAGTTTTATAAAAATTCTTTTTCCGTTAATTTTTGCATGTTGTGATGGATGGGATATGAATTGTTTTTTATTTGTTGCTTGGTTTTTTTGGATCTTTTCTGTACCTGTTACAGACGCATTTCATGGAACCATTTATATATATTAGCAGGACATCATAGATTAGACCAACATTATTGAGGATACAATCCAAACTTCAGAAAAAATGACCGATATTTTTAATAATATAAAAACCTTTGTGTAAAAATATTTTCTCTTTTTTATTAAAATTTAAAATATATTACTAAGATTAACATAAATAAAGGAAGAAGTTTAGGTCATACAACGAATACAATAGCTGTAATAATATAATATTACCCCGAATAAAAATAAAAAAAAGAGAGTATAAAAATTATAAATAATTATGAAAATGGTTTATATCCATCTTCATAATATTTTCTTAATTTAAATAAATAAATTATAATTACAGTATTATTATGATTATTATTTTTAAATACGATATACTATTACAACTGTATTTCATCAAAGCCCATGGACTTGAACAATTGATTAGATTTTTTTGCGTCAATCAATCAGAAAGAAAATTCGGAAGAATATATTCAATTATTTTTTCCTTTTTTAAAGGATAGTAGCAGGACCTCCCTGATGAAGTGGGTTCAAATCAATTAAGAATAAAAAGCATACAGAAAAAAAAAGAAACGGAATAGTAATAAAAAATAAAATCACGTGTTTTTGGTTGTGGGCGTGTGTTTTATAGTTAAGAGTCAAGATACAGCAGGCAGCTTTATCGATCAATCATGAGCTCGGATCAGAGCAGTCAACGACCATGATCCAACTACCCGTGACCCCTGTTTTCAAATTTCCACGTAAATAAAACCAAAACAAACAAGCAAAAGCAAAAGCTTCCGACTAGATTTCATTTTCGTTTTTCTGCTTCTCCTTCTTTCCCTTTCCAAGGATGCGTGCAAAGGAGATTTGAGAGCACGGAAATCGAAGCGACATGCAGCTCTCCCAAAGCCTTCCTCTTCCTCCTCCTTCGACATACTAGTTGTCGTCGCCGGCCGTCACCTCACGTCACTGCCGGAGGAAGAACGCGGATCCGTACGATGTTCTTATTTTTACAACATTGATCTGTAAAGTTTTTTTTTTATTTCGTTTTTGGTTATGTTAATGAAACAGAGCTTTGATTTTTCTCAAGATCTACTAACTCTTTGTACCATGATTAATTTCATGGAAATTCTATCAACTCGTTGTACAATGATTAGCATTTCGTCTACCTCACCCACATTGGACGATGAATCGGAAGAGTATTTTTGAGACGGTTGCTAAACATTATTATCTTGTTTTATCCACTAGTGAAAGCTTATACTTACTGTATCAAATGCATAATCATAGTCTTTATCTTGATCATCTTTGTATGAAATATAATATCATGGATGGCTTTATGTTTATTCTTTCCTGTTGATCATTATGATTACCTGTTTAAATCATATGAACTCCACAATTATCTTCCTGATTTGTGGCTCAAGAGGATTTGCTGACCATTCAATTTGTTTAGTTAGAATGATACATGGAAGCCTTCTTTATTAAATCTTTCTAATGAAGTCCGGGCAATATTGTTGTTATTGTTCCACCAGTGTTTGGGATTTTGGAAGAAGCCAAGCTAAGCCTTTCATAGACGTGTTCTAGACTGATCCTTGGAACTTCTCAGGTTAGTAATAACGACATTTTTACAATTTTCTCTAAAGAAGTAACTATTTAAATTGTTATAGTTAATTTAAGTAGTGAAAAAGTAATAATAAATTGATAGCCATTTAATTGGTTTCTATATAATCTTGTCACCCGTTTCTTCTCTCTATAGTGATATTCTTTATATTTCTTCCTATGAAAAAATGTCAATGACCAGATAAAGATACCTGTTCACTTCGTCATAGCGACGAAAGACTAACCTCTTCTATGCTCAGTAGCTTACTATTAGATTATCCTAGGGATCATTTATGATTTAGTTATGTTTTTAATGGTTTATTCATCTCCCTCTAGTATAATCATGTTCTCTGCCATAAATTTTTTGTGAAATTTCAGACAACTCCTCTAGGTTTCTCCTTAAAATTATTGGCCTTCATTAATTTTCAAATTAGATCACAAAACTTCAAGCTTTGGTACCTCTACTGTTATATTCAAGGTACATTGCATTGTCACTTTAAGCACGGGATCCTACGGGGATTTAATGTAATCCCATCCTTTCACTCTACTTCTCAAGAATCTTTTGATCAGTGTCCCATGTTGCAATCTAAATTAAGCTTAACCTTACTCCAAAACTTTATACTTCCATTCTATTTCTTCCTCGGAGAAAACCTTCAACTCTATTAGCATCCTTGGCTCTGTCCTTAGGTCTACTAGAAGCATCCACTACCCGCAACAAGAAAGGTCCTTATATACATCACAGGTAGTAATTAATAACTTCCTTAGAAGAGTCCTTTTTCGTGGCTGTCTATTGAGAAACGCCATAGACAAGGTGAGCATGATAATATTACGCAGATGCACCTGAAACATCTGTAAAAGTTCTTTCGTCCATTACTTCCAAAATCCCTATTTTCATTTCAAACCCTAGCCTCCAACAAAATCCAAGCCTTTAATTTCTTGCAGTTCTGTCTTAAGCAGATTGAAGTTAAACGAGGTTTTATTTTAAGAGATCATAATCCCTCTATATTTGATTGGTCTCCACCAACTGGATCTCTCATTTTGGCCATAACTTGTCTCAGCCTCAAAGCTTTTCTCAAACCAATGCACCTAGTCAAATACTAGCTGGTCAATTTTCTCCAGAGGATTTGAGATTGTTTTCTCAGGTTAGTGAGAAAAAGATAATATTTGGAAGCTGAATTTAATTTGCAATTATATACAAAAAGTTATAGTACATCTTCACAATTCTGGGATCCAGTTTTTATCTCTGAATGTTTTCTTAACAAAGAAACGGAGTCCAAGTTTCAATTTATTTCAACTTGGATTCCTCATTTATACTTTGGTTCTAATTAAGGTCTAACAATGTTTTTGTTCTGTGTTAAATGCAGGGACCCTGAATCTTAAGCAGAGAAAGAGGTTCAGTTGATCTATCCGACCCAACCGAAGAGGATTCTTGCTCTTTTTACTTCTTAACGAAAAAATTAAGCCAACTTTGTAGCTAGCTTACCGTCCCCAATCAAAGCCAAGAGATTCCACTTCTCTTCTCTACAGGCCTCTTTTCTTTATCGTCGGCACCAAACCGGTCGAGGAGAAGGTGAGATACACTGGTGTTGTCTGATAGGTTTGGAAGTTTCATTTTAATTTTTAATTGTTTGTTAATGTAAGCTTGGTCTGTTGGTAGGCTTTCATTTTCCTGATTTTGTTTTTTAAGTATGATATATGATTTCATTGCTTCTTACTTTATTACTACATTTCTAGAGTCTTCGACTTTGAAAGAGTTGATTATGCATTTAAAAGAATATCTTAGTCATGTTTGATAAAATTTTCAGAGAAATGTGACTCTCACTAAGCTTTTTGATATAAATTTACTACCTTTTCTTTAATAATTTGTTTCTTATTTTTATTAGTTATAGAGTGCTTTCTCCAAGTTCCTAACCCTTTTTTGTTGGAGCCCTATGTTTTGAATCTCCAGAACTGTTGTTATAGTCACCTGTATATATTGCTGTTACACTCAATGCATGTATGCAGGATCAGACTCATAAAGCAGATAGTAGTGTATTAAAAGGAAACACAGAATTTTTAACAATTCAATGACTATTTGCGAACTAATTTAATACTTTCTTGTTTTTAGCCAGTTGGTTGAGTCCTGCTTTCTTTCTCTCACTGTTTTTATTTTCTTGTTGACTAGGAACAGAATTGAATTAAGATTTTGCGGAAATAAGTTATCTGGGTAACATAATGGACTGATGGAAAGAAGTAATCCATTTTGTGTGCAAAAGCAGTCTTTTCTTCTTCTTCTTTTGTTGTATATTTTTATTCTATATATATATATAGATATATATATACATATACATATATAGATATATATATACATATACATATATAGATATATATATATACATATACATATATATAATTCTACACACTTTGTTTGGTACAAGTATTTTCTTCTTGGTTTACACTATAACTAATCTTCTAGTAAAACATGTGGGGACAAGGTGCAGTAGAAGTATTATATTGAAAAGATTGTCTAATCTTTTTCCAAATAATTATACCAGAGAGTAGATTGCAACTATGCATGAGATTATTTCTGTAACTATTGCCATTTACAGAGAAGGTTGAAACTGTTTTCTCTTTGAAATGATACTTATAGTTCTGTCAATTCAGAGTATATATGTATTTTCTGTTGATATGTTAGGACCTGAAATTATGAATTATTGAATAATTTATCTTTTTTGAAAGATTTGCATCTTCATAATTTTGTTTAATTTCAAGAGAAATTTGTGTTGGTTTTGCTCTGGTTAAATTTGCTGTCTTTTCTGTATTTGTGAAGAAGATTCTCTTCTTTTTCCACTCTTTTCATGTAGTACTGCTTAGTACGTTAAGTTATTGCGCCTGTTAGCTTAGCTAATAAATGATAAAATGTTTCTGCTCCATCTTTAGTTTATTAGTTATCACAAGATTATGTTAAGTTATGTATGAACTCAAGGTATTACAGAGCTTGAGTTACCATTATTTATTCTAGAAAAATTTTGGAATGGACAAAAGTTGACCTCACGCTAGGTGTAAGTATAAGATTTGACGAAATATATTCTGAAGACATTTTCTTATTCAGTGTATTGCTAGTTTATCTTTGTAGGACTTGCTCCTGAGATTCCACCACCTAATCAAGAAGGTTGTTGCATTTGGAGAGGTACAGGAAGGACAAGCATCCCAAGTTCTCCTTGATTAATCTTGTTGAGAGTATGACCTTAACCATCCTATTGCTACCTTCATTTTAGATTTCTATGTGTTAAAGTGATTACAAGATGGAGTCTCTCTGCGGAAGCTACATACATTTAATATCTTCCAGAAAGCTCCAAGCGTTTTAAGTGTGTGGAAGCTATTGTCTTCTGTTTTTATGATTTAGATCTTTGGTATGGAATTGTTTGTTTTGTTGATTCTGCTTATTTTTATGCAGGAATATTATAATTTGCTGAATTGGATTGATGATGAATTTATATTCTAAACAAAGCAGAGTAATTAACTTATTCAATACCCACTATAACTTAGGACTAAAATTGACTGAGACGAACTGTCAAGCTAGCTTCTTCCTCTGGTTTCTTTAGCTTGCTTGGCTTCTTCTTTCATGATTAACGCTACAACTGCTTTCTACATTGATTTCTTCATTTGTGTTAGCTAAATAAAGAAATGTTATGAGTGATAATATATGAGGTGTGTTTTGTTGTGAAAGTTTAGATATGTAATAAGTGAGTGATAATATTGGATGTCTATTTGGGTTTTTGGAATTTTGAAATTACCTAACTATCCTTATGTGTTTATTTTTTGCTTGTTTTTTGTGTGTGGGTAATGCCATAATGGGAATGTAGTTGTCTTTTGCCATAGTGTGATTTTGTTTGGTCCTTGGATGATTATAAGAGAGACTTGATTCTAGTTATTGGGAGAAATTATGGTTAACTTTTTTTTTTTAATAATAATATTCTTTTTTGTCCGTTTATTTGATCTTTATATAAGGTTAGTACAATTGCATCCAAAAGTTATTTTCCACTGCAAGTAATTTTATGTAATATAGTTATCGTCATAATTGTCCTTTTTTAATCTATTACAGTAGATGTTTAGTGTATTACCATTCTTATATTATTGTATTGTACTAAATTTTTGTTATGGGCAATTGATTCATCATCCTTGGATTTTGTAGAATGGCTTCCACATCGTTAAATGCAGCTAGAAGAGGAGATGTCCAAGCTATTCGGGAGTTGTATAGCGCTACTGAATTTGTCTTGGAGGAAACAAGAGATGAACCATGTGAAACCCTGCTCCATATTGCTGCTGAATTTGGACATGATGCCTTTGTAGAGGAAGTTATATCAAAACTGACACGTTCTCAGATAAAGCAACCTAACCAGTATGGCTTTATGGCTATCCACATCGCATGTATGAATGGGAAGCTTCAGGTGGTCCAAACCTTGTTGACCAATTGTCCATATTTGAAGTTCATCAGGGCAGGAGATGGAACGACACCTCTTCATTGTGCTTTGAAGACAGGAAATGCTGAGATCTCGAATTTCATTCTTCATACTTATCCAGATTCGATCTTTGGAAAGATTGATTTTGGAGAATCTGTTCTTCAGTGGGTTACAAAAAACCATTATAATGAGGCTTTCGTTAACTTGCTTGACTTTGTCAAAAATGAAGGGCACTTCCGTGTAATGAATGAGAGGGATACATTGGGAAACACACTTATCCACACTATTGTATGTGCACGAAATTGTAAGGTAAAATTTTGACTTTTGATATAATGATATAAAATTGTCTAAAAAGTTTGGTTTGATAATTCTATTATTGTTTGATGCGTGGCACACAATGATTGTTGGATTTATCATCCAGTTTGGTTACTGAGAAAGTATTGATGGTTATGTGAACAGGCGTTGGAAGACTTGCTGGAGTGGGCAAAGGATGCTGCTTGGGGGTTGGAATTAGATGCGAGAAACAATAGCGGAGAAACAGCCCTTGATCTTTGTCCACCTTCCTCATTTGGCTCTCCCTACTATTCCATGAAAGTGGCCCTAAAGCAAGCTTGGCCCTCTCCTCTGCCAGATGCTTCCTCGAGCTCTGATGGAACATCAAATGAAGATGATTCGTCTCCAAAGGAGAAATTTAGGTATTCAATGAGTGCTGTTGGAGATGTGGAAAGGTATTTGAAGGAAACCAGAAGCGCAATGGGTCCAAATGAAATAAGAGTAGACTTGTTGTTGCTCTTTACGGTCGGTGCATCTATTGCCTACCAAGGTGGGATGAACCCCCCTGTTGCTCCTATTGCTTTTCCTTCTGTTGCTGATCCTAATGGCCAAGCTTGGACGACCATGAGCCCGAGCCCGAGCCCCACTGGTTTACCTGATGGGTGTGATGCCTTCAATTACATATTTTTCGTGTTTTTCAATGGGGTTGCATTTTATACGTCAGTATTCTCTCTCATGATCGTGGTGCCCCATTTTCGTTTGTTTTGGCATTTAAATCTTGTACTCCTTGCACTATTGGTTTGCTACAACTACACTCTGATAACCAATACACCTGAGGGACCTTGTCGGATGATAGTCTCTTGTTATTGCCTCTTCATGCCTGGGATATTATTTCTACTTTCAAGGTTGAGCGTTTTTCTAATCACTCGGAGAATAAGAATGTCTGAACAGGGGTCTGGACCAGAACCTAGAGTTCATACTACTCAAGATTATGAAAGGGTTCCCCAAGAAGTAGCATGATCTGCGAGGAGAGGGGTTTGGGAGATTGGCTGGCGAGAGGTGGGTTGACGGGGGAATACTTTTGGGAGGTGAACATGACATATGTCTTTGGCATAACAATATCTGATTTCAATTTTTGTTTTTAGTTTTTCCGAAGTTGCTATTAGTCATATTATCGGATGTTATATTTTCTTTCTGCCATTGCTGTTTGAAACACAATTTTTCCGTAAAATCTAAGTGAGTTTGAATCTTAATTGAGAGACTTTTTTTTTTTTGAAGGTTTGATGACAAGACTTTAAAGTTATTTGTTTTTGAACGGAAAACATATGAAAACATGTAATTTGACATGTCATTAAATATAAATATTATATATAGCTTACATATTATAGAAATATTTGTAAATAACCAATTAGAAAAAAAATTTAAAATCAACTTATTAGAATATCATAAAAAGCTTATATTTTTAGCTAAGATAGGAAAATTAAAAGTGAATGATATGGTAATGTTTATAAATAGGTTGTGTACGTATCAGTAATAAAAATTTAAAGAATAATGAAACTGAAGGACGTATGGTAGCTCTGAACCTGCTGCATCCAATGGGAGGCTTTGGTCATCTTTAAGAAGCAATTAAGCAACTATGCTACTCTGAACGCAACCATGCAACTCTTCAAGGCATTAGCAAAGTCGATTCATATTTAATCAATAAAATTAAAAAAATTGCTTCCATTTTAGGGGTTTTTTTAATAATTGTTCTCCCTTTTAACAGTAAGATTATTTGCACTCATGTAAATGCTATGGATCCCTATTATTTAATATTAATAATCATTATTAAAAGATTTACTATTGAATATAAAGTGTAGATCCCTTACTAATTATTTTCAACCTTTGCCTGTTAATCTAAACCCTAATGTTTTCTAATCTTTACTTGTCCAAATTAAACAAGACCTACCATAATTATTTGGTTGAAATTTGACCACAAAAAAAAAAAAAGAACCTATCGTGATATTATTGCCTGAACTAAGCTGAGGGCTGAAGCGGGCTTTGCTCGTGAGTTAGTAGTCAAAGCAAAGAAATATTTGTTAGATTCTTTATTTTCTTTTCATATTTTTCCCACTTGAAATATTTCCAAGATCTCTGACCTTATTTCTTCATAATTTGGATGAGATGTGCACTTCTGTAATCAAAAAAGTGTACTATATTTTATAGCACCCACTCAGCATGTAGACCCCCAACCAGTAGGCAATTCTATTTTAGTGGGTTATAAGATCACACGTGGTCTGTTACAACCTTAATATTCACACATGATTGACATAGTACACGCCACGCCTTTGTTGAAGCAGCCGTGGCGCATGCTAATAAGAAGCGCATAGGTGAGCACTTAAGTAAGGTGCAAATACATTGCGTGGCGTAATAAAGACATTGACAGGAGAGGCTAAGCACAAAATAATGTGCAAGTTGACACATGAGGATATGTAGCACAATGTAGCAATTCACACATAAGGCAGTGCGCTTAGTGTGGCGTGCATGGAGATAAGTGTGATACAATGGGATAATGTGCATGCACAAGTAGCGAGCATGGTGTGTGGCATGCATTTCGAAATTGGGCACAACACAACGATGCAACACACATGTTAGGGCAACGTAGCACACAATACTAGCAAAAGCATGCATGTGGTGCAATAGGCACACGCACAGGTCTTGCATAATACTATAACCACCTGACACATGACACAAGGTGACATGGCACCTAATAGCAATTGATGGTGCAAACGGGCGGTGTTAGCGGGCATAAGTCGTGACAACTATTCAAGGGGATAATGGTTCATATTTTGAAGGAAATAGTGAGCAATTACTTAAGAAGTGGATTGTTATAGTCTCTTAGAGTATAGGAAGTGGCAGCACAAATCGAGAGCTACACTTCTCCACTAATTTGGTAGTTGGATGGCCAAGCCATGTCCCTAACAAGTAGGAGCAAAAATATATTAGAGAACACAAGAAGTGGCTTGATTAGCTCTTGTCCATGATCAAAGCCATGACATCTACTTATGGGTAAGGCGAATATGTTGTAGCATAGAAGTGTGCCAAAATGCCTAGTAGTTATGGTCGCTAATTTGCTGGACCATGTGGCATATTGCCCATGAATTCAGAACCGTAGGCAATTAGGGGTATTGGTTTGGTTTTCTTATAAATTGTACCAAGGGGGTGGGTTAGAAACACATAACAAGAGAGCAGTTGATATGCATAGTTGAGAGCCTAGAGAGAATTACATAAGGAACCAATTATGCTTATGCTGTGTGAGTTAGGTTAGAGAGTGTTTCCAACACAATACCTTAGGGCAAATTAAGTTGTATTCTTTTCTTTTAAGAGAGTAAAAGAATAGTTGAAAGTCGGTGCTTCTGTAAATTCACTATGCCTAGTGTCAAAAAAAGTCATAGCTGTGCAACGTGCATATTTAGGTCCTAACTTTGGGTGGCAAGTGGTGTAGTTTATGGAGTAGCTGGCTGAGCAGGGGCTTAGCGTTATCATAAGGCAATCTAGATATCAACAAAAGCCTTGCGACATGGTCCGTCTTGCAATAGGTGAATAATATTAGGTTTATAATTGTAAGGTAGAAAATAAACAAAAATAGACATATATTAAACAAAAATGCATGATATGTTGTGTTTGCTACTTGACCTCTCTCTAATACATAAAACAACATGTACAATCTCATATTGTGTAGTATCCTAGTACTCTTTCAAAGTTCCACCTAAGCATGCTTGGCATCCTCTCATTGAATCAAGGAAATAACATCGGACCCCTTAGTTTTAGTCAAATTAACATATTACCCTCAACTTTACATGAAGTAATATTTAGACCTTTAGTTTCAAACTATCATTAGAGAATCGTAATTCCATAAGTGTAGTAATGGCATATTAATTACTTAAATGAGGAAAATTTAAGTAATTGAAATATCAACAATGCCAAAAATATCCTTATAGAGTTACCATTCTCCAAGGATCATCTAAAATTGGGGATCTAAATTAATGAAATATAAAACTGGGAGTAAAACTCATTTTGATGACCAAAACTAGGGGTTTCTTTAATTTCTGGCAATTCAATTGCTCTTAACTTAGGTCTCATAATAGTAAATTTAAGGCTCATAATAGTTACAATACAATATTTCATATCAACTTAAAAAAGATATAAAATCATATGTCAAATGTAATATCAAAAAAGTTTGTCACATATAAGTAATACTACACTAGGAAAATCTCTATACAAAGTTGATATAGTAACAAGTTAAGTGAACGAAAAGATTAATATGAGTTGTCAATATAATTAATACTTATGAGCCACATGGTATTGAATCTGATGCTATATCAACTTTGTATATAAACTTTTGATATAGACTTTGTAAGTATAATATTACTCATCAAGTATTTGTATAACATACAAGCAACCATAAAAGTTATACGAGTCTTTCAAGTAGGTGCCATCCTTCGAGTATTATAATTAAAGAAAGGTATTCCTTTGATATCAATCGTTCCTATCATGATCCAAAAAAAAAAAAATTGCTCCACCACAAAATATAAAGCCGACTTTATCATGTCCATTTCTAGTGGCATCAGTAGAAAATTATTTTTGAGGGGGACCGAAATTTAAAAACAAAAAAAAAAGAAATTGGTGAATATAACTGATAGTTCATTTGGGAATGGACTAGGGGCGTTCAAAATTACCCGACCTGGACGGGTTTATCGGGTTGAGGGCGGGTTGGTGTTGTAAAAAACCCGAAATCGGGTTATTTAATTCGGGTTTTCTTGCAATCGAGTTCTAAACGGGTTCGATCCAATTTAACCCGACCCGACCCGACTATTTTGCACTTGAAATGATTTTTAAAAGTATTTGAATTAGACCCGACCAACCTGACCTGATCATCCTGGTTAGACTCGGGTTCTATACTTAAAAAATCCGATCACGGTTAAAATTTTGCTAACCCGATGTATAATCGGGTCGTGTCGGGTTGGGCAAGACCCGACCCGACCCGACCCGATAAAATTTGAAGATCTCTACAATAAAATTTATTAATATTTTTGTATTAGATAGTATAAATTATACAAAGTTAATCATTTTATAGTTAAATATAGAGATGAGATACTTTATCTTATAATAATTTAAATCTAAACTTAAAATTTTTAACTATTTTTCTCATTGGATCTAATGGCTAAGGCCAAAAATTAAAATGACACATTTATTGCTGCAACTAACTCATGAAGTCTCAACACCATTTGATCATATATGAATTAATGATTGAAAATGTTAATTATTATCTAATATCATTTCTATTAAATATGATCTAATTGTGTCTCTAATATAATCCATGCATGAAATGATGTCCAACCTTGAAATGATATCCAATCCAATTTAATCCAAACACGACATATGAAATTTGATTCGATCCTATCCAGCTAAAATATATCAAAATCCAATTTAATGTAATCCAATCCAACAATGTTTCATAATTTATCATTGCATCTTAGAGTAAGTAACTAATATTATATAAAATTTGACAACTAGAAAAGTAGATGAGAAAATAATGACAAGGATATTAGTTGGATGGAAAGTACACTAGTTCAATATATTAATTTCTTATTGAATTTAATCGATTTTCTTAAATTTTTCACAAGAAAATTTCATAATTAATCTAATTACACTTTGGATTTCAGAAAATGAATACAATCCAATTTGATTAAATATTCTGTACACGGATCAAAATTAGATCGGTTTATATTGAAATTTGAAAGATTTCATTGGATTGAATTTGAAGGCTTTTCATTTGAATAGAAATACTATTTTATTTTTTAATTATTAATTTAGGATATGGTTAAGGCCACCAAAAAAGAGTTTAAAGGTTGTTTTTTTTTTTTAATAAATGGTAGAAATTAAACTAGAGCCGGGGGCTAAGTGCGTCTTTATATAAATTTGAATGATATATATTTCAATTTTTGAATTAAAAAATATAAAACTATAATTTTGGCAAGAAAAATCCATCCCAAAACATTTTGTGTTTGATTAAAACGTGAATTTCCTTTTGTGTTTTTCTTTTTCTTTTTTTCTCAGTCGCATTCTCTTTAAATATTAGAAAGCGTTAAATATCAAGCTCAACCGTACCATAAAAAAGCCGGTGACGTGATTCCGGCGAGCCTCCGAGGATTTCCGTTAAGTTTGCATTTTCCTTTTCTTTTCTTTGTTTGTTTCTTGTTGTTCTTAAAATTTTATATATGGCGTGAATGTGATTTTGATTGAATGCAAATAAACTTTCTGCTGAGAAATTAATTGCCCTTTCGATAGTTTTGAAACCCTGCTGTTGAATCGTTCAGAGAATAAAAAGTTTCGTTTTTGTTTTGTTTTGTTTTGTATTCATAGATTACCACGGAGAAGCTGATTCATGAGAAGAGGCTGCGCGATGGGCCTAGGGTGGGCCGTGGAATTTTTAAACACAGCAGCACTAGGAGGTGGTAGTAGTAGGATGACAGATTTGATGGCCAGCTTCGGCCTTCTTTGTGGCACGGCTTCTAGTTTTAGTTCTACTTCTACAGAGAACAGAATATCTAAGTGGGCATTCGAAGTGGCTTTTACAGTTGCTAAAGGGGTAAAATTGTTCCATTCCCTTTCCAAAGAAAATATACAGTTCCTGAAAAACGAGATATTCCATTCAAGAGCAGTGCACCATTTTTTTTCTGAAGATATGGATCAGTTACTTCTTATTACTGCGGCTGACATGAGGTAATTCGTTCCCTGAATGGGCTTGGCTCTGAAATTTCTGATGTTGCATCCATTTATTAACATCCTTCTATCTTTATGTCTTGTACAGGGAGAAATTGGATGTTTTCTTTGGGGGAGTAATTAGATTCGGAAACCTATGTAAAGACCCCCACTGGCATAACCTGGATAATTACTTTTCAAAGTAAGTTATCTTTTTGTTACTTTTTATATTTAGCTTACTGATTTTTTCTGACAGTGGATCTATTTCTTGCTGCGATTGTAATACTTCAGTTTACGGTTGGACTCCTTGAACCATGAACAAATTAGAGTAGAGGCAGAAACTACAGTGCAAGAGTTAAATCCTCTCGTAGAGCAGACTCTTGTAAGTTTTTTCTCTTATTAAATAGAATGTCCTGTGTAGGTGCTGAATGATCTGTTTGAAGTGTAATGCTGAATATAACTTTAACTAAACAGACTTCAGTGAGGCTTGGGGTTTTCCACTCTGTCTTATTTTTTTCTTTGCAATCCTTCCTTTTGTCTACTATTCTAATGTCTCATTTGCATCACTGCCAGCCTTCGCTTTTGCAAAGAGAGTTTTAGTTTATGTGTGCCACTTGGAGAATCTAACTTTTTATTAATTTTTACATTTGTAGAAGTTGTATGAGCAGTTGATTGCTTTGAACTCAATTGAAGGATATTATCTTCGTCAAAGAGGTTAGGCATGCATATTTTTCTCAAACCATATAGGCTAAGTAATAGTTTTAGACGAATGCTTGGAGTAATTCGAAAGAGGTGTGTTTGATTGTTTTCATTTACCACGAATTGCATTGTGTCAATAACATGCAAAGAATCTTATGATACTGCATTTTTATTGCACAACGGTAATACCTTTGGCAAATAATAGTCTCTTTCTGATTTTCAAGGATCAGGGTACTGTAATCAATTGACATAACAATAAAAATAAATCCGACTACCTTCATTTATACCTCAAAATACGTCTAGGCTTTTATAATAATCTACTTTTCTCCTCGTTAATTATCCATTCTATATTTTAGTGGATGTAGTTATGTTGATCAATCTACTTTTGTAGATGATTTCTGCATAAATTTGTATTTTATTTACAGCTTTCTACTGTAGGAATGGGTGTCTCCACATGGACAATTGATCAGCTTGCTGAGAAAGAAGGGCTTGTGAGGTTCTACAAAAAGAGATCTTTGTGGTCTAGAAAATTTGAGGAGGTATATTGTTATGAGTTACCATTAATAACTGCTAACAAGCTGAAATGCAATTGTAAAGCCAACGAATTACCTTCCATAGCTTTGTTGGGACTATATTATTTTATTTTTTCACTTGCAGATTGTGGAGAAACTTGTCAATGTTGCAACCTACACACACATAACAATCTTGGAAGCATTTGAAAGTAATGGTACACACTGTAAGCTCAACTCTTGTAATGAAACTAAGTGGTTAGCTGCATAAGAATTTGTATATCTACAGTCCATGCGTTGACCAAGTGTATCTGATGAATTTCAATGCTTATAATTTTTACCATTTCGTTAGATGCACTGGGCTTGCAAATGTTCAAATACTGGAACTCAGAATAATATTGCAGTTTCTTTTGGATATTTTTCTTTTCTCACTAGAGATTTCATATATCTTGTAATCCTTGAATCTGCCACTCAAGTGAGGGCTCTAAATCCTGCAGCTTTCCTAAGCGTTTAACTAATAACTATCATTTTAGTTTGTTTGACAATGAATTTAATAATTATTTGGCTAACATGTTGGCACCTTGGAGGAAACTTGGTAATCATATCTCTTACAAAAGTCATGAGTCGTTTGAATCTCCTTGCTTTCAATTGTTAGGATTGAAACTGACATTTATAATTAATACATTTGAAAAGAACATATTATATAATTAAACTCCATCATTGAAATCACATAATCCAATTGTGTAAGAAATAAAGGGCTAGTAAACATGTCCCATACTGTATTACCAGTGGTGAATTATGTATACAGGCATTAATCCTACTTATAAAATTCATTTTGTTCAATGATTTGTTGACATTTCTCCACATATATTTAACTTGTTGCAGGTAGGACTCTGATTAACGAGGCATTCTGCAAGATTCCTCAAAGATTAGGTAAATTTGATCGACACTATGCTTACATAGCCAATAAGATTGGTAATGTTTTGAGTAATTACACGAAGATTGAGCTGGAGGAGATAATTCAAGCTTTGCCATCTGATGTTAACACATCTCTGCGTTCACGGTTACAGACTCTTAATGTGAAGGAAGAGGTATTTTCACTGTGGTTTAATTTTTGAATTGGTGCATTATATATGCTTGTGTCATTACAATTTGTCCCTTACTTGCTGGACATTGTACTCTCTGCAGCTATTGGTTTCTCAAATCGAAACAGAAATGGAAAAGACGCTACATTGGCTAGTTACACTTGCTGAGAATACAGAAAGGTACAAGGGCGAGGAATTAATATTTTCTGTTTAATAGTTTACTTGCTCACTATTTAATTTCCCAATGTCTACATTCTTTTTTATTTTTTTAAATCAGTGCTGTCTGCATAATTTAATGATATGATTTTTGCTTATATATCGCACTTATATTATTTGTTCTCCTTTCGTGCAAATCATAAAAGAGCACATGAGAATCTAATTTATTGGCGTAACTGTTCTAGGTCAGTCGACAACTCTCTTCTATTCTATACCATTGTAAATATGTGGGGATATGGATTGCAGCTAAGATTTTTTTTTTTTTTCCTTTTTCTCATGTTTGGCAGAAAGGACCCATATGGGCTACAGACACTCTATCATGCAGACAAACAGAAGGTAGACGAATGTATCATTGAATTGATAATATGGCTTTACCGTTTAGGAAGTAAAGCCAAGTAAATTAACTTGGAATCACTAGTAGAAAAAGGACCTACAGCAACGTGCATTGCACGTTGCGAATCGCAACGTGCAGACGCGTGTTATTGTTCCACATGTTGCTAAAAGTTCCTAACCTACGGCAACGTGCAATGCACGTTGCGAAAGGTCTTTTTACCTGTTGTAATAAATGATTTCGCAACGTGCATTGCACGTTGCTAAAAGTCATGCATTTTTTAATTTTTACCAACGTGCAATGCACGTTGCTATATGTGAAAAGGCAACGTGCATTAAATCTTAACCCACTTACTAATTTTTTAGAAATATTTATATTTATATTTTTTAATTTATAGTACCTATAGCATTTATAATTTTCCAGTTACTATACAAATAAACTCACAAAAATTTAATATTAAATATAACATCAAAATACTCATTCATATTAACAAAAATATTATTACAAAATTTTCAAAACACAAGTACTTGTTTACAAAGAATAATCCTAAATAATTTAAAATAACTAAATAAAAAACACTATACAATTAAATTCTGGGGATCATATATTTTTGAGTCGATACACTTGAAACAACTCTTCCATAATCTTCCAATCATTTCATCTTCTACTCTCATCTTTTTTAGGCAATTTCATAGATATTTTCTTAAGCAAACACCAACAAATCCTGCATAAAGTACAGTACAATATTATAAGTCAAACTGCACACATGAAAAGACTGTCTAAGTGTCATTTGCATATGCTTTATCCAAAAAGAGTCTAAGATCAAGAGTCAAACTGCACACATGAAAAGACTGTCTAAGTGTCGTTTGTATATGCTTTATCCAAAAAGAGTCTAAGATCAAGAAAGAAGGGGAATCCGCGAAAGGTAAAATAGACAAAAAACAACTATTCTGATGGTAATAGCAGTTTAACATCATCATATCACAAGGATTGAAAATAATATTTCCAAAAAGTTAACCATGAACATATTAAAATTGAAATAATAATAATATACCCATTCTGAAACTTTCACATGTAATATGATGGATTCATAAAGAGCACCATCTTTTATTTCATTCCAAGACCTAGATCCCAGCATGGGAATCAGACAAAATGAACAATTCGACAAAACAAAAGAGCAGGAAACAAATTAATCAAACCCCTTTAGTGGGAAAATATCAAGATTTTCAAAATCATAATTATAAAAACTACTAACTAACCTGGGAGTCAAAGTCTAGTGCAGAGATGCTTGGTCTAAGAAAAAAGAAAATCGAAAAATATAAATGGTGAGTAATCAATTACAAACTGAACACCCTTACAATTACAAGTTTCAGTAATAAAACTCTGAAAGATAAAACAATAAAATAATACTTTCTTATTATATGCTCGTTTTCAAAATAAAGACCATTGCTGAGCCGATTCATCTGTAAAAAAGATTTTAAATACTCAACTGCACTGCAAAATGCTAAAAAAATGAAAAGGGTCCATAGAAGGGGAACACCTTAAAGAATAATAATTAATTGAAAAGGGACCTGCAGTGGTGTTTCTTCACCGGTGTCTTCTGAAATACTAGCCATAAGCAGTCCCCATTCAGTATTAATCCCAATCCCAGTTACCTAAAAGAAGAACAGACATGTAAACAAGTGAAGCAATGACCGACCATTTTCAAAAAAATTGTTATAAAAGCATAATACAAAGCAAGCACCCATATAGCAACATTCAAAGGATAAAATTAATCAGGAAAAGCCTTGCTCAAAAATAAAAATTAACCATCAAAGGAAATTATCATATTTAACAAGAAATTGCAATGGAAAAGTTTTCTTTGACATTAAGAGAGCAATATCTATTTAAAACGATGAAAAATGCAAACTACAAATTGTAGTTCAAAGCAAGAAAAGAGCACATGAAAGTTGAATAAACACTAGTACTATCTCTAGCAACACAGATTTTTAACTGCAAACATATCACTTACCTAAACTTTGAAACTTTAATGACAAAGGCAACAAACAAATGAGATAAGCACATTGCACCCAGTCAAGCCCCATTAACAATAACAAATCGTAATAATGACATACAAGTCAAAAAAAGAGTTCACATAGACATCCACATGAATTCTAGCAAACCATAAAAAAAAAAGAGAGAGAGAGAGATCTTTGACAAACGCATATAATTCCCACTTATAGTAAAAATTTAGCATTGTTCAAGTCCCACATATATTGAATACTCAAGTGTAATAAGAAGATTTAAGTGTTGTACCTGGTGGTCTACTCCACCAATACCAATTGCAACAATTTTGCTTTTTTTTTTTTTTAAATAGCTAAAAAAATTAAGGTTTCCTATATTCATGAGTCACGAGAAAGAGAAAGTTGTTTAATGGCATGCATGTTTTGAAAATCTGCAATTTAATTAGCATTATATATATATACACAATTCCCTTGGGAATCTCTCACCACTTCGTATTTCGAACTCCTACCTACATCAGCATCTTGGTTTTCCAAAACCAAATCAAGCCTATCAATTTGGACAATAATGGACTCACAATACTTACAAAGGGAAGCTACTCAAACAAATAAATAAATTAGATAACAAATCAACTAAAAATGACTTACAAATAATAGAAACAATTACTAGCTGCAAAATAAAATTTGCAACTGAACACATAGATAAAGGACAATCAACGCCACATTGCTATTGTTGTAGCAAAACAAGAACTCGAATTCTAAGAGTAAAATTATCTCTTCCACGCAACAAAAATTATCAGTTTAATTTAGTGATTTCAGTAATTTATGACCTTGACATTGATTCAATTTTTCGTTTCTTTAGTTTTCTCAATAACCAAACAAACACCAAAGAGGACAATTAATTATCAATTACAATTTAAATTCTCAAAAAAACAAAATTTAAATCAGAAACACAAACAATTACCTCCAGTTTTTCGACTTTGGCGATGGTAATATTGAAAGCCGGAGGCAATAACTTTTGAAACTAAACCAATTAATTAATTAAGAAGAAATATTGTACTAATTAATTAAATCAAACAATTACCTCCACTTTTGCAAATTTGGCAGTGATTAATTAATTAATCACATTCAAACCAAGGGCCCCATTTCATGGCACCGAAACAATGCCTTTCCATTTCAAAATCGAAGCAAGTGTTGCCCACCATTGTCAGAACAATCCAACTACCACTACTTGCTCATTCAAATCGCAGCCAAATAAAGACCATTGTCAAGTATGAAGAACGCTATCAAGAAGGAGAGAAATATTTGAGAGTTGGGCATGAGGCGAGGGTTCGACAAGAAGGGAAGAAGGAAGTAACGAGGAAAGGAGAATTGAGAGATCTATAATTAGGTTTCAAAATGACAGAGCAACTAGCTAAGAGATTTAATTTGGAGGAGGAACACCGATGTAGCGATGGTCGAGGAGCGGAGTCGTGGAGTGGTGGAGAAGTGCCTGGAGCTGCTGAAGGAGACGCAAATTTGGGTTGAATTTAGGTTTAGCCTCTTAGGGTCACTTAGATTAAATCGACCACCTTTAAATCCACCAAAATGACGTCGTTCCACTTCTCTTTTGAACATATTAACTAATTTAATTTTTTATTTAAATATTGTTAAAAAATTTTAAATTTTATATTTAAACATAAAATTATATTATTTAATTAATATTCTTGTATTTTTAATTTTATTTAATTTCAAAATATGAAATTACTCAATCAGTGTAATTTTTCATAACATTTAAAATAATTTTCTATTACATTTAAAATTCAAAGTAATTTTAATTATCTTTTAATAATTTAAGAAGACTTTTTTTTAGTTACTAATATAAAAATTATATTTTCTTGATTTCAATATTTAATTAAAAAAATAAATTCATAATAGCAAAACTTTTCACAATTCAGCTCTTTTCGCAATGCGCAGCATATGCACGTTGCTAAATTCAATACTTTTCGCAACGTGCAGAAAATGTACGTTGCGATAGAGTCTTTCAGCAACGTGCATATATTGCATGTTGCTGAAAATCATTTTTTGCAACGTGCATGGAGCGCATGTTGCCAAAAAAGGGCTTTCGCAACGTGCATCCAATGCACGTTGCGAAAGCCATGTTGCTATATCCTATTTTTCTACTAGTGAATGGATGAGCATGGCCTTGCTATTCTCAGTGCCAGTTTATTCACTCTTGGGCTTTGACAAATACAATTTTATAATTAAATCAGGTATTTAACTACTTAATTGTATTGTTTGTTCCAGTCCTTTGTGAAATTTTAAAGATAAATAACTTAAATTTCAAATAATGAATGTAGAATAATTGTTATTTTAAGAAATTTCTTGGGTGTGAATATTGTTACCTTTTCGTTTTATCTTAGATCACTATAATGTCCAATTGACCTTTTTATTTTTTTCCCCCTCAATATGACAAATTTAAGCAACGGTCAGTTCTTTCTTCACACAAAATTCATTATTTTCTTTTTTTGTTCACTTATAATTCCATCAACAACCATTAATTTGTATGAAAAATGTTAACAAATCGTGAAATTCGTTTAATTAAATTAAACAATTCGATAGTAATGAAATCACCAATTTTTTGTTTTCTTAATAAAATTTTCACTTGTTCTACTAGGTTTAACCAAAAATAAAAATTTGTATAAGATTTTGCCAACATAATATTTTTCTAAGAGGTGGAAGGTCCGTTGGATTATAATATGCTTGAAATTCCTTGAATGTAACAACTTAATAAAACTGAGTTAAAGTGAGACCTCATACTATGATAATTTTATAATGCAACAATTTTATAAAAACATATATAACCTTGCCAAACGAAACTATGCATATATAAAGATAAAACTAATTTATCTAGATTTTGAATATTGAACTTATTTTATTGTTAGCAAATGCTCTTAATCTGCTTTCATCGCTTGATTCCCAAATTTTATTTGTGAGTCGCTGACGCAATATCATCAATTCAAGTATGTACTCGTCTAACTTCTGTTTATCTGCGTGATAAAGTGTTTGTAGCCGGAACGGTTCCTTGTCATCGGCCAACTTATGACTGTCAAAACAACAAGAAAATAAGTAAAATATTAGCCTGTCATGATGCAATGCATCCAATGCATCTCTGTATATGCATTGAATCCTAATAAATGAATTGTGTTGATACAGAGAGTTGTACACCCACCAAGACCAGTTTTGAACCGACACATACCGTACCCAATTTTCAGGCGTTCTTCCATATAATTGGAAAGTATTGAGAAACAGCAATGTTAATGCAATATATCATTAAATTATTCATTGCAATAATAAAAGAAATTAAAAAAACTATAATTTTATACAGAAAAGAAAAATGAAACCATAGATTTTTGAAAAAAGGCAAACGTAAGCCAATTAAGTAGTGAGAATCTACATACTTGCTTGTGCCTTCGGCAAGTGGAATTAGCCACTCTAGTGTCTTTTCCATTTCTGCCTTAATCTGATCAACTGATAGCTGCAAAAAGTAGAATTATTTTCAGCAAGTGAAAATGGTAGCGACAGAGAATTTGTACAAGCACCAATTGAAAAACTAAGCTACAATTGACATATACCACTTCCTTCACATCCTTAAGATTCTTCAACCGTGAAGCCAGAATCGTCCCAACACCGGCTGGCGTATGCATCATAGATGTTTGCACACCGAGAGAAACCTAACAACATATTAAATACTTTAAATTGATTTACACAGAGTTATACAAGCCGGAAAATAACTTACCCACTCATTTATCTGGTTGATCAAACAAGCATAAAATCTGTCCTGTTTTCCTACTCTTTCAGGAATCTTACTGTTTTCCTCATTAATTAGAGTCCTGCCTGTGACAAGTCATAAGGGTTTGTACAAGTGTTCATGAAATCATCGTGTAAAATATAATATATATATATATATATATATATATATATATATATATATATATAAAAGAAAACTTAATTGTCTCCTAAAGAAAATAATTTGGAAAGTAACAAGCAGAGAGTTTCGTAATTCAACAACTAGGAAAGCTGCTATATCTAGTGCTATAATTTTCTAGCAGATTCAAGAATCATAAAAGCAAGGATTTCTAATGTGAAGATTAAAAACTAACAGATATTGAAGTCTTCTGATTGCACGTGCAGAAGGAATAAGGAGATTAAACAATAGATATCTGCATTCATCTGATATAAATGCGTGCACATGTATCGTAGTTAAAATTTCATGTGGCACTTCATTCTATTATTTCATTGCAAGAGACTTGAGCTTCCTGATTCATACCACTATTCCCGAATGATTCCCAGAGCGCTTGATGCATGTAGGTTGCAATATCAACAAGCTTCTCCACGATCTACAGTTAAAAATTTAATCAAATGAATCCTATAGAAGGCAACAAGTTGGGCTAACAATTGCAGTTATAACTAGTGGATCATAATTATGTACCTCATCAAATTTTCTTGTCCACAAAGATTTCTCTTTCAAGGACCTTACGAGCCCTTCTTTTTCTTCAAGTTGATCAATTCTTACAGATGCGACACTTGTTCCTACAATTGAAAAAAAATAGCTGTTAAATACAATTTACACATCTGCAGAAACAATTTATATAAGTTGAACACTAAAAATAATTCAATCCAGTATAAAGCCACCGGAACCAAAACAAATATATAGGCACAAATTTATCTAAAATCAGAAAGAGAATATATTTTGCTACGAACAGAGTTCTGTTGTTGAAATATATGTTGAACCAATGTGACGGGACTCAAATTTAACTCAACATGGTGTATCATAAGATTGCTTTTCTCGTGATTGACAAAATGTTCTTCATAGTAAACAAAAACAATCAACCAAACCTCTTTCTAATCAACTATGCCAAGTGAAGAGAAAGGAGATTTTGTGCAAGCTTTACCTGCTGCGTAAAGATAATCTTTTTCGATTCTTTTCAAACGGAACAGTTCATCATACAGTTCCTACATATGTAAAAATAAATAGAAAGTTAGATTCTTCAAGTGAGACATGTGAACTAAAGCTAAAGCTTTAGAAGAAGCAAAAGCTACACTTATTAACACATATGAGATATAATCGTTAAAAAAAAAAAAAAAAAAAAACTGAATGATAGCAAAGAAAAAAAACACAAATATTGCAGACCCCAGCCAAAACTTCTAGTCAAAACTAGTACTAAATTTGGATGAAGTCATGCATGCCACTTCACAACAACATTTTAAATTCCTCATTTTAGAAAAACTTACATAAGTACGCTCAGCCAGAGTGCTTATCTCTTGCACACTCATTTTTAACTCTACTCTGACTTGTTTACGGTTTGAATTGTTCAACTCTAAACTGGAACATTACAATATCCATCGTCAGCAAACATCAGCAGACAGCCATAAAATGAATAATAATACGAAACTTACTTTGAAAAGTATCGATCCAGGTTGTGCCATTTGGGATCTGTGCAAAGGTTTCCAAATCTAATCACCTCCTGTAAGAAACTATCCAGTCTATCCCTGCAAATATGCAGCACAAAACTTTTAAAAAAAATAATAATAATAAAAACAAAAACAAAATATATTAGAGATTGTAGCTTTGAATCTGCTGTATGCAATGGCAGACTTCGAACAGTCTCAAAGAAGCTAGTGCACAACTCTTGAGGCATTAGCAAAGTGAATTCATATTTAATCGAACAAAGGAACAAACCTCTCGTCAGCTGCAGCAATACTCAACAACTCTTTGATATCCGTGGAAACTAATTCCTGTACTCCTTTTGAATAAAGATCCCTTTTCAGGATGTTGATATTTTCTTCGGAAAGGGAATGGAAGACTCTTACACCTTTTGCAACTGCATCGGCCATTTCAAATGCCAACACAGATATTCTTTTCCCTCCAGGACTACTAGAAGCCGCGCCACAGACAATACCACAACGAGTAATAAAATCAAACATGCTACATCCTATTGTATTTAGAAATTCCGAAGTCTTTTCTAAGCCCATGATGCGCCTCTCCCCAGAAATCAGGTCCTTCGAGGTAAATTAAAAACAAAAAAACAAAAACCAATGTAAACTAAAATTTTTAGATCTCCTCACCAAACAGTATCCTAGAGTTTTAAGTTCTAACACTGTAATTAATTTGCAATACCCGAACAGTTGTAAACTTCAAAAAAAAAAAAAACAACAAT
This sequence comes from Boswellia sacra, assembly GCA_013180625.2. NCBI lineage: Eukaryota > Viridiplantae > Streptophyta > Magnoliopsida > Sapindales > Burseraceae > Boswellia > Boswellia sacra. The sequence continues at coordinate 396,212 of SNVD02013269.1, forward strand.
TGCGTAAGATATATATATATATACACACACACTTCCTACGTAATTAAACTTGCATAAACATACATTGAAGAGTACTCAAATAAGAATTTGGGTAAGCATGCGCAGAGATTCAGCAGCTTAGCATATTTTCAAAATTCTGAAATAATTAATCGAATTTGTAAAAATAAAATAAAATAAATAAAATAAAGCCATAACCACAAACCCCAATGAATAAAATATCGATCCTAAAGAAAAATCACCCAAATAAATAAATCGAAGAATTCGTTACCTGGAAAAGGGTTAGTGATTAATCAAGAACTAAGATCACGTTCGAACATTTGGTTCAAGATTTTGGTTAATATAATAGGGAGCTTAGCCTAATGGCTTGAGGATTCCAACTTCTATCAAACACAAATTACTCCTAAGTGGCAAAGAAAGAGTATATTAATTAATTCCACTACTCAAATAGTATGTACAAACTCGTGCTAGGCAAGTGTTAGTTGGGTGAATCACACTTTCCTATCCGAGGTTTAGGGGGTGTACTTTCTCTTCCCCTCGTTATATTAGAGTTTTTAAAACAAAAAGGTAAATAAAATCCACCCATTTTTAAGAAAATAAATTTTTTCCATTTTATATTTATATTTTAATAATTATTCTTCCATTATTAGTATTTCTTGATATAATGTTTTAACTGTATTTTTAGATTTATATTAATTTTAATATTTATTAATTTTGTATTCCAATTTTTAACGGATGAAATTATTTGTACTCTTATTTATACCTTTTACACACATTTGATTAATACATTTATTATTGAAAAGGTAAAACTGTTTACATTCAAATTTATACTTTTTATCTTATTAAATTATTTTTATTAAAACATTCTTAAAAGAACTTATTATAAATAACAAGAAAATATAATTTTGCAAAATACCCTTCACACTCATTTGTTCAATGAATTCTTTGGAGTAATGCTAAACTTGTAACGTAGATATTTATAATTTTATAAATAAATTTTATAAAGGTATTTAAGATAATTGAAGGAATAATAAATGATTCAAACATTAACAGAAAAACTAAAATTTTTAGCTGTTTTTTATTTACGTAGAAATCTTTTAGATTGAGTCTTAAGTTAAAAAAATCATGAAAATATCTAAACTTTGATAATAGCTAAATTCATACTTCACAAAAAACAATCAGCCCCTCACCTATACAATATGATATGTCATAATTTAATATGATAAGTGAATTTCAAATTTTAATTACATTAATTATTGTGCATGATGTAACAATCATTCAGTGAGTTTATATAGATAATCTATAAAGGTAGCACTATTTTTGATAAAGTGTTGTAGTCTTCCTAAATGGATTTTAGTTAGCACAATAATCATATAGCTGCCCATAATTCGGATCTACAATGACCCCTTTTATGAGTTGTGATTGTGACTATATAAAAGGATAAAATAAATGTGTGGTCAATATAAATGTTTTTCTATATATGTCAATAAAAATTTAACACTAATAAAATGTAGTTATACACACCTAAAATCATAGATTCTAAATGATATGTATAAATTTAAAATTAAGATTAACATATCATATCATATCACTTATTATATCATCATAACATCTACTTGGCAAGCTTAAATTAATAAATAAATGTCATTTAGTTTTTTTATTTCTATGTTTCTAAGTCTTGATTACTACCCAAGTTATAAATTATAGAGCTATCTTGAGCAATGGGTTCTATACTAGTACATACACACGCATATATATATATATATATATATATATATATATGTATGTATGTATGTATGTATATATATGTATATGTGTATATAAATTATAGAGCTATCTTGAGCAATGGGTTCTATACTAGTACACACACACACACGCATATATATATATATATATATATATATAATATATATATATATATATATAATATATATATATATATATATGTATATATATATATATATATATGTATATGTATATGTATGTATATATATATATATATACATGCACACGAATAACCAATAAATTTAGCCAAGTTTAGCGTAAACATTAATTTCATATATATCTCGATTTAATCAATCTATTGTTTTCCATTGATATAGTAATATAAACAAAACATCAATAGCAAATTGATGATCAACAAGTTGATTTCCAAATTAATTAAACCTGCCTATTCATCTTCATTTGATCGATCGTTTGCAAAGCTTGCATTTCATTATGTTTTACGAATTACATGAAAGAAAAGGTGAGGGACAACCAGAACACTTTTTAGATATTATTACAATATCATTGTTTTTTTCTAATTTTTACTTTATTTTTTTTATATAGTTTATATGGATGACTAATTGGAATGTAGATTTTAAGGAATGGCAAGATACACATTGATAAGCAATAAAAGCCTGAAGCCTTCAACCTCATATTTCTTTGTTTGCAAGTCGGGGAACCATACCAAAGGTGAATGCTGGAGAATCCAGCATTATAGGGACTAATTTGCGTTGCCCTTTTTATATCAAAGTTATCCTGTATCAAAGATATTTGTACAAGTCTATATAATTCATTTTAGAGTTTTTAATATTAGTGTTATTTGGCCCCTATTTTCTATCTCTTCAAACCTCATTTCAAAAGTCATCCAATTAGAATTTTCAAACATCTTTTTTTTTCTCACTAAACCCCACATTATTCTCATATTACCCTTTTTATTAAATGTTTTATAATTTTGTGGGCCTTTTCCTAAATACAAGACTAACTTGTTTGAAACTTCTCCAACTCTTTCTTCTTCATGTCAAACTCCTCCATCTTCAACATCTCGATTGCAAACTAAAAACTCTGGTAATCTATTTTCTAATTGTTGATTCTAGATCAATAAATGAGCAGCCCTTTATCAAGTAGCATGAAAAAGGGATGAACAAATTTCCAATTGTTAGGATATGCAAGAAAAAGTAAATGATTTTTTTTGGTGTAATTTTTTCTTGTAAACATGCATATGATTTTGTTAATATATTTGTTCCATTTTGGCATTCATTTAGTAAATCTTTTAGTTTTGTTAATTTGTAAACTTATGATTGACTTGTAAGTGTTTGTGTATTTGTTTGAGATGAATTTTTGTCACATCCCACACCCAAAGGGTCCAGAATGCGACTACAACATTCATTTAAGGTTATGTTAGAGGAAACTAGGGCTATTTCCTTAATAATATTCCAAAAATTCGAAGTTCTACATCGTTCAACTACAGTACAATACCACACATTAATACAGCCCAAAAGGAAACAACATTTTGATTTGCATCGAAAATAGTAATGTTGTAGAGGATCAAAGGTTGCCAAGGGAACACGGTCGTCGCTATGCCAAAATCCTCTCATAGCCTTTAATCTGTCGATTACCTGAGGTACACAATAGACTAGTGAGTATAAAACTTAGTAAGCAGCTAGAACTAAGAAATATTGAGTTACCATGCCAAATAAATCAATATAACATAGATACACATTCATTTCTTGTCAAGCTAGGAATTAATGCTTAGCTCTCAAGTCATAGGACCAATGTGTAAGGAATAGGGATTGCGCTCTTGGTTTCCAACTGTTTACAACAATATATTTCACTACTCGATCATATGTCGCTCTTTTGTGTAAGGAATATGGTACTCTTGCAAGACATCAGAATGGCGCTCTTGCCCCACTTAAGTCGTGCACTTGCACCAATTCTGTCTAGAGAGCCACTTTCAAAATTTTGATTTAAAAAAAAACAATAAAGGTAATATGGTGTATTCATCATGAAGAAGTAAGCTGCTCAATTTTCATTAATTTGTTAACTTCTTAATTCGATCTAAGTCACGATTGCAGGCTTTTAGAATTTTTTTATCGGTTTTTATTCTAATTTTATTGAATATATATTATTATAATTGTGAGATCTAAAAGTATGATCAGTTATACGTAATATAATAGCAAACTATAATATAAAAGGACACAGGATGATTTACGTGGTTCGGTTATAAAAACATACGTTCACGGGCAACTTAGAGTTGCAATTTATGATGTTTCTTTTTGTACAATCTTTAAATGCGTTTATAATGCTGACTCACTCTCACACACTGACATAATCTTTATAAAATAAAATTCCTCTAAGATCTTAAACTCTAGTGACAATGTCTGCTTTCTGTTATTGACAACTTAACGACACACTATTATGTAATTCACAACAACGATGTTTGATACTAAATTACATAAAAACTCAATTTGCAAGTTCTCTTGAGTGAATACTAACCCAAATAGACATAAATAAAATTCATGCACGATCACAGCCTCTCACACATGAATAAAATTCTCACAAAATATAATCAAAGTAGCATTCTAATTTTTTATGTTGAAGCTTTCCTCCATTTTTCTTGAAATGTTGTAACACACACACTTACATCTATATTATGTAAAATAACGTTATATATATACATAGTGTGAAACCCGGTTGCCCTTTCTCACCAATATCCTATAGAATCTCAATCAAACTTAATGGGTAAGAATATGATAATAATCAATAATATAGAAAGTGTTATAAATAAACTTCTAAGCAAATTAGGACATAAATAAAATATACTGCTAAGTAAATTAGGATACTAGAATAATATCCCAAAATATTAGAAAAGATTTTCACTAAGAATCAATACTTCATAAAATAGACTTCTAGAAATAGTAAAATAAGAAATAATATAACTCAATGTTTTAATTACAGGTTTGTACAAAATAATCATGTGCATGGCACATGTGGATGTGTCACATTTGACACTAAAAAATCTACCCATTTTTTGCAACTTGCGATGAAAATATCAAAATGTTTATGAACATTGATCTACATGTAAAAACAAGTCTAAGGCAATTGAAAACAAACATATCAAACATAAAGGAAAGTACTATACCAAAATGAATAACGACTTATCAATTATAAAGCACATAACACAATCAATCAATAGAGAAATGACTGAATACAAATAACTTGCAAAAAAAAAAAGAATTAGAGCTAATGGGACTAACCTATCAAATAAGTTGCAAGTAAAGTTATCTAAATTAACATAATCAGAGTGAAGTACACAAAAGAAAATGCATCAACCACAAAAATAGACAATTAAATATGCAAGCAAAAACATAAAAACACAAAACATATTAGTTCCTGCAAATAAGCAAATCGGAGCAATACTCCCTCTTACTTACTACCCTTGAATTCAAGTAAGGATCAATTCAGAGCAAAGTAAAATAAACACAAACACATATAAAAGTCAAAAAATCCGAAACCACTCTTCTCCCATTTGGTTTCAGAATAAGTCCTAAAAACAACAAAAGCATAAAGGAAACAAAAGTTCAAAAACTGATTGGAAGTCAGTTAAATCAAGCTAATTTGCGAATAGATGGCGGAGATGGAATGCCAGGCCTTTTCTTGGACCTGTTACCCTTGGTCTTGAATCGTTTGTTTGTGGTGGATGGAGTAGGGTGCTCAGAAACTACTAGAATGGCTTGCTATCCTGTTGTATCAAATGAAGATGTTGTGACTTCTGTCATAATCTTACAGATAACCTTGTCAAGTTTTTCAGCACTTGTCTTAGTATTGTGAGACGACTCCATAAGTGATTCAGTTACAAGCGCTGATGGAATCTCCTCTGGTGGCTCTCTGGTTTAAGAGCTAGTTCATGTGTCTACTCTACATCATATGGTCAAGAATGTTGTGGTGTAGAAACAGGTGGTACTGGCTCTTCTTGATTTGAATCTACATGTAATGGTTTATCAGGGTGTGAAACATGAGTTGGCTCTTTTGGAACTGGCTCATTAGAAACTTCCTCGATAACAACTTGCTTCTTTGCAGATTTCTTCTTGCCAAGTTCGACCTTTTTCTATCTCTGCAGCTCAGTGCCTTTAGATTTTTGCTTTGCATCCTTTTTTTTTTCTTCTTCTTCTTCTCTGCTATCTGGTCTATCTTAATAGCAATTTGTTCAACTTGTTCCTCTGCTCGTCTAGTCTCCTATGGATGCTCCTCTATTAATTGCCTAACACTTAGCAAATTATATCCCAAATCAGGTGCAAGTTGAATGTTATGCAGAGGCTTTACGTTACCATGGTTAGTTTCAATTCCCATTGTACCTTTCCCTTCAACCTGCATTTCTTTGCCATTGCCAAGCTGCACCTTCACTTTTTGTGTCTTATCAAGCTCCGTAAACATGGATTTGGTGCCTGTCATATGATTTGAACAGTCGCTGTCTACAAATCATACATTGCTTGACTGATTGTTAGTATCAAAATGAGCCATAAAAAGCTTGCTTTCTTCACCATTTTCTGCTGTAAAATTTATTTGCTGGTCTTTGTTCTAACAATAAGCTTTTATATGCCCATATCTCTTGCAATGATAGCATGGAATGCCACTCTTATTGTTTCTTTGCTCACTGGAATGGCGTTGTCCATCAAAGCGACCTCTGCCTCTTCTATTACCACGACCACGGAATCCTTCTTTTCCACGGCCCATGCTTATCGAACTATCATGCTCTCCAGCTCTGTTGATAGCCTCCTTCACTTGAAATGCCTTTTCTTCATTTTTTTCAAGTGATCGATTAATTCTTGCCTCATGTGCTTGCAAAGACCCATTAGTTCATCAAAAGAAAAAATTGACAAATCTTTTGATTCTTTTATTGCTGCAACTACATGATAAAATTTTGGAGTCAAGCTTCACAATATCTTTTCAACAATTGTCTAATCAGTAATATTCTCTCCATAGGATCGCATTTGATTGACTATTATTGTTGCTCTAGACAAAAAATCAGCAATGGATTCTCCACTTTTCATGACCAAGGCTTCAAAGTCACGTCGAAATGATTGCAATCTCACCATAATCACCTTTGAATCACCTTGAAACTCCTTCTGCAAAATTGACCAAGCCTGCTTTGATGTGGTTGCCACTGCAATTCGTGAGAAAATGATATCATGGACAGTCTGCTGGATGATCACCAACGCCTTGGAGTCTTTTTTCTTGTTTTCTTTCAATCTGCTTTCGTCATCAAGATCTATATACCCCTACTCCACCAAGTCCCAAAGATCTTGAGATTTGAGTAGAGTTTTCATACGAATACTCTAGAACTCATAGCCTTATCCCTTAAAGACAGGAATAAGAGGTTGTGCAGCACCCATTGCATTGTTGTTGCTGGCCATTGGCTTTCCTCTCAACTTTTTCACTCAACTCACGTTTTCAGCCTCTCTACTCACTCTCTCAAGTATGCTCTGATACCAAATTTGTTGAAAACAAATATCACAAACAGCATAAAAAACAGGGGCAAACAGAGGAGAAGAGAACACTCTATGTTTATTATTTGCAGTGCAAATTGATGAACTAAACATGCCTTTATATAGGCTACAACTCTAACAAATCAACCTTAAAATTCTGCCCACTAACACACTAACAACCGCTAACTTTGCAATTAGAGTGACTAGCCACTAACGCAATGTGTAGCAATATACAGATACGAACTTTGAATTATTCTTTAACACGCAATTGCGGCTGTGCATTGCATAATTTAAAAGGTGTTTGCGTCAATGGGTGGTCTCAAAATAGGATTGCATCATTCCCTAAGGAAAAGGGCATGGCCTAATATTCATCCGTTGTCAATAGCAACTTCAAAATTCTCTTCTCAGTCTTCTATTCTTGACAAATCAACTAAAACAATAGAAGTAGCAAATGAGGCCTTGCAAATAGAAGATGCTAAATTTATCAAATGCTTTTTATAGTCAATGAGTAAAAGAAAAGAGGTATGAAATGCATGAAGCTGTACTATACCATTTTTTTCCTTCTACTTTTGGATATTATTAATTTTTGTTCATCTAGGTAGCTACATCCTTGTAAATCTTCCTAAGTTCAATGTAAAGAATATTGCCTTAAAGTTTACAATCGATCCATTACAACAATTTACCACAGTGAAAATTATGCTTAATTTCACTGCATATATTATATTTGCAACTCAAATGTATTTAATAAGTTCTTCTTTTCCTCATTTTATAACTTGCAATGCACATGCATATAGTTTGTGTGTATTCACCAATGCACTTAAATTTCCACATCCCAAAGAAGAGTGCGCGGCCACCAATATTTTAAGCATAAATTTCGAAGTTTTGAATTAGTAACGGAATAAGTCATTGGTTAGCTTAAATTTCTTTGCCTTATGATACCTATCCATACATAATAGTAGTAAATATGTACTAAATTAAGTTTTGGTTATGTTGAGTTAGCCAACCCTTATATAAATTTAACCAAAAAACAAACAGCGTTTCAAGTTTCAATTAGAAACTATTTGTTATTCCTCTCCCTCCCACATCTTTGTCGTCATTGGCCTTTCATAGATCTCCAACAACGAAGTTATGTCTAGGAAATGTAATTACCAGAGCCAAAATAAAATATAAGTTAGTTTAGACCACAAGAGCGAAAGGAAACATAATGAGAAAATAAAGTAGCTCCAAACCATATTTTATTTGTCTTTTGATTATGGTATTGAAATAAGGTGAGAGATGGTGTTAATTTATGTGTTCCTTTACCAACTATTTTAGTCCGAGGCATCATATAGAAGCTATCTAATTCAATTATTAATTTAATTTGCTCGCTTCTTGACATGATCTTACATGACTCTTATAATAATGTATAGACATAAAAATTAATGTATAAAAGAGATAAGTTGCTCGTCCCAAATATTACGGTAACTATTTATGTGATTAATTCTTGAATTAATTATGGCATAATTTTACAAGGGTATCAACCCATTTTTAGTCTTTAATTGTTCTTGATATTAACCAGGTCTCATTTTCCAAAATAAATTTTAAACCAAATGCCAATTAGTTAGAACGTAAAAGTAGTGTTTTAGAATTCATCATATATTATTTGAGAAACTAGCTATTATTGAGTTCTCAAATCTTTAATCGATATATTTAGATTCCTATTTTATTTGGAAAAAAATTAAAAATTTTCTAAACAGAAAATTATTATCAATTCCTATATTAATCAATATATAGCTCATGAAGATCTGAGTTTGTTAAAATTAATTCCAAATTAAAAGAGAATATGTATGGTAATTCTTCTTAAAGATTTAGATAACACCACTTAAATTGAGAAAATCTCATTGTTAATTTCCAATTATTAATATTTGCCACTTGCTTAAAACGAAATTTGTAGGCAAAGAAAGGCATATATGTAGCTTTTTGAGATCCACGCACGCATCAATGATCAATCGTCAAGTGGAATTAAAGAAAAAAGTTAAAGCATGGAATTAAGTTACTAATCATGTTATTATGTGCCATAATAAGCTATCAACCAGCTTAACAAATTCTCCATAAGTAATATTCTGATATGACAGTACTTGAGATCCTTGTTAATTAGGCATAGAAATAGCCACCACCCTTCACTCATAAAAAAACAAATTGGGTATCACTTCCAACGAGAAATATTAGTTAGCTTAAACGGTTATAACGTAATTCGGAGCAAACAATGCATAACTAATAAATTTTCCATGTCAACAACGAACTCGAAAATAGTTCAGCCAAAGCAGAACAAGCCAAATTGTTAGTTAGCCATACCTCGACCAGATTCTCTCTTCCTTAATTCTTGCATGATTGCAGGGCGCGCGCCCTAGGGAAAAATGTTTTGTCTATATCTGAAATTTTCTTGGGGAAGAACCCTCCAGGTATCAAATTTCTCGTGAGTTTCACGGTGAACACAACTACCCCACAAGCTCTCTCTCCCTATATAAATGCTTCACTAATCATGCAAACTCGTCAACACACACTCTCACACTTGTGCACATACCCTAACATACAACAGAATAATTACGCGCCACACAGGCACACTTGCTCTTGCACACCAGACATATACACACAAGATACACTTAGAGAAGGAGGAGAAATGGCCACAGTAGTAGCTGACATGATGCTGTTGGATAGTAACACACAAGAATTTTGAAAACTCACTCTTTATTTCTTTATTTCTTGAATTTTAAATTCCACACACTTAAACAAATAAGAAAAACACTCTATTTATATAGCACTCATTATAATTCTATTTCTTCTATGAATATAAATCTTAATTCTACTTGAACTCAATTTTAATTCCTAAACAAAACTTAAATCCTAAGACAAATAACGTCTATTTCCAACGTCCCCTCTTAAACTTGATTTGTTACACCAAGTGAATCTCTAATTCTAATAAAGTCTTCATGCTTAAGTGGCATGGTGACTATGTCTGCAACTTGATCCTGTGATTTTACGTACTCCACTTTCACTTCTCCTCTTGTGACGCAATCTCATATATAATGATAACGAGTATCAATGTGCTTGCTTCGATCATGGAACACTGGATTCTTTGCTAGTGCTATTGCTGACTTGTTATCAACACAAATCTTCGTTGGCTGTTCTTGTGAAGCGTTCAACTCCTTCAACAAACTTCTCAACCAAATTATAAGGCACGCAAATGTAGTGGTAGCAACATACTCAGCTTCACAAGTTGATAATGTAACTATCAGTTGTTTCTTTGACACCCAAGTAAACAAAGTATCTCCCATAAAGAAAACACAACCAGTAGTACTCTTTCTATCATCAGCTTCTTTAGCCCAATCGCTATAACAATATCCAATAAGTTTGTAATTATCAGAGACTGAATAATACAAACCGAAATCAATAGTACCTTTAAGATAACGAATGATTCTTTTAGCGGTTTTGACATGTGTAGTAGTTGGATTCTGCATGAAGTGACTTACTAGACCAACTGCATGGAGAATATTTGGTCTCATACATGTCAAACACTGCAAGCTGCCAATTAAGCTCTTGAATAGTGTTGGATCAATGCTCTTTCCTTCTCCATTCTTGGATAGTTTAATACCACATTCTACTGGTGTATTCACGAGATTGCTATCATCCATCTTGAAATTCTTTAAGATCTTTCTTGTATACCCTTCTTGAGAAATAAAAATACCATCTTGTTGTTGTTTAACTTCAATCCCAAGATAGTATGCCATAAGCCTAATATCAGTCATCTCAAACTCTTTTGCCATTGCTTTTCTGAATTCTTGAAACATATTGACATTATTCCCCATAAATATCAAATCATCCACGTATAAACACACAATCAAGATATTTCCATCTTTGATCTTGATGTAGAGAGCATGTTTATAGGGACATTTAGTGAATCCCGTTTCTTGAAAGTATTTGTCGATTCGGCTATTCTATGCTCTTGGTGCTTGCTTTAACCCATAACGAGCTTTCTTCAATTTCAAAACTTTGTCTTCTTGACTTTTAATTACATAACCCAATGGTTGTTGAATATAAACTTCCTCTTCAAGAATTCCATTTAGAGAGGCGGATTTCTCATCCATTTAAAAAATCTTCCATTTATTTTAAGCTGCCATTGAGATAATCAACTTTATTGTTTCCAAAAGAGTAACGAGAGCAAACACTTCATCATAGTCAATGCCTTCCTTTTGCTTGTATCCCTTTACGACTAATCTTGCTTTGTAGCATTCAATCTCTCCACTAGCATTCTTCTTTGTCTTGTATACCCATTTGACAACAATTGCTTTGTGCCCTTGTGGTAGTGAAGCGAGTTCCCATGTGTTATTCTTTTCAATGGATTTTATTTCTTCATCCATTGTATTTCTTCACTTCTTATCTTGTGTTTCTTCTTCAAAGTTCACTGGCTCACAATCAGCAAAAAGACAAAAGAGAGTTAGATTATCAATTCTCTCGGTTACCTCATAGATTTCTTGTAGACTTCTTGTACGTGGACTTCCATCACTTGAGGTTCCACTAGATGAAGATGATATAGATTCTCCGTGTGAATTTGGTGAAGTGGGGAGTGTGTCACTCTCTTGTTCCATCTCCATGACTCGTTCTTCATCTTCCTTATCAATACAAGGAAAAAAACTATAATCTTCATTAGGTATATTCCAATCCCAAGTGATTTCTTCATCAAACTGCACATCTCGACTAATCACAATCTTTTTTGTCTTTGGATTGTATAACTTGTAACCCTTAGAACTAGATTCATATCTGATAAAAATCAGTTTCTCACTCTTGTCATCTAGCTTAGTTCTCCTCTCATTTGGCACATGCACATATGCCACACTGCCAAATACTCGCAAATGAGCTATTCCAGGCTTTCTCTTACTCCAAGCTTCTTGAGGTGTTTTTCCTTGCTCACTTTTTGTTGGTGATCTATTAGATAAGTACACCGCACATGCTATAGCTTCTACCCAAAACTCTTTTAGCATTCCTTTACTCTTAAGCATGCTTCGTGCCATGTCAAGAATTGTTCTATTCTTTCTCTCTATAACTACATTTTGTTGGGGTGATCTAGGAACAGTTAGGAGTGTTGAATTTCATTCCTCTCACAATATTCATGGAATTCTTTAGATGTAAATTCTCCTTCTCGATCAGTTCTCATGGCCTTAATTTGATGACCACTTTCTTTTTCAACTATTGCTTTGAATTTCTTGAAAACCTGAAAACTTCTAACTTTTGCTTTAGAAAGTACACCCATGTCTTCCTTGAAATAACATCTATGAAATGGAGGAAATAGTTGCTATTACCAAGAGAGCTTGGCTTGATTAGACAGCACATATCTGCATGTATAAGCTCAAGTGGCTTTTGAGCTCTTGAGTATGACTCTTTTGGAAAAGATTTTCTAAATTGTTTTCCAAGTAAGCAACCTTCACATAGTTGATTTGGATGATTGACGTAAGGTAATCCTCTCAACATGTACTTCTTTGACAATAATTCTAGTCCTTCAAAATTAAGATGCCCAAATCGAAGATACCAAAGCCATGACTTATCCCTATAGCATGCTTTGAAATATTTTGCATCATCATTTTGGATATTAAGCAAGAACATCCTATTTTAAGACATAGGAACTTTGACTATAAAATTCATTTTGTTGTCTCTTATGGAGATACTATTATCTTTTATGTGGATGTCATATCCCTTTTCCAAAAGTTGCCCTAAACTTAAGATATTGTTCTTCATATTTGGCACATAATAAATATTGGATATAAATTGATGTTTTCTATTCTTCATGCGGATAAGAATGTTACCTTTACCCTTTACTGGAATTTTTGAATCATCACCAAATGAGATATTCCCATAACAAATTTATCCAAATCTGCAAACAAATTTGTTTTTTCATACATGTGATTGCTAGCTCCAATGTCAAGATACCATATATTTTCTTGGCTTTCATCTTTGTCTTTACGAGCCAATAGTAAGGTACCACTTTCTTCAGTTTTTTCTTCCACATAATTTGTTTTTCTTCAACTTTTTTAGGTGCTCTATATTCAGATGCATAATGCCCATGTTTTTGGCAATTAAAGCATTGAATGTGAGCCTTACACTCACCTGCATAATGTCCATACTTCTGACAAGTGTAACATTGGACTTGTGACCTCCCATATCTTGAATTTGAATTTTTCCTTCCACGTCCTCGTGTGGAATTTTTTTCTAGATCATTATTGTTATTGGTAGTGGAATTGTTATCACCACCTCGTCCACAACCTTGATTCATACCTCGTCCTTGTCCTCGGGCTCGACCTCGACCAGGTTGACTTCTTTTATGACTTTCTTCCTTCTCCTTAATTTGTGTTTTAAAGAGTTGCTCTAAAACACTTTGTTTTTTGTATTTCTCTTCATGTGCTTGTAATGTACCTTCAAGTTCGTCAATTGTCATTCATTCCAATTTGTCACCTTGTTCAAGAATTTCAACTATGGTGTTAAATGATGAATCCAAAGAGCGAAGTATCTTTTCTATAATTGATAGGTGTCTATTTATGTATTACTTTTATATCAATTCGTCCATGTTTCTTTGCTATATTCCGTGGTATTTTTATGTTTTTGTGTGTTTTGATGTTTGTAGGAGTTTTGGAGCAACTTGCACAAAAATGGAGTAAAACCCTTCATTTTCACTTCTGCTAGTCAGTGATCTTCTCGGATTTAATTGTATTGATATACAATGAACCCGATGACATATCATATACCGTTGAAAAGCTCTCGAAGTCTACTTTTTGGAGAAATTTACGGTTTATGAATCCATTCAGTGTACCGAAAGTTGTAATCAAAACAGTGTGAGAAGTGTAGAAATGTAATTCCACACATCACTGTAGCATGTATAATACGGGACACTGTAGCACGTTACTGTAGCAGAGTATTTAAACACATTTTAGGGTTTTATTTTCATAACTTGAAGAGGGGAGAACGTGGTGGAGGCTGCAGCTCTGCAATTCTTTCATCTCTTGGAGTTCTTGAAGGAGAAAGGAAGCTTGGAAAGAGGAAGAACTACAATCCAAAGAGAATTACATCAAATTTGCTAAGTTTTTCCTTTCCTTTTCATTTTCTGGAATGTCTCCATGTTGTATTGTATTTACCACGTTCTTAAACATGTGTAACTGAATCTGAATTGGTTGAGGGTGATTTCAAAGCCCTTGATATGGATTTTGTGAGTTGATTGTGTAAGAAATTGTTATCCAATTCTCTAATTGAAGTTGCTTGTATTTTCCCATATCTAATGCTTATGATTGCTTTACTGATTGTATTTGGAATGGCCAACTGAATATAATCTGTTGTTGTCTATTGCTAGATTAGAAATCTTGATCCGTAATTGTCATGAATTTCCAATCATTAGTAGCAAAATTGTGATCAGAGATTGCAATTGGAAAATACAACCTAGGTTAAATAATCCGAACTTGTGTGATTATTGCTTAGATCAACCTATCTTTCTCATCGTAATGCTTCTATTGAATTAAACTTAGAGAGCTTGTTCTAGGTTGTTTAATGGATAGAGATTAAATAAAGAGCTTGTTTTATTTAACAACAAAGTAAGGAAAGATTGGGATAACAGAGCTTGTTGTTATCTACGGTTGATAACTTCAATGCTGTAATTGGATGACAATTCTACATTAATTCGCAAATCCATATCTTGTGGTAGAGAAGGATCCCTTAACCAGCTTTCTCCCATTGATTTTTCATTCAAATTTACTTTCTGTTTTGTTATTCTTTACTTGCATTCTTATTTCATTTAGTAAAGCATTCAACAAAAATCCCCCCCTGTTTAGTTTATTGTTGCTGGAAATAACAAATTCAATTAGAATCAATCCTCGTGGGAACGATATCTTACTTATCACTTTATTACTTGTGCGACTAGTATACTTGCTAGTTTCGAACGCATCAAGTTTTTGGCGCCGTTGCCGGGGATTGATTTTCTAATCGATTTGTTATTTTGTTTTCATTGTTGATTCATATTTTCTTTGTTTTTCTTTTCTGATTGTTTGTGTTTAGACAACATGGCAGTAAAATTCTATCAATTCAGTAGCGGATTTGAGCCACAAGTACCATGGAGAGTAAATGAGGTAAGCACTCCGAACATTGAACAACAACTTTCTGAGCTAACCTCTCTTGTGGAAAACATGGCTGTAGGAGATATGCAAAAATCTTATGAATGTGGGATATATTCTACGATGGAGCATCCAATCGACATGTATCCAACTTTACAAGAAGAATATATGGAACAAGCCAATGCCATGGGTGGATTTCCAGGACAAACGAGGCAATGGTATGATCCTTTCTCTAGCACTTACAATGCTGGATGGGAAGATCAACATAATTTCAGTTACTGGAATCATCAACCAATCACTCCAAATGTGATACCAAATCGGCCACAAGGTTTCAATCAACCTAGAGTGCAGCAACCTTTTCAAATGCAACCACCACCAATGCCACATCCAGCACCGCAACCAGCTTCACAAAACTCAGGTATGTCTCTCCAGGACATTGTTAATGCACTTGCCACTAACACAATGCAATTCCAGCAGGAAACTGGGGCAAGTATCCAAAACCTGGCAAATCAAATGGGACAATTGGCCACTAGCATGAGCAAATTCGAGGGCCAAGGCTCAGAAGAATTATCTTGTCAAACGATGATCAATCCAAGAGAGAATTCTTGTGCGATAACTTTGCAAAATGAAGAGCAATTAGATGTCCTGCCAAAGAAATCACAAACTGATGAAGGAGATGACACCACTTCCACCATGAACAAAACACTGACTTCTCAGGTAAATCCTATAACTCCCATTCCTTTATATGTTTCTCCTCCACTTTTTCCTAGTAGATTTGCACAATCGACGGAGAAACAAGAAGAAGAAATCCTGGAAACTTCTCACAAAATCGAGGTAAATATACCACTTCTGGATGCTATGGAGCAAGTACCTCGTTGTACAAAATTTCTCAAGGAGTTATGCACCAACAAGAGAAAGTTGAAGGGAAATGAGAAAGTAAGTGTGGGGGAAAATGTTTCAGCTTTATTGCAAAGAAAAATTCCTCCAAAATGCAAAGATCCAGGTACGTTCATCATTCCATGCACCATTGGTAATACCAAGTTTGAAAGAGCTATATTAGATTTAGGAGCATCTATTAATGTCATGCCATATTCTATTTATGCTTCTTTAAATCTTGGACCTTTTGCGAAAACTGGTATTACCATTCAGTTTGCTGATCATTTTAATGCATATCGCAAAAGAGTTATGGAAGATGTGCTTGTGCAGGTGAATCAATTGGTTTTTCCAGCAGACTTCTATGTCCTTAAAATAGAGGATGAGACATCTCCTAATCCAACACCGGTTCTTTTAGGGAGGCCTTTCTCGAAAACTGCTAGAATCAAGATTGATGTTCATTATGGCACTTTGACCATAGAGTTTGATGGCAAGGTGATATGTTTTAATATTTTTGAGGAAATGAGGTACTCTAATGGCTTACATTCTGTTTTTGCAGTTGACGTTATTGATTATTTGCCACAACAATATTTTGAGTTAACTCGCAAGATGAGAGTGGATGTTTTTGCTATTAGTGAACACATAAGGATAGAAAGTTTTAAAGAACCAAGACAGCTGATACAAGTGTCTAAAGAAGTGGAGGAAGCTGTGACAAGCTTGGATGAGACTATAGCTATCACCACAAATAGGTATGATGTTTCGTACATTGAATTGCCTTTATCTAATGAGACACTTCTTCCTTCTGTGATGAAAGCCAATACCTTGGAGCTTAAGTCACTTCCAGATCATTTGAATTATGGATTCTTGGGTGAGAATGATACTTTGCGAGTTACAATGGAAATGGGCCTTGCACGAATACAAGAAGACAAACTCGTCCGAATACTTACAGATCACAAAATAGCTATTGAGTGGACAATTGTTGAAATCCAAGGCCCATCCATATGCATTGACCGTATCTTGTTAGAAGAGGGATCCAAGCCCATTAGAGAAGCACAACAGAAATTGGATCCTCCCATGATGGAACCAAACGTCAGGCTGAGGACGTTAAACCAAGCGCTTATTGGGAGGCAACCCAATGTTTTTGAAAAATAAAAAAAAAAGAAGAAAAGAAAAATAAAATGAGGTAATAATGATTGATTTTTGTGTCTCGAGGAGATTCCTTTCGTAGGCCATCAAATTGATCAGGTTTTATCTCTCTTTGCCATCTGTCTCATTTGTTTTTATATTTGTTACTTGTTTTTGACTTTTGTTTGCTATTGTGTTGTTATCTCTTTTATGTGTCTTTAGTTTTCGTTTTTTTGCTCAAAAAAAAAAAGATTTTCTTTTTCCTTTCGTTTTGTTTAATTTGATTATCTCTGTGCTTTGAGCTCATTTGTGCAGCAGCTTGTGGAAACATCCAAACGAAAGTTGAAGTCATTCTCCAAAGGTTTGAAACGTGCATATCTTGGAGAAAAACAAACCCGATCGCATTATCGGTAATATCTCTTCTTTTCTCCTCTTCAATGGATGCCGATATCTTTCTGTCGAACCTTCGTAAATATTTCCCTTCACTTCCTCAAAATGCTGTGTTTAAAATTTATAAAGTACGGATGACTAGACTTTGGGCGTTGATGCTCCTAAATGTGCCTGCTGATATCCGATGGCTTATCGAAGCCAAGGTGAGATTGTCCGGTGAGCCGGACATTAATCTCGCAAAATACATGCCTGGTCTAGGAAAGAGCTACTACGCCAAGAGGCGAAGAGCGAAAAGGTTACAAGTATGTTATAAATGTGCTAGATGGAATTGTAACCAGACTTGTCGTTCATTAGGTTTTGCGTCCAGGAATAGAGAAGATAAACTTTCATTTATTAAGAATGGTTTGAGTAATGATCGCTGATAATGTTTTGTTAACTCTCGAGTCACATTCTTGTGGACTTGTTCGCGTGAATGCTTAATCTATGGACACAATTTCGTGATGAATTGCAGTGTTATAGTCTAGGGAATCTGACTAAAAACGACACTGTTTGCCAGTTTATAAGAAATCTGGATGGGAAGCAAATCCCCGACTCATAGAAGGCGTTTCAGCCGTTACTGGACGTAAAACCAGAGGAAGATGTGAGCCACAATCACAACTACTTGTATATTTGAATGTGTATTGTTGTTGTCAAATTTTATTTATTTCTTGTTTCGTTTGATCTGATTATCAATGTTGTTTTTTGTGTTGTTGTTGTTTGTTGATTTTGTTTGTTTTAATTTCAAGTTTTCTTTTTGACAAACCAGATGACTACTCCATTTTTCATGCACACGTGGGCGATAAGTGTGGAGGTTTTGTCAAACCCCACCGAAAGCATATCTATTTTTTCAAATCTCGGGGCAATAAATCTGCATCGAGCAACCCCCACCGAAATTATGTCCCCATGTGTCAAATTTGAGACTTTTACGTGTGTATATATCCATTCTGTATATTTTCAAAGGTCATTCTATATAACCTGTCTTGCAATTGAAAAGCATACTACCTAACGTGCGTCATTATCTTACACAAGGTTAGAGCACTTGTAGAAATGGAGAAGTCACCAATTCGGCGATTCCAAACTATATGCGTATTTTGTGGATCGCAATTTGGTAAAGATGGAGAGTTTAAAACAGCAGCTCTTGATCTTGGTAGGACATTAGCTGCGAGAGGTATTAATTTGATTTATGGAGGGGGTAGTCTTGGGTTAATGGGGTGTGTCTCAACAGCTGCATCCCTAGGAGGGAGCAAAGTTCTCGGCATTATCCCTAAACCATTAGCTGTGCGAGATATCGTAGGCAACACAATCGGGGAAGAGTTTCAATCTCTAGCATGCATGAGCTTATTGCACATATGGTTGTTTAAGTCCAATGCATTTAAGCTTTACCCGTGGTTAGGGCACATTAGGGAGATATTTCAATCACCTCTTGGGCAAGCTAAACATCCATAAAAAACCCTTGGTTTGTTAAATGTCAATAACTTTTTTTTGATGGTTTGTTGTCTTTTCTTGATCAGCTGTAGAAAAAATTTTATCTCACCATCATCGAGGCAAATCCTTTTTACAGCTTCAACGGCAGGGGAGTTAATTGACAACTCTAGGAATTCGTCCTATTCGCCTGATCCAACAACAGCTCGGATTGATGGTTTGGGAGAAGAGGCAATAAGAGGCATAAACTGGATTTAACCCTCCATCTGTAATCTCTATTTGCTGGTTTGCTTTCTTTTTAGTGTGTTTATTTGAGATTTTTCATGTCGTTTCTTTTGAGCTTTTTCAGGTTATTTCTTTCGTCCCAGGTAATATTTTCTAATCTCGGTTTTTAGAGTGTGGCTTAAAAAGTTTAATTCCTCTTGAAACGCATTCTGGATCTCTTCAATCCATAATGGCTGAATAAGGAGGCTAACTTCTAAACTTTTTAGACCCATTCTAATAACTTGTTTTTCTTTGCTGACTTGTTGAACTTTGTTATTTTATGAGTGAGTTTAGTTTTGCGTAATTTAGAGTTGTTATGTGTTTTTATCTTTATCAGTTTTGATTTAAAAAAAAAAACATTTGTGGAAAAACCTGAGAATGGCAGAATATGGGGTTTCTTTAACCCTTGAAACGCATTCTCTCTAAATAAATCTGTAGTTTGTTTTATTTCATGTTATTTGAAGTGTCTTTGGTTGTCTTGTTTTATTCTTGCATAATAAAGGTATAATATAGGGCTGAAACCTTAAGTCTTCGGCTACTGGTCCTAAGGATTGTTTGAATATACAATCTTGACTCAGGTGTAACAATGCCACGTACCTCTTTTCTTGCATTTTGTGGGTCGATGATAAGATAATTATTGAATTAAGAATAACTCTTGGAAAATGATAAATGATGCATGGATCTGTGTGCTTGAAATGTTTATTGGTTTTTGCTTTGCTTTTGCTTCCTTGCGCAACATTGAGCACTGAGCTATTATCACTGAGTTATTTGTTCACTTTAGAGAAGTTTTTTATGTAATTTTACAAATGTTTCTTCAAACAATGAATTCTAGAACTTTGTTTGATGGTCCTTCAAGGCGAAATCCTAGACTGTGCAACATTGGGGAATGATTTAGGCCATCGTTGGACCGTTTGAGCCTAAATAGCCAACCTTGACTAGAATTGATCCTAGTTACGCCATCTTGAGCCTCTGTAAGTCTTTTTCTTTGTTAACTCACTAAAAGATTTCCTAACCTAAAATGAATTTGTTCCAAACAGTTTATCCCTTACCTATGAGCATGTCGATCATTCACAATTAAATTCTGAGCTATTTTCTGGTTTTGGGAAGTTAGAGGAGGTTGGGATGTGTTATGAGCAATGCAAGTGAGTTCTATTATGTTTGTAAAAAGAAAAAAAGAAAAAAAAACTAATCTGTACTTATCGTCCACGTACTTACACATTGAGGACAATGTGTTGTTTAAGTGTGTGGGAGGGGAAGTGTAATAAAATAAAAAAAAAGAAAGAAAAAGAAAAAAAAAAGAGAATATAGAGAAATCTAACCTTACGTGTTCTTAAAAGAATGAAACAACAAAATGTGGGGGAGTGTCGTTTTTCTTTTGTTTCTACAAAACAAAAAAAAAGAAGAAGAAGATAGAGAAAAAAAAAAAAAAAAAAGATTGAGTGTTCTAAATAAGTTTGGGGGAGTAACATGGTGAATTGAAATGAAGTTGTGTTATAGGGTTGAGCTCTACATAGTCTTGAATGATTTATGTGTTTGTGGGTGATTTGAGCAAATTTATTATCCTTTATCATACCTTCACCCAAGCCAAACGTTACAAGCTTAATAAAGTCCTACTTGATCCTTGGTGTTGTGCATGTCTACATTAGTGGAGAGGGACTTGAAAAGCAGGCCTATGGAGTTCATTTATACACACATCTTCAATATTAAATATGATTCATTTTTATGCATAAACTCATCCGGGTTACAAGTGATTAGGTGAGAATGGCTCTACACACACACACTTGAGGAATTGAAGTGGAGCGAAACTAATATTTGAGATAAAATTGTTGATCAAGTATATTATTTTGAAGTTTTCCTTGGGTTATAATTAAGTACAATCTTTGAGGCCTATTTGCAAGTTGAAGTATTTGTGTGTTTTATTTTTTCTTTGATTCTGTTTCGGTTTAGTTTTGTTTCGTATCATTTTAGTTGCTCGAGGACTAGCAAGGTTTAAGTGTGGGGGAATTTGATAGGTGTCTATTTATGTATTACTTTTATATCAATTCGTCCATGTTTCTTTGCTATATTTCGTGGTATTTTTATGTTTTTATGTGTTTTGATGTTTGTAGG
This sequence comes from Boswellia sacra, assembly GCA_013180625.2. Lineage (NCBI taxonomy): Eukaryota > Viridiplantae > Streptophyta > Magnoliopsida > Sapindales > Burseraceae > Boswellia > Boswellia sacra. Next base: position 417,804 of record SNVD02013269.1, read on the forward strand.
AGTTTTGGAGCAACTTGCACAAAAATGGAGTAAAACCCTTCATTTTCACCTCTGCTAGTCAACCATCTTCTCGGATTTAATTGTATTGATATACAATGACCCCGATGACATATCATATACCGTTGAAAAGCTCTCGAAGTCTACTTTTTGGAGAAATTTACTGTTTATGAATCCATTCAGTGTACCGAAAGTTGTAATCAAAACAGTGTAAGAAGTGTAGAAATGTAATTCCACACATCACTGTAGCATGTATAATACGGGACACTGTAGCACGTTACTGTAGCAGAGTATTTAAACACATTTTTAGGGTTTTATTTTATAACTTGAAGAGGGGAGAACGTGGTGGAGGCTGCAGCTCTGCAATTCTTTCATCTCCTGGAGTTCTTGAAGGAGAAAGGAAGCTTGGAAAGAGGAAGAACTACAATCCAAAGAGAATTACATCAAAGATTTTGCTAAGTTCTTTCTTTCCTTTTCAATTCTGGAATGTCTCTGTATTGTATTTGTTATTCTGATTGAATATGTGTAACTAAATCTGAATTGGTTGAGGGTGATTTCAAAGCCCTTGATATGGATTTTGTGAGTTGATTGTGCAAGAAATTGTTATCCAATTCTCTAATTGAAGTTGCTTGTATTTTCCCATATCTAATGCTTATGATTGCTTACTGATTGTATTTGGAATGGCCAACTGAATATAATCTGTTGTTGTCTATTGCTAGATTAGAAATCTTGATCCGTAATTGTCATGAATTTCCAATCATTAGTAGCAAAATTGTGATCAGAGATTGCAATTGGAAAATACAACCTAGGTTAAATAATCTGAACTTGTGTGATTATTGCTTAGATCAACCTATCTTTCTCATCGTAATGCTTCCATTGAATTAAACTTAGAGAGCTTGTTCTAGGTTGTTTAATGGATAGAGATTAAATAAAGAGCTTGTTTTATTTAACAACAAAGTAAGGAAAGATTGGGGTAACAGAGCTTGTTGTTATCTACGGTTGATAACTTCAATGCTGTAATTGGATGACAATTCTACAATTAATTCGCAAATCCATATCTTGTGGTAGAGAAGGATCCCTTAACCAGCTTTCTCCCATTGATTTTTCATTCAAATTTACTTTCTGTTTTGTTATTCTTTACTTGCATTCTTATTTCATTTAGTAAATCATTCAACAAAAATCCCCCCCTCTTTAGTTTATTGTTGCTGGAAATAACAAATTCAATTAGAATCAATCCTCGTGGGAACGATATCTTACTTATCACTTTATTACTTGTGCGACTAGTATACTTGCTAGTTTCGAACGCACCAATAATTCTTGTATCTTCTAATTTCTCACAATTTCTTTTCAATTGATTTAAAACAGTCAAAACTCTTGAAAAGTAATCAGAGATAGCCTCACTCTCCTTCATATGTAACAATTCAAACTCACCTCTTAAAGTTAATTTGTAGACGCACCTTTTTGACTTTTTCTTGTCCTCCATATGATTTTTCAAGCTTTTCTCATAATTCTTTGGCAGATTCCATATCTCCATATTTGTCAATTTCAACATTATCTAATGCTTCTTGAATGAAGTAGTGAGCCTTCTCATTTTGTTGATATCTTTTTTCAAAATCACACTTTTGTTGTTGAGACAACGCTTCAATATTTGCTGGCTTATCAAAGCCTTTTTCAATAATTTCCCAAACACCATTCACTCCAAGGATTGATTTCATCCTTATACGCCATGTTTCATATCTATTTTCTTTCAATTTTGGAATTGCAATTGAAGTCATATTGCTAATGCTATTATAGGAGTAAATCTATCACAAACAAAATCTATTTGGACCAAACTGAAATTCTGCACACAAAGGGCTAAAGTTAAGCATTTTCAGCTTTTGGGGGGCTTACCATTATCTGTCAACGTCCAGGGGATAGACGAATATTTTCTGTATCAGGGGGCCAGTGGATATTTTTTAAAAAGGGGGTCAACTGATAGTTTATGTCTCAGGGGGCCGATTGACATTTTTCACCCAAATCACGAAAAAGCTGTTTTCCGGCATCCAAGCACAATCACTTTTTTTTGGGGATTATAGATCGGCTAATTCTGAGTCGAACTAAATGAGTGGTGTCAATTCACTTGCCAGTTTCTAACGACTTTCACAGTGAAAACATTTTTCACAACTTATTTTTGCATTTATGATCTGTTTTAGTCAGAATTTGACGTCGGTCAAGAAGAAAAACTTGTAGATCGCTGTTCGATCTATCCAATGTCAGTGGAGGTGAGATCTCACTTACTGGTTGACAATTTTCCGACGACTTTCCGACGATTTTTCGGCGATATTGATGGGCTATTGATGGTGTGGGCTTCCTTCTTCCTCCACCTTCTTATGGCTCTGATACCACTTTGTTGGATATTGATACACAAGAATTTTGAAAACTCACTCTTTATTTCTTTATTTCTTGAATTTTAAATTCCACATACTTAAACAAATAAGAAAAACACTCTATTTATATAGCACTCATGATAATTTTATTTCTTCTATGAATATAAATCCTAATTCTACTTGAACTCAATTTTAATTCCTAAACAAAACTTAAATCCTAAGACAAATAAAGTTTATTTCCAATTGATGCTTTGATGTGTCAGTTGTGCAAGCCTATCGTTCCATGATGGCGATATTGAGCAACGGCCATACCACCGTAACTATGGCTATGCACTGCACAACTTAAAAAGAGTTTGCACTGATGCTTGCTCTAAACCAAGTAATATATCGTTCCATAAGAAAAAGTCATGGACTGATTGTTCGTTGTCAATCGCTACAACTTCCAACTTTTCATCATCTCAAACTTCTGCTCCCAGTGAGGGTATTCGTCAGTTTGAAAATGGGAGGACGCCAGTACGGCTTTGCCATTTACAGAGCGATGTTAGGAGGAGGCAAGACATAGGCGATCGACAGAGGATAGAAAAGGTCAGAAATTAAGCAAAGGTACTGTATATATTACATCCTTTCAATTAAGACCTCCAATGCTCAATAATAGGATGCACTAAATTTAATTTTTCTTTTTTCTTTTTAACTTTGACACTGTATATTCACACAAGTTCTCTGTAACAAAGTATTATAATTTCTCAAAAATTAAATAAATGAAAGATAAAAGAAGTTATCTTTTCTGAATTAGTTGCTCTTCGATACTCCTGTCTCTGCATCTATACAGCATATACATGTCCTCAGGTTTTTCTTTTCTTGATACTCTAATTTTTTTTCTTTGAAATAAGCAGATCTCCCGAGATTCTTCCAAAAATATTGAAATTGAATTCTTGTGTTCTTTTGCAGTCATTATAAAATTGAAATTAGGTGATAATAGATATTAGGCTTCATCATTAAATTGGTTCCATGCAGATGGTTTTCAATCACTGGAGCAGTCTACCTATTACGAGAAGAAAACTAGGTAAGTATTGAGGAATAGAGTGTTGTTAGATTGATTAATTAAAAACAAAAAATGTAATATCATCCCAATGGTTGCATTAAGATGGTCGTCAAAGCAACTCATCACCTTAATTATTTTGACTATTAATGCAATTGAGTTTTTTATTGGTAACATCAAAATTGCCATTGCATAGAGAAGCATATATGCCTGTCATTTTCCCATAGGAACTACGTGAAAAACTAAATTATAATTTACGCATGGTTGTATTATATTTCTGAAACTCTGTAAGAGAAGAACACAGCATCCGATCCATACTTAGAATATATATATATATATATATATATATATCAGTATATGAGTCATTCCACACGTATTTTCTATGGTAATTATACGCGCTAGTTACTACTTATTTATTAAATATATTAGTGTATGATGCAAATTAAAAACATATTTTGGCCAGCTCTCTGTATATATATGGCGGCAGTTCCGATAAAAGTAACTACAATTTTTTTTTCAAGTTTTAGCATTTTATTATTTTTCCATATAAACCGTGAATTGCCTTTTATTACTAAAACTTTTATTTGTTTACTTACCAGTCAAACAGATTACCACAGAGAATCTAGGCAATATTTGAATAAAATTAACGTTCTAGTAATATCATAACAGGAACTATAATATGTCGTATATGTCCAAAATTAGTACAAAGAGAATAGCTCCTATATAATAAGCCTATTGCAACTTTCCAATTAATCTAGCTAAATATACTATTTATGCTGGAATTTGAACAATAGTAATGTTACAAACTTTATATGTAAACTCTTGCGTATAGATAGATACGTGTCATAAGATGATCAAAGTAACGAATATAAAAAATCAATTCATTTAATAATGAGTAATGTTACTTTATTTTATACATATGAGTTTGCATACCAAATATGTAATCCCACATATTTGGAAGTGAAATTCAATAAATAATTTAGAATTTTATATAACTATGTAATCCCACATATTTGGAAGTGAAATTCAATAAATAATTTAGAATTTTATATAACTAGTGCAAGGTTGGCACATTCTGTTTGACCTATGGATTGATTCCTAAATTTTGAAACGGAAAGTGCAATAAAATTGGAAAGATACCTTATGTTACTAAGATTTCTAATAATATGACAAATAATGTGACACAAAAATCCTTTTTCAATTATTTGATAATATAAGATTTTTCTGCAGGAGTAATGCTACTCTTACAAACTAGTTATACAAACTCATCTATACAAACTAATGTGATATCCCTATATGATTACCACATCACCCATCTAAATTATTGTGAATTATTATTAACATATATTTATGTAATTAATGTATTTATTTGTCAAATCACATCATACCATATCAATTTGTATGGATGAATTTGTATAAGTAGTTTATAAGAGTAGCATTACTCTTTCTGCACACTCACGTCCATTGGTTCCCTAATGCCAAGATTCTACATCCTTGTGCAAAGCAAACAAAGCAAACAAGATTTGTACATAACAATGTAAGAAGATAGCTTATATTAAGAAAACTGTTCTATATTTGCTCTGTCCAGTACTTAATCTCAATGTAGCCACGAAGAAACCAAATGAATTAATGTAATCAAACTAATCTTATATTAAAATTGAAAACTAATAAAGAGTTATTATTTTTAAAGATCATCAAAATATCACACTTTGTATTATAGTGATTTGTAAATAAAAATATCCTATGTATGATTTCACGCGTAAGTAAAAATTGTGTTCAACCGGAGCTAATTCGCAGCCTCGAAACAGCCAATCAAGGTACATATAATGACAACATCGGCATCCCTTCAAAAAAGTTAGTTAGGAAGGAAGATGTTGACTCCTTTGGAGAAAACAACGCATAAGCCCACGTTTGCGACACCTTCTTCCAAAGACGAAAGACAAATATAGAAAGCCATTCTACTCTTTAATTTCCAACTCACTTTCATGGCACGGTACATTAATATAAATTTGAGGCTGCTGTGTACATAAATGATGTAAATTTGTTGGAATTGCTAATATTAGCAGAAGCTATTTTATTTTCTGTTGGGTATGAGACCAAAATCCCATATCAATTAGACATAGAAAAAATCATGAACATGTAAATATAGACAAAATCTCTATTAAGTAGAATTTAAAAGCAAATGTATGAGAGTTTGAATTTAAAGTGGATAATATCATACCAATGTAGACTTTATAATATTCTTAGGATATAAAATACTAATATATATGTATAATGAATGTCACCTATCCCTCTTTTTGTTCTCTAGCAATCAGGGTCAAGCAAATAAACTACAGAAGTTTACTTAGCTATATTATTAATATGCTTTGTTAAAGAGAGAAACATTGTTTATTCCTCAACAAATGGACAGATTTGACACTTTGAACCAAGCAAATTTTATTTTCATAGAAAAAGTCACCGTCACGCCTTTCTCACATGACAACAAAAGTGGTATTATTAGTTCTAACGATATCATTATTTTGCTTATTGAACAATGTTCGTTAAATTGGTTAAATTGCTATATTATATTTATATAATACTTCTAACGTTATCATTTAACTTACTAAAAAATGGTTGTTTACACGGAGCAAACGATGGTTAGACCTCCAATGCTATAACGAATTCGAAAGCCAAGCCACTCACTGTCTCTTACTCCTAGGATTCTCTCTTTCTCTCTCTCTCTCTCCCCCCAATCTCCACACATGGTTCAGGATTCACATAGGCAGAAACTAAAATTTTCCTTTAGAAAAATTCGTTAAGTTCTCTATCTTAGTAATTAGGTGAACAAGAAACCCATGAGAACTAAACAATGTAGATCTAGAATTCAACGGGGAGCAGTAACTTACGCCATGTTGTGCTCTCTAGATTTCTCCTACGTGCTTTTCCAATGTATTAAACAACCATGCCAAGTCCTTTCTCTATATAAATGATTCAGACCATGCACAAAGTTTCATCAATACACTTTCAAAGTTAATTACCCAGTATAATCCCTACTCACTGTTCACGAAGTCATTGGCGAAGAGATAAAAAGAGGGTAGAACGGCCGCAGAAGCTGTTGAGATGATGCTTAGAGAAATATTTGATGCAGGCTTGTCGTTGCATGACTTAGAGATTGAGCGGAAGCCATACCATTGCAATTGCAGCTGTGCATTGCACAATTTCAAAGATGTTTGCGCCAAAGGTTGTTCTCAAACGAGGAATGTATCATTTCCTAAGAGGGAGGCAGGGGCTGATCATTCATTGTCCATAGCTGCGTCTAAATTTTCTTCTCAATCTTCTATTCTTGACAAATCAGCGACTACAACCATACAAGTAGCGAATGTGGCCTTTCAAATAGATGATAGTAGTTCATCAAATGCATGGTACAGATGATACGCCAAAAAAGAGGTAGGATGTTCTACATGAAGCTGTACTAATGCATTTTTTTTTTAACTTTTGGATATAATTAACTTCTAGTTAATCTAGCTAGCTAGCTAGATCCTTGTAAATCTTATAGAGTTCAATGTAAAGAATATTGCTTCAGAATTGTTCTAGTGCAGATGCCACGCTGAAAATTATGCTTTTACATATGCTCAAGTGAATTTCATGAGTTCTTCTCTTTCTTATTCTATAACTCGAATTGTGCATGCATATAGGTTTGTGGTACCTCACTTTAAATTTTTGTCTTCTAAAGAAAGGGCTTTGGTTAAGATGCACTAGAAGTTTGGTATATCTTAAATCCCAAATTTTTTGACTATTTTTTCCAATTTTTTTGGCTTTGTCCCAAACGTTTTGGGGAGTACTGGGTGCACTGTAGCCAGATCCCTGAAAAAAAAAAGTCACACAATCATTCAGTATTTATGCTTTTCTCTTTTTCTTAAAACAAAAAAAAAGAGAAAATTTAACGTGGGATATGTTTAAGATGTTAAATTTTGTGTGTTTTTTTTTAATTATTTTATACGTCTTTAACCGCCAACATGCAAGTTATTGATGGTTAAAAAAAATTGCTGTGAAAGATGTATTTATGAATTGACCATACAAATAATATCTCAATATGCCACCTTGTGCCCAACCCAAGACGCTCTCCTTTCGACCAACTATTGCACTTTGCCTGAGGGCATTTAATGCGATTCTTAGGGTATAAAATAATATTATTAATTTTACCTGTCCCTTTTTTTGCTCTCTAGCAATTAGGGTCAAGCTAATAAACTATGTATGCAAGAATGGTGTTATCAATGCAATGTGAAACCAATAGAAGTTTACTTGTCGTTTTATAATTTATTAATATGCTTTGTTATAGAGAGAAACATATTTCCCAACAAATGGACAAATGAAGTTAGTTAAATATTCGAGAATCGAGAACAAAGGTGGGATCTAGCGAATCATGACAACCCTAGTAATAGTATCATAGAGGAATACGTAGATGTTGAAAGCGAGAATTCTTACATAAAAGACATATGTCAAGAGACGTCCAGTATTTTGTATTTTTATTTTTGTTTGATAATAGCGAGCGAAATTCAACTTTTCTACCTGTTATGCTTTAGAATTTTAGAGTCACCGGAACAAGAAAGCTTTGGAAAGGACAGCTTGGGTTCCTAGATCTCGTTGAACCGACTTGCTCAAATTCTATATCAATGCGTGATATGAATATCAAGCGAAGGACTTATCACCGCCACTGCAACTGCGCGTTGCACAAGCTAAAAGGTGTGTTTGTTTCGATACTTGTTCTCCGAGAAGGAACGTCTCGTTCCCTCGGAAAAAGGCATGGAAAGATCATCATTCCTTGTTGTCCATAGCAACTTGTCAATCTTTGCTTCTCAAGGATACCACAACAGTAGCTGACTGGGCTAGTGGGCTTTGTACATACATGACACAAATCGAGAAGACTTGCTTGAAAGTACAGATTAGTATAAGAAAAGATTAGAAACTGAGAATCTATCTAACAACTAAATTTTTGTTTCTCTGCTTCTAGGTCTCCGTTGCTTTTCAAGATATAAATTATGAAGTTTATCTTGAGCAAGGAGTTCTTTACTAGTTTCTTCTGTATAAATATACAAGTATATATTAACTGTAAATTCAGCCCAGTTCAATTTTAACATCATATCTCGATAGATAACACCATTCCTTCAACCTTTGGTTTCTTTTTTTGGCAATCTCAAAGATGTTTTATCTTGGCCAGACTCTGGCAAGCCATACCAAATTAAGGTTATGATCTGATCATCAGGCATTATACATATATATTTATATTTACCTATACTGATATGCTAAAACTTAATTAGATAGAGTTACTAATATTCATCAAAGTCATCTAATAAATCTCCTACCTAAGTATTTCTCTAATTGCATTTACATTCTTTTCAAGAAGACTTAGATGTTACAATATCAAATAATTTATTGAAGTATATATTTGATTATATTTAAGGATTGGACTATTTGTAACCTACTTTCTCCTATGCACACCAAATTTTTTTGGTAAAAAAATATATTATTACAAAATTACTCATATATCAATTCACCATAAGTAAAATAAACCCAGATTATAACTAACATTAATTTTGGATTTTTACACACAACAATACATTTATCTCTCAAGCCTATTTCTTCTCATCTCTTTTTCTTTATCAGGTAGTCCATCAAATCCCTAGCACACAAATCAATAGTATATTTAACATAATATAAACCCCCATCTTCAAAAGGGAAAATCTCCATGACCCTCGGCTTTGCTCTAAATACAAGATGACCCTCACCTTTCAAAAATAGATAGAAATGACGTTTTTAGAGACCGTTTGTGATCTTGGGTGAGATGAGGGGTATGTTGGTTAATGTGTAAAATCATTGAATTGTTAGGGAAGTGACACGTTTTCTTTTTTATTTCAAAAGCTAAACAAAAAAGCCTTGCTTTACGTCTTCTTACGGGAATTGCTACAGTATAGTTGATATATAATAAAATAAAATTTTAATTTATATAAAAATCGTAAATAAGTATGTAATAGAAAAAAATAGATTTATCTTCAGTGCACCTATTATATGGTAGAACAAAAATCAAAATTATATAAAACAATAAACCCGAATGTTGAGGAGAGAGAATATCCGTTACATTTCGTTTCAGATATGGTGCTAGTTTTATTTATTAGCAAACACCTAGTACAAAGACTTTACTTAAGATGACATATATATGTATATATATATATATATATATATATATATATATATATATGTATATACATATACATATATATGTATATATGTATAGCTCTAATACAATTTTTATATATGGGCATTAAATATCTCCACCAAATATGGAGAATAAAAAGATACATCTTCCACTGGATTGAGCAAAGGTGCTGCAAAAGCATAGCAAGTATTAAAATTGTAGGACTTAATGCTGCTAAGAGTGGTTCTGTCCAGAATTTCCAATTTGTTCAGCTTATGCTTCAAAGAAAACATCATTATTGATCTTGTGCTGCTTATAGTTGTTGTACTGTGGTTACGGTGGAAAGTTAATCGCTTGAGGAGGGTTAGGGTGATGATGGTGAGTTTTCAAGGATTTGAGGATTCATAAGATTTAGATGGTGGATGCTCAGGCTGCTTTCATGGTCAGGATCGATCTGTTGGTTTATCGTTTGCTTCACTTGCGATTTGTATAGGAGTAAGTACTGTTGTTGTCGTCATTTCATAGTCAGCACTCAGCACCATCTGCACAGTAAGGTATTACATGCGACCTCTATCAAATTAACTAATCTGTTAAATATCAAACAACCATTGCGAAGCAACGGCTAATTTTCAACGAAGAAAGAGGTAAGTCAATACGGGTGATTAACAATCAAATACTAGAGGCAGTGTTATCTATAAAAATTTCAAAGGTTCAGTAGGGTTATATAGGATTACAAATCTAATTTTGAAATTATGTAGAAAAAAGGTGGGTTAACTGCAGTTGTCAGACAATGTCTTGGGATGTCAGAGGGGTACACTAGTTTACATGGTATTCCCATCATTTCAACAGCAAGTGTGGAGTCATTTCTATCTATTTTCGAAAGATGGGGCTTACTTTGTATTTAGGGCAAATCTCAGGGTAATGAAAAATTTTCCCTTTTCAAAACTTACTATTTAATCAAAATTCTATCAAAATCAATACAATTTTTATATATTTGGTGAGAATTTCACTTACAAGAATCCATTATTTCTTATAAATTAATAGTCGTTTGTAAATTAAAGAACAAAGATCAATGGCCACGGAAGCCATGCTTAATTACCTAAAAAAGCTATAAATAACCAGGATATTATCAACCATTGCACATTTTTAAAGTGATTTTTAAAGAAAAACTAGTTAATTTAAGATCTAAACCGAATTGGCATGTTATGACTTTAATCGATATTAGATAATTTAGATGTTTGAAGATTGATATACAATAAACTTTGTTTGACAGATAGATAAGATTTTGATGACTTATGCTGATAGAGTTAAGTTCTTCACCCGTAAACATAGATAGAAACTCCTAATGGAGATATTTATTAAGTGATTAATGTGTATCAGCAAAATTTGGGTGCAAATAGTTCTACCCTTTATATAATGGGATAATTTCTAACTATAATTGAGGTTAATTTGCTTGAATTTAACTGAGAAATTATGAAGAATCAATCTATTGCTGATTCGCTAGCTACCCATATAACCAACGAACAAAATTAAGAATTTCATTTCATAAAATTTGAAAACCGTAGGTAAATAATGACACATTAAGATAAAGATATGGAAAGACAAAAATACAAATAGTATAGATCTAGAGAAGAAGTGAAAGTGAAAAAGTGCATGAAAATTTGAAAATTGTAATAAAATTATATATATACACACACGCACGCTCGCGCATGTTGAAAAGGTATTTATAACTTTCTGTTTACTAGGAAAGTCGAACCAAATGGATACTTAGAAGTGTTAAGCCTTTATATTTCGTACCGCATTAGTCTCGGCCCTCACATTTGTAAAAATTAAATTGATAAAGTAAACTTACCAAGTTAAAGGCTTATCATTTTGAAATAGGCAGGGCAATGGCTCATATTATAACGAAATACAATTTCCATGCCACGTATTCGTACTGTTGAAAATTTTACAAATTTAAATATGACTGATTTATTTATGGTGTTTAATTTTGAAAATCCAAACCCAACAATTAATTTAATAGGTTATCTGAATTTGATCCGTTTAATTCAATTATATTTTTTTCTTTTTCAATTAAACAATAATATATATACCACACACGATTTCTATTTTTATATTTGAAGTATAAAAATATAAACACAAAACTTATAGAATTCGGATTACTAGTTCTTTGTCTTTATATGAGTTGGATGTCTTTTATTTATAGAAGACGATCTAAAAATAAATATATAAATAAATAGGGATTATCTCAAAAATTACTCTTGATTTTTGCTCAATTTTAGGTGACATATAAGTTTGCTTTTTTAATTATCAAGACCTCTAACATTGCTCAAAATTATCATGAAAGTATGGAAAGATAATTTTGTCCTAAATATAACTACAATAAATTTTTTATAGATTAATTAAAAATCCTATTCCTAAATTAAAATCATTTGCTAAATTTGTAACCCAACAAACAAATCTTAACGTTTTATTTTATTTTATTTTATTTTGTAATTGATTTTGATGTTTAAAATAAGAGATTTTAAATGAAAAAATTATTTATTTTGTATGAAATTTCAAATTTGCCCTTTTCAAACAGTCAATTGATTGATTGTAAGCATTGTTAAGGGTCTTGATGATCGAACACAAAAATTCTTATTTAGTCTAAAATTAAGCTAAAACTCAATATTAGTTTTTGATATTATCCCAAAATAAATATTATAAAATTAATACAAGATCAAATAGTTTTAATCCAAAAAAATTTTAAAATTTAATGTAATATTAAACATAATGATTATTAAATCATAATCAAATATTCGTCTAACTTCACTTGTTATGATATATCTAGTACATCTTTTAGAAAAATTAAATAAACATTTACGTGCAAATAAATATAGTGAAGGATTTTGTTAGATTTCTAAATTATTTTATAACCTTATTCTCTTTAATAATGAGAAATAATAGATAAAATTAACAATAATTTTTAAGTTCTGATGATTTTTTATATTTAACAATAAATTTTTTGAAATATTTTTATCACTAACGGGATAAACGTGCGAAATGAGTTTTTATAAATTAAACCAAAACATAGTTCGAAGTTAAATGTGTGTTATCATAATAACCTAACACGATACATGTTTTTAGCACATGGGCTCATGGTTTCTAGGCCTATTTTTGATTGCCAACTAGGAATATATTTCCTCGAAATAGCTATGATTAACGTGAATATTAAACATATAATAATCAAAATAAAAATGTATTAACTAATTAAAGAATTATATACGAGACCATCTAAAATTAAGGACAAAAAGTAGATATATTAATTAACTTTATAATCATTTAAAATTTTGCATGGTTTTTACAACAAAAAATAACAAGGTGACTTTAATAAAAATTTATTGTGTTATTAAAATTCTAATTTAGAGAAATAATGTAAAATAAAATGCAATACAAAAAAATAAAATTTAATTTAGCTTTCTAATTAAATACTTTTATTTTTTTATTTTAACAATTTATATTACCTAAATATTTTAATGAAGACTAATTAATTTAAAGAATGAAATAAACTTAAAGTACAAGAAATAAAAATACGAAGTTGTTAAGAATTTAAATTACTACAATAAATTAATAAATAACGATAAGATTCAAAATTTTAGATTTTATGTTATTAAATTAAATGTTATCCACTACTTTTAAACTTTTTATAATTAAAAATTATATATAATAAAAAACTATATGAAACTTAAAATATTATAAATAATTAAAATAAACTTCATAAACATCAAAAGTAATGTTTAATCAATTATAAGAAGCCCAATGCCTTTGGCTATAAATAACAGCCAAACAGATGCAAAACTTTTAAGCGCCAAACAAACACCACCATTCGGCGTGAACCAACTCAAGCTGCTACTAAATTTTGGAGAGGTTAGGTTTATGCTTCTGTAATTTTTTTTTCTTCTTTCTTTGTGTTAGTGTTTCGCTAATTTCTCTTCATGTTAGTTCTCTATATGACGTTTTCTCTCTTTTTAATTTTTTGTTTTATTTTTACATTTTCCTTCTGTGGTTTTCTTGGTGTTTAATTTGCATGGATTTTCTGTTGAATTGTTTTGTGGATGCAGCAAGGTGGTGAGGTTTTCGATTGCACAAGTGTTGACGGTCATCTTGCAGAATCAGAAGGCTGCATTGACGGAATACACAAGAAGAAGGCTTACAGAGAACCAGGTTTTTTTTCCTAGTTTTATACTGTTCTCCTTATTTTAAGTTGTAATTTCTGTTGTCAATGTTTTGCGATGAGTAGATTGATTTTTTGAAACTGTTTGTTCGCTGCAATATTTGGTATTTAAGTTTTGCACCCTATGTGTTTGATGAATGGTTGGTGTTAGGTATGCTTCTAGGTTGAATTCACTGGCCTTGGATACATTTGAATGAAAGATTTAGTTTATTGAATTCTTTGTCAAAAGAGCCCTGCAATTCAAGCATTTGAACTTAAATAAACTGCTTTTTTAATTGACAAGTTCTATAATATTCATTTTTGAACTAAAACAAATTTTAGAATAAACCTTTGTTCACAATGTCATGTTTGAATGATGCTAATTATTTCGTTTTGTGTTTAACCAATGAAACTATGCGCTTATATCGCTTTCATTGCAGAAAAAAAGGCTAATGAGTTCTGTTGTTGACATATTGAACCCGCTCTTCCTTTTAAGCCTGGTAGATTTCCTGTGAATCTAGAGATTTGATGTCCTAACAACCAATAGCTGTAAGGAAAGGAATACCAAATCCTGATAACTGTTCGTACTCTATAAGAAATTCTTTATGTTTTTTGGCATTACTATTAATTAGTATGTTTTGTACACTTCATCTTAAATTTCTATGCATTAAAATGGTCAGACGGCAGAAATTCTATTGCTACCTTCATCTTAAATTTCTATGGATCAAAATGGTTGGACGACAGAAATTTGTTCTGTGGAAGCTACATTCTTTTGGTATCATCCGGAAAAATTCAAGTGTTTTGAGTGTGTGGAAGCTATTGTCTTTCTGTTTTTATTGTTTAGTCCTCCAGCAAGCCAAGTTTTGTTTTGTTATATTGATTCTGCTTGTGTTCATATATACCTGAATCTTATCATTTGTCAAATTGTGTTGGTGATAAATTTATAGTCCAAACAAAGCGGAGAAACTAACTTATTGAATACCCTTAGTATCTTAAAGGTGACCTATCAAGCTAGCTTCTGGTTTCTTTAGCTTGCTTAGCTTCATTTTTTATGATTAACTTTTCATTTACTTCCTACATTAATTTTTCTATTTCTGTTAGCTAAATAAAGAGATGTAATAACAGAGTGATGATATGTGAGGTCTGTTTTGTTTTGGGGATTTAAAAATGTAACAAGAGTGATGGTTTATGGCTGTACACGCCCAATTTTAGGAGTGCATGGACTATGGAGAATATCTTTTTGGGTTGCTGGAATTTGGAAATTACATTTTTTTCCTTTCTAATTTGTATATTTTTCACTTTGCTGTTTGGGTAGGTTTTGGGGTTTATATTTGTCTTCTGCCATCGTTTGGTTTGGTTGCTCCTTGGTTGATTATGAGAGAGATTAAGGACACTGATTCTAGTTATTAGGAGCAAATATGGTTAAAATGTTTTCTTTTAATAATATTACATTTGATTCTCATTACTTTTTGCCTTTATAAGGATGTTCAGTAAATCCAAAAAGTTATTTCACAGTATAACTAATTTTAGGTAACGTAATTTTTATTATAATCATTACTTATTTTGTTTAATCCATTATAATAAATGTTTAGGCTATTACCATATTTATGGTATATTTAACTAAATTTTTGTTATGTGCATTAATTCATGTTTGCATTTCATAGAATGGCCTCCATATTGCTAAATGCGGCTAGAAGAGGAACTGTCCAAGTTTTACTGAGGATGTGTCTAACTCATCAACTTATCTTGGAGGACATAAAAAATGAATCCTGTGAAACCCTGCTCCATGTTGCTGCCAAATTTGGACATGTGCACTTCGTAAAGGAACTAATCAATATCTTCAAAGAGGATGGAGAACAATCTTATGTAGGGAGATTCGACAAGTGTGGGCTGACTGCCATTCACCTTGCCTGTGAAAATGGGAGGCTTGGCGTGGTCCAGGAGCTCTGCAAACATTCTAAGGATTTGTTGTTCATTGAGGGAAGAGATGGAGTGACACCCTTCCATTGTGCTTGCAAGGGAGGAAATGTTGAGCTCATTCAATTCATCTTTGAAATGAATAAAGAGTCGATATTGGAACAGACAACTTTTAAAGAAACAGTTCTTCATTTTGCTGTAAGAAGTTATAAGATTGAAGCTCTCCATTGCTTGGTAGGGTTTCTGCAAAAGGAAAATAGGATTGATCTGGTGAACGAGACTGATTTGGTAGGAAATACCCCTCTCCACTTTACTGTGCTTGAAAGAAATTTTGAGGTAAATTTTTGTTTATGTGATGACAAAAAAATTTTTGTTTGATAAGTCTTACCATAGTTGCCTTATCATCTAGTTTTCTAACTTTCTTGATGTTCTCTAACTTTCTTGATGTGTTATGTGGACAGGCCTTGCAATACTTGCTGCAGTGCAACAAAGAAGCTGTTTTTGTGTTGGAAATAAATGCCATGAACGAGAAAGGAGAAACAGCTATTGATCTTTGTCGACCATCTTTAGATGATCATACATACGGTTTCTACAGGCATGAACTTGAAAAAGCTTGCTTCTCTAATCGTGAGATTGAACACGTGCCAGATGCTCCATCAAGCTCCAACAGAACATTAAATCAAAGAAGATTATCTCCTCCACCGAAGCCTCCACTGACAACTTTATTGACTAATGAAGGAGGGGATGTGGAAACGTTTTTCGATAAAACCAAACAGGAATTGGGCCAAAATAAGATACAGGTCTGTTTACTTTTGCTTGTAATCATGGGGGCGTCTATAGCATATAAAGCAGCCATGAGCCCTCCTGGCATGAGCCCTTCTATTGGTGTTGCCGATAACCAAGTTTGCATGAGTCCGAGTTTAAACATGAGCCCCAGCCCCACTCCTTCTGTCGTAACGAACGGATGTGAAGACCTGGGTTTCATTTTTTTCATGTTTTTCAATGGCGTTATATTTTACACGTCCATATTCTATGCTATCAAGCTGGTGCACCATTTTTGTTTGTTGTGGGATCTGGATCTTCTACTCCTTGCATTATTGGTTACTTACAACTATACTGTTATAGCTAATTCACCAGAGGGCTTTTGTCGGATGATAGCTTGGGGTTATTGTCTCTTCATGCCTGGGTTTTTAGTTTTCCTTTCAAGTTGGAGCACTTCTTTAACCAATCCGACAAGAAGCATATCTGAATTGGACGCTGTACTTGATCGCAGATAAATGTCTGAAAGGGAGGCTCAAAGTTATCAACGGCTACTTCCGGGCAGAATTCGGTGAAGGGATCATGATAGGTTATTTGTACTGGAAGATGCTTTTTTGGAGCACGAGCAACCTCTTATTTCAATTTCATTTTGTTAGTATTGTGATTACTCGTACCATTGAATCTTATATTTTGTTGCTTTCTTGGCTGTTTGATAAATATCATAAATAATAGGAAAAACTTTTTAAAAAAACAAAAGTTGTTATGTAGCGTGAGTGGAAACTACACTCATGCCACAACTCTTGCAGTCTATGTGCTCAATCATTCATTGACGAATAGAAGAGTCAATCACACGGTGTAGGATTTGAGTGGAAAGAGTGTAGTAGAAAGTGTTGAAATGTAATTTCAAAGCCAAAGTATCGCACTTACATTTCATCCCTTAATTGTGTACATTAAGGGTATGTTTGGTACCATATATAGTATAGCATTAAGAGTGCAGACTGTATAACTTTTTAATTAACCGGAGTTTGGTTATGAATTGGGTGAGGATAAGGTTGAGGATAAGGTCGTATTAGTAGCGTATAAAATGAGACAAAATTAACACAAGACCAAGCTGCTTCACTGTCAGTCTGTCATCCCTTTCTCCTATCATTTTTTTTTTCAGAATTTTTTTATTTCATATTTTAGGAAGTTTATTTTATATTGTTGAAAATTAAGAATCATATTTTTCTTTTTCTCTTTTTTTAATTATTTATTTAGCTCAAGTTCCATTTTATTTAAATATGGATTGCATTTTTAAGTTAATATTTCATATTATTACCATTTCAAAAATATGCATTCTAAAAAAATAAATATAATCTTACTTAGGTACTTATTAAATATTTATTACTCTCAAATTATGAATTTTTTCTTTTTTACTTAAGATTATATTTATTATTTGTAAATTATTTTAATTTAGCATAAAAAATTAATGCAATCCAATTTAGTCTTTAACTAAATGCATCATTGTTTAGAATTTATGTAATACCGTGACAAACTAAATACAATGTAGAGTTTACTCATTCTAATATTAAACAATTGAATACAATGTTATTAAATACAAAGACAGTTTTATTCATTCTAATATTAAACAATTGAATACAATATTATTAAATACAAAAACAGTTTTATAATCCTATACCATGCGCCAAATGTTATAATAATTGGCTTGCTTAACTATAAGGGATCATTCCAAATTGTGCTTTGAGAAAGCATTAATGAAGTCTATCTATCTCTCTTCAACTTCACCCACATGCTTTGAGTTTGTTTCATTTACACCTCTCACTTTTATTATTACTTATATTATGAAAGTATGTTTTGTATTGTTATTGAGTTGGATCTTTCTAATAAGAAAATAAAATTAGTGTATTTTACTGTTGTTATTTATTGTCGTTGTTTCTTTATCGCACAGCTGAAGAAATTAAAGGGAGATACAAGAAGAAGATGAAGAGTTAGAGCATCGGGAAGAATATCTTGAAGATGTCAAAGATACCTCGTTCACTTTGCTGTATTTGATAGGAACAATGAGAAGTACCATAAATCATTTATGAGAAATGAATAGGGCTTGATAATAGCCTCTGGTCTAGATGTCATATGTCCCTCCACGAATTTAAAGCAAATAAGTCAGATGTCTGTTAGAAGATTGGGGAAAAAAAAGTGAGTGTAAAGGCGAGTGTTGAGTAAGTTTAAAGAGTAAAAAATGCTTAGGTTAATTAGATTTAAATGTACTCACCCATAAATTTATGCAATGATAATTTGCAATTAAAATCTTAATAAAAATGTGAGTGTTAATAAAAATAATAAAAAAGGCGCAAATAGCTCCAAATTCTTAAATTTAGGAGGTGCATAGAAAAATTAGGTATAGAAATCATACTTGTATGTAATGATAAATAAGTTAATACCGCTAAATGCCTCTAAGGTATTTGATGTAAGATGAAAATATTTCAATTTAGGAATATGGATGTTATTTTTGTCATTTGCATATTTTATGGTTTAATTGAACTAGGAATCTAATACTTAGGGATTTTTACTAAATTAGAGACTTTAACTTTTTCTAATTTGACTCAAATTCCCAAAATATTTGAATTTATTTGTATTGCGTGTCACTAGGGTTAGACCGATATTACTAACTTAGTGATAAATAAGTTAATATCTAATGATAATAAGTTAACATCACTAACTGCCTCTAAGGTATTTGGAGTAAGATGTGAATATTTCAATTGGGAATATAGAGGTTATTTTTGTCATTTGCTTATTTTATGGTTTAATTGAATTAGGAATCTAATATTTAATGATTTTTATTGAATTAGAGATTTTGACTTTTTTTAATTTGACCCAAATTCACAATATGTTTGAATTTATCTGTCTTACGTGTCACTGGGGTTAGATCTGTATAAACATAAGCTTTTCATTATTTTGTTGAAGAATTGATTATAGACTTGATTATTTGATATATTGATTAGATTATTGAGACAAATTGTTGGTTTATTGTAGAGTCAGTGCTTGTTTGAGTTTGTTTTGTTTGTTATTTCTTGTATTTTGGGTTTGCTAGTGACAGGTTTCGGATCAAATTGATATCAGAGCATGGTCAATTCAACTTTGAATTTCGACAAATCACTTTTGAAAACTACAAATTAATGAAATTCCAAATCACCATAAACCTTAAAAATACACAAAAACTTTTACTTAGGACCCAAAAAACACAAAAAATACCTCACTATCATCCAACACCCAGTCGCCACTATGTGTCACCTCTGATTAGTAACTGTGATCTCACCTCCGCCACCAAACAATAGATCAACCCTTCTCCAACAACCTTTCCTTCTTCACCATCACGAAATTCACATCGTAAACACCTCAAAATCCATCAAAACATTTCAGTAGTTGCCACCTTAACTAAGGACGGTAATTTGACTGTCAGGTCTGGCGGCCCATTGTGCCCTGTAAAAATGGGACAGGTCTAAAGCTATTTAGGGACGAGTCTGGGGCAAAATTATGCTAACCTGATTGGGGCAGGTTTGTGACAAAATTATGTTGCCCTGACTTGGGCGAGTCCAAGTTAGGGTCCAGCCCCTTAAACTTGTTACCCCGCCCCATAGAATCTAGGTGTATCTTGGTAAAGTTTTGAAATGTGTGACTGCTTGATAATTTTAAGTTATATTTGTTAAACTTCTTATATATGTGAATTTTTTATAATTTTATAAACAATATAAAAACTTTGATAAAAGTCACATTTTAATTCATAATTATGAATCTTTTAGTATATTAACATCAATTTAGTTATGTTATAATGACAAATAATATATTTGTATTTTATAGTAATTAAATTTGTATAATATATATCATCTTGATATAGATTATTTAGTACTAATTAAATTATTGTAATATTAATAAGATTGTTTAAAAAAAAATCTAATATAATCAATATATTACTTTCTAAATATGTAAATAGAAATATGCTATAAGCAATCTTATAACCTTAAATATATGATTTTTTGTAATTTAAATTAATTAATTGAATAATTAATATTTCATATATATATATGAGTATAAAGTTAACTAATTGGTATTTGTTAATCATATTATTGTTATAAGGGAATTGATCAAATTGCTGAAAAGGAAAGGCTTGTGAGGTCCTTAAAAAAGGAATCTCTATGGTCTAGAAAATTTGAGGAGGTACATATTTTTGAGTTACTGGTTATAACTGCCAACGAGCTTAAATGCAATTGCTAGACCAACTTACACTCTGTTCTTTTATGAATCCAAATCCTATGTTCTATGCTGCACATTTTCCAATACAATTTACATTCAATCTCAACCACATATTCTTTTTAAAATTCAAAATCAACCACATATTCTGAAATTCAATTGAAAACAAAAATACTAAATTATTTTATTTTCATTCTTTTTAACTTGTAGATCGTGGGGAAACTTGTCGATGTTGCAACTTATATGAAATAAACATTACGCACTGTAAGCTCAACTCTTATAATGAACTTACGAAGTCAAGTGCTATATGAATATGTATTTCTACAGCTCATGTGGTTACAAGTGTGACTGATGAATGTTACTGTTTATCATTTTCTTTTTCATTTCATTGGATGCACTTAACTTACAAAAGTTCAAGTTCTAGAAAGCAGAAGATTGGAATTTCGCTTGATTTTTTTTCTCACTAGAAATGTATTATATTTTGTAATCCATGAATCTGCCCGTAAAATAATGACTCTAAATCCTGCTGCTTTCCTAAGTGTGAACTAACTATCAATTTAATTTTGTTTGAAGACGAATTGAATAATTATTTGGCTAACCTTTGGTCACCTAGGAGGAACCATGTTACCATATCTTTTAGAAAAGTCCATTAATTAATTGTTAACTTCTAATGATTTCTTGACACTTGTACAAATCATTATGACTTCTCGCAGGTAGGACTCTGATTCACAGGGAACTTGGTAAAATTCCTTAAAGACAAGGGAAAAGTGATCTACACTATACTTACATAATCAATGAGATACGTGATATTTTTAGTGATTACGTATTCATGGGCATTAAGATGAAGAATTTGTATTTAAGTTTGCCATCTGATGTCAAGACATCTCTACATTCACGATTGCAGAGTATTGATGTGAAGGAAGAGGTTGTTGCAGTTTTGGCTCTTTAGCCATTTGTATGTGTGTACAAGAATCCCATATAGAGTTGAAGTCATTGTGTTGGAGAGGCTTGGGCTTATGAATTAAAGTCAATCTTATCATTTAAGTGTCCTATTGAAATTCTTCATCACCCCCTCATATTTGTAAGGTCTCAGTATAAGACCTCATAGTTTAAGGGCTTTTCTTAAGGACATTAAAATTTATAATATTTGTTTTTTCCCCTTTGATTTTGGGTATTTGTAATATTGTCCAATTGTTTGGGCAATTACAGTTTGGCCTAACTATTCGAGTAATTATAATTTGACCCAATAGTTATAGTATTTGTATTGTAGCCTAAAAGTTTGCAATTCTCTTTTAAAATTAGGGTTGGCAATAGGGCAAGGCAGGTCCGGGGCAACTAGTACCCAGCCCCACCCCGCTCATTTATATTTTGCCCCGCCCCACCCCATTACCCCTTAAAGGGGCGGGGGGGTAATGGGGTGGGGCGGGGCAAAATATAAATGAGGTGATTTAGACCCGCCCCGCCCTTGTTAAATTCTATAACCACCCCAATCTATTGACAAGTACATAATTAAGCCCATTTTTTAACAAGTTTGAAGATAAAATCATACATACATGCACAAGTAGGGATGCCAGTTCACTTGCCATTTGCTTTAACCTACAAATAGAATGCCGTTACAGTTAAATATGATGCAAAAAGGCAAAAAACAATGCTAAAACAAGCAACCTGCCAAAAAGCTCGACAAAACTCGACGCGCTCGATAGAGCTCGACACGACTCAACATGTAAGTTATGCAGCATCCCAAAAGCTTTAAAACATGATAGATAACTCCCTACAGAATTATCCAACTTTTAAAATTTGCACATACACCCCTGCTGGAAAATTTTCACCAAATTTCTTTCAATTGATGGAGTATGGAAGCTTGGATCTCTCTGTTTGGACTGGTTAAGGAGGAAAGGAGGAGTTTTGACTGTCGAAATCTAGAAAATAAGAAATACAAGGAAGAAATGGGTGGCTAGTGGTGGTTGATAGTGGTTTAGATAGTGGTCCGAATCTTAGATTGAGCTTTTGGAGGTGTTCCCGTCGTTGTTTGAGGTTAGTGAAGAAGGAAAAATGGAAGGTGGAGTCTCAATCTACACTTTGGTGGGGGTGGTGTTCACTCGCCGGCGGCCTGTGATAAATAGTGATTTCGATTATGAATAGTGGCAATGATGGGAGGCAGAAGGGGTTATGAGATCCAACAGCTCCAATTTTGGATAAATGCCGAAATCCTCTGACAATTTTGGAAATCAAGTTATGCTCATGCGCAAGGAGACTTGCGTGAAGTTTCTGTTTGTCTTGAAATTTTTTTTAATGATAAAAAAGATAACATACAAAAATTAGACTAAAATAAAAATTGAAAATTCAACACACCAAAAATATTTAATAATATTACACAACAAGAAAAGAAAAACAATACAAACAAAAGTTAAATGCAAACAATATATAGATACACACCAAAATAGAGTTAAATTATTTCGATATTAATAAACAAGACAATCCCCAGGCAACGGCGCCAAAAACTTGTTGAGAAAAATTCGCAAGTATACGGAATCGTTACAAGTAATAAAGTGAAAGTACAGATATCGTTCCCACGAGGACTGTCATTACTAATTACCAAAATTTTATTAACTCTTATTTAAAATAAAAAGAATCAAAATTGAGATTTGATTTGTAGGGAGATTAAATAGAAAATTAACACTAACAAAAAGCAATCACGAAACTAAAAAGAGAATACAATGACACAATGCTTCAGGGTACTGATTTCATCGAAATTAATCCACTCTAGTTATAAGTTATTATAACACCAGCCTTATTCCTAATTGTTGCCAATCGATTTCACTGATGCAATTGTTATTCTTTCTCAAGCAATAACAATGTATATTAATATATTAGAATCACATCTCTGTCCCATCTAACTCACTATTAATACCCATTAAGCTCAAGAAATCAATAAGATTGCACAAATCATATTCATATCTCTATCTCATGTTGATTTATGGCAAAATAATTAAAGACTAATATGAATATCACTTCTGAGTCTCAATTCATATCTCAAATCATGTAGAAGTTGATCAGGCTTTCACAAGCATTAAACATATAATTAAATTGCTCAGCAATCATAAAATAAATAACTAATATATTGAATTCAATTAACTAGAGTACCATAATTTGGCTACATCTTAACCCTAGAAGACAAAACTTAATTCATACCCTAGAAGACAAAACTTAATTCATACTAATTAAAAAAAATACATACAACAAACATAATTAAAAATGAGGGAAAAAGAAAACTAGACTGTTGGAGACCAATCCGATGACTATGGATTTCCGGCACCGAAAACCGCCGCGCCAACCGCCATAAGAGGGGAGAGAGTTTCTCTTTCTAGAGGGTGAAGAGTTCTTCTCCCGAATGGGAGATATCCTAAAATGAGAAAAATTCTCATATTTATAAACAACGGCTAAATTGCAAAAATTGAAAGGCTTAACTTAAGGGCTAACTGCAAAATTCTAAACTTGCTACAGTAACCCGCAATACCACAAATTATAATTTTGCCCTTTTGTACAAAAATACACATAACTTCTCATACAAAACTCCAATTGACCAACCGTAAACTCTTCCAGAAAGTAGACTTTTGGGGCTTTCCAACGGTATATCACATGAACTCTAGTTCATTACATATCGATATAGAAAAATCCGAGAAGTTGGTAGACCATTTAAAGATAATGACTGTAATTGCTCAAATTGTCGTGTTTTTGCTTGAAAATTCTCCACATTCATACTCCATTGTTATTTAACCTACACAAACACAAAACACAAGTAAAAGTAACAAAAATATCCAAAAACTGACATAATATTAAGCTTAAAGATACTTAAATTGTGAATATAAACCCACTTATCACCTAATAGCTATAAACATGCGCTCTACCACCAAGCCAAATGAATAAATTAATTTTAAATGAACAAACAAATTATTTAATGTATTTGAATGAAATAATGTTTTACTAACTAGTAGCTCTACCAACACAACTAAATTCAATTCCAATAAGACATAAATTGCAAACAAACTCAAATCCCAATGACACAATCCAACCAAAATCTAAACAATCTGATTTCTTTCTTTTCTTTTTTTCTTTAGAAAATCAAATAGAAAATAGAAACCTAATCAAAATAAAAAAAATTAAAATCTACATCAAAATAAAAGAATAAAACAAAAATCAAAGTGGAAAAAAATAAAATCTATATCAAAATAAAAAATAAAACATAATCAAAATAAAAATAGAATCTATATTAAAATAAAATAATTAAACATGATAAAATAAAATGTATATCAAAATAAAAAAAATTAAACCTATCAAAATAAAAAATAAAACCTGATAAAAAACTATATGAAAATAAAAAATAAAATCTATATCAAAATAAAAAAATAAAACTTAATAAATATATATATAAGAATAAAATTTAAACCTAATTAAAATAAAAAAAATCTTAACACTTAAATAAATTTCATTCAAATAGGTTAAATAAATTTTTTATTCACTTAAACTAATTTTATCTCTCTGGCCTATTAGTAAGGCATATGTTTATAACTAACAAGTATCAGGTTCGAATCTTAACACTTACAAGTTCCAAAACTTAAAAAAAAAGGGCAAATATGATTTTTCACTTGAGAGCTAAAGGTATAAATGACATTATCCTTTTATCAGTTTATTTTAACAAAAATTATTAACGGTTGGAGGGTTTTGTAATGATTATTGAAAATCAAGGCGGACAATGATGTTTCAACAAACATTGGCGGGTTGAGTGATGATAGCTTTATATTAAATTGTGTATGTTAATCCATGATATTAGTATTATATTATATAGTATTATTTTAAAAATATCAAAAATTATCCCTATAAAATTATATATTTTCAAAAATGCCCTTTCATTTTTTAAATTTTGAAAATAATTAACAATTTATTTACTAGCTAAATTATAAAATTAAATTTTATTTAAATAGCTGTCTAAGGGAATGTTAGATGGCTATCCGAATGTCGTCGAAAATGGCAGTCAGAACAGTTGTAGAAACAACTATCAAAGAACATCCGACGACATAGCACCAACCTCTTTTAAAGCTAACAACATTAGTTAAATCTATATTTCACAAATCCTAACCTATTTTAAAATTAGCAAATAAATCTAAGACAATAAATAAATAAATAAATATAATATTTCTCATATTTGTAAATCCCAATTTTTGCTTTTATTACCTCTTTTGCTTTGCAGCAATGTGACTTTTCATTAGCTTCCTAAAGAGATGGAAATGGTCGATGTAAATCAAAAAGATTTTACTAAATAAAATAATTCTACACCTACGAATTATACATATATATATGTGTGTGTGTGTATATATATATATAAAATAAAGTTTTTAAATAAAACTAGATACAAATTTCTAATTATGGATTTAGAAAATCCAATAGTTGAGATAGTTGATAAATTGACAGCAGTAAATGCAATTTGTTAACTTTCAATTTTAATTATTAGATTTTGTAAAATTCAATTGTTACAATTTTGTGTTAATAAATTGTATCAAATTTTTTTGTTAAAAGATGATCTTCCTATATATTTACTTATTTGATTTTTTAATTGAATTTAATTATTATAATTTTTTTTGTTAATCGGATTTTCTATTTATAATGCTATAACATCATATATTCCATTATGGCCCATGACAACAAGAAGTTGTAACATGTCTGCTAGAAACGGTTGTCAGAAATTGTTTAGCTCATCTTTGGAAGATCATTCTAAGACTGGCGGTGTCACCAAATACATCGAAGAATTTTTCGGCAACTAGAAGATGCTGGCTATCTGATGACACTCCAATGATACATTTTAAAAATTAATAAAATTAATTTTATAATATAGAATAAATTTTTTTTTATATTTTGTATAAAATTTTAAAAATTATTTCTCTTTATTATAAATTAATAAAATACATTAGTAAACCCACCACAATTGTAATTTTGATATAACACTAAATTTAATACTGCACAATGCAACGTAAAACAATATCTATACTATACTATACAGTGTAGCACACCAAACATGTCTTTAGTATAGCACGATAAAATTTTCGAAAAAAATTATAATTTTCAGCTGATAAGTGATTGCAATTTCAAGAAACATGATAAAAATTAATTTTAAATGGCTCCAAATTAAATTTTGAACAACTCATGATTAATTTAAAATTAATTTTGGGTTAAGTACAAATGCAATATTAATTAAGTAAATTATGAGTGACTAGAAATCAATGAATTAAAATTTATTTCAAGCGTCATAAAAATATAATTTTGAGTGATGAATAATTATGAAGAAACATTAATTAAAAATGTAATATGAGTAACTTCTTTCCTTGAAGTAATTTTTTTTTCACTAGCTAATTAAAAATTCATTTATGTTACCTGAATTAACCTTAAATTAGTTTCGAGTGATTTGAGCATACATTTACCAAAGAAATTATGTTTTCAACTAATGAGTAATTGTAACATGAAAAAAAAAAAAGGTAAAAAGTTCAAGTAACTTGAAATTAATTAATTTTGAATAACTTCATTTGTTTTTGAATAACTTAAAAATGCATTTTCACATAAACAATAGAATTAATATGAACTATGGATAATCAAAAAGTATAATAACCAAAATTGTAATAGAGATATTAAAATGATTAATTTTGAATAACTTGAAATTACATGATAATCATACTTATTAAAAAATAATCTCAAAAATATAACTACACTATAATATCAATTGATAACTACGCGCATCAAATCTTAATCATAATGTGACAAGAGCTGCTTAAGTTATCGAGAACTATTCATCAAACACATCTCCAATCATCGAGTAAACCCAATTTAATCATAATCTTTTTTTTTCCATAGAAAAAGCCACCATCAAGCCTTTCTCATAACGTGACAACAAAAGTGGCAATTATTACTTTTAACCGAATCATTTAACAATGTTTGATAAATTGCTATATTATTTATTACTTTTAATTATATATTTTAATTTATTGAACGATGGTTGTTAATACGGAGCAAACGATGCTTAAGCCCCCCGATGTCTCTATAACGGATTCGAAGGCTAAGCCACTCAGAGCCTCTTTAACTTCTAAGATTATCTCTCTCTCTCTCTCTCTCTCTCTCTCTCTCTCTCTCTCAATCTCCACCCACATAGTTTAGGGTTCACATTGGCAGAAACTAAAATTTTCCCCAGAAAAATTCGTTAAGTTCTTCATCTTAGTTATTCGGTGAACAAGAAAGCATGGAAACTAAAACAATCTCTATAATTCAGTAAGGAATAGTAACGTACGCTATGTTGTGCTCTCTAGGTCTCTACTGCTTGCTTTTCCGCGCATTAAACGCCCATGCCAACCCCTTCCTCTGCATAAATGACATTAAAAAAGGTTTCATCAATACAAATTTGAAGTTAATTATAAATACACAAACACCACTTACCATTCATGAACGGATTGGAGAAGAGATAGAGAGGACAAAATGGCCGCTGCAGCTGCTGAGATGGTGCTTGGAAGAGTATTTGATGCAAACTTGTCGTTGCATGACTTAGAGATTGAGCGGAGGCCGTACTATCGCAATAGCGGCTGTGCATTGCACAATTTAAAAGGTGTTTGCTTCAGTGGTTGTTCTTAAAAAAGGATTGTATCATTCCCTCAGAAACAGGCATGGGCTGATCAT
The DNA here is from genome assembly GCA_013180625.2 of Boswellia sacra. NCBI lineage: Eukaryota > Viridiplantae > Streptophyta > Magnoliopsida > Sapindales > Burseraceae > Boswellia > Boswellia sacra. The sequence goes on from SNVD02013269.1 coordinate 446,204, forward strand.
TCCTTGTCCATATCTACTTCAAAATTCTCTTCTCAGTCTTCTTTTCTTGATAAACAATCAACTACAACCGTAGAAGTAGCAAATGAGCCTTGCGAATAGACGATGCTATTTTATCAAATAATGCATGTCGCAGAAGAATGCACTGATTAAAAAGAGGCAGGATACTGCATAAAGCTGTACTTCTTCTCCTTCTTCTTCTTGTTCTTTTTTTTTTTTTTAAATAACTTTCGGATGTAATTGATTTCCAGTTCATCTAGCTAGATGGCTGCATCCTTGTAAATCTTACCGAGTTCAATGTAAAAGAATATTGCTTCAGAATTAGACTCCTCACTTTATTTTCACTTTACTACATTCGTAATTAGAATGCGAATGAATTGTTATGCACAAGCGGAAGCGATAACTAACAGAACAACCAAATGCACAACCACAAACTATGCCAGATAATTGAATATAATAGCAACTAAAGAGGCAACCAATCAACCATAATGCAGAAATAGAAAACACACCAGGATTTAACGAGGTTCGGTATTAGTACCTACGTCCTCGGGCACCGCTGAAGAAACTTTCCACTATCTTCAAAGAGAATTACAAACTTTTGGGCCACAACACAATTACCACAACTATTGGACCAAACTGTAATTACCCAAATAGTTGGGTCAAACTGTAATTATCCAAATAATTGGGCAATACTACAAATACCCAAAATCAAAGGGAAAAAAAGCAAAATATTACAAACTTTAAGGTCCTTACTGAAAGGCCCTTAAACTATGAGGTCTTATATGTGAGACCTTACAAATATTAGGGGGTGAAGGATATTTTACTTGGGACACATAAAACTCTCCCACATGGCTTCTTTTATAAGGGCCACATGAGACCCATGTTTTTCTCCTTACCAATGTGGGATCCTTGCATATGAGCCAAACAAAGAATAAAAACACCAAATCTCCACCTTGGCGAATATGCCAATCCACCACAAGACTTTTCTTTTTCCCATATTCTCTATCACAGTAACAACGCCTCCAAATGCGCCCAATGGCGCGGTCAAATTCGTACAATGTTGATCAAGTCCAAACAATGACTGAACTTGATCGCTGTCACAACCTTCGTCAACATATCTGCGGGATTCTCGACAGTCTCAATCTTCTGAAGTAAGATCCTCCCTTCATCAATAATCTCCTGCACAAAATGATACTGAACATCAATATGCTTCGTACGAATATGAAACACTGGATTCTTCGCTAAGTGGATAGCACTCTGACTTTCAGAATAAAGACTGATCTTCTTCTGTCCAATTCCCAATTCATCCAGCAATCCCTGTAACCAAATAGCTTCCTTCACAGCCTCTGTTATTGCCATATACTCTGCCTCTGTAGTAGACAAAGCCACTGTAGACTGTAAAGTAGACTTCCAACTCACTAGTGCTCTTGCAAGAGTAAACACATAACCGGTTGTCGACCGACGTTTATCTAAATCACCAGCATAATCTGAATCAACATAACCAATAGCATACTGATCACATGTATCATCCCTTTCAAAGACTAAGCCAACATCTAAGGTTTTTAACAAATACCGTAGAATCCATTTCACTGCTTGCCAATGTCCTTTACCAGGATCATGCATATACCTGCTCACAACTCCAACTGCATGTGAAATGTCGAGTCTCGTACACACCATAGCATACATCAGGCTACCAACTGTATTAGCATACGGAACTCGAGACATATACTCTCGTTCCTCATCTGTCCTAGGAGATAAAGATGCACTAAGCTTCATATAAGGAGCAAGTGGGGTACTTACAGGTTTTGACTGCTCTGTAATGCCAAACCGCTGTAATACTTTCTTCAGATACTGCTTCTGAGTCAAACAAATCTTGCTTCTCCTTCTATCTCTGCTAATCTCCATGCCAAGAATCTTCTTTGCTTCACCCAAATCTTTCATCTCAAACTCTCGATTCAACTGAGTCTTCAACTTTACAATTTCTTCAACATTCGTCGAAGCTATCAACATTTCATCAACATACAAGAGTAGATAAATGAAAGAACCATCATGTAGCCTCTGAAAATACACACAATTATCAAATTTGCTTCTTGTGTACCTCTGACCCATCATAAACCGATCAAATCGCTTATACCACTGTCTGGGAGATTGCTTCAAACCATAAAGCGATCTTTTCAGTTTGCATACCAAATTTTCCTTACCAGCAACTTTGAATCCCTCTGGCTGAGTCATATAGATTTCCTCTTCCAAGTCACCATGTAAAAATGCAGTTTTTACATCCAATTGAACTAGTTCCATATTCATCTGAGCTACCAAGGCCAACAAAATTCTAATAGAAGAATGTTTCACAACTGGAGAAAATACCTCATTATAGTCAATTCCTTCCCTCTGAGCGTAGCCTTTAGCCACCAACCTTGCCTTGTAGCGGACGTCATTCTTGTCAGGAAATCCATCTTTCTTTGCATATACCCATTTGCACCCAATTGCCTTTTTACCCTTCGGTAGTTGAGCTAGCTCCCAAGTTTCATTCTTCTGAAGAGACTGCATCTCTTCACTCATAGCTGTCTTCCACTCATCAACTTCAGAACATCTGACTGTCTCTCTATAAGTGGAAGGAACATCAGCATCTACAATTGGAAGTGCATAGGCCACCATATCAGCAAATCGAGCAGGTCTACGAATCTCACGTCTTGGCCTATTAACTGCAATAGATTCTTGTTGCTGTTGGGGTTCCTGAGTAGAACCCTCTCCATTATCTCCCAAATCCTCCTCTGTCATAGGAGTACCATCATCTGTCTCAACAGATCTAACTGGGTTCAATGTCGTCGTTTCAAACTCCACCTGCTGCTGAGTATGCTCCACCTGCTGTGGAGTACCATTCACCTTTGTCTGGTTTTCTGATTTCTTCAACATTGAAGACTCATCAAATGTCACATCTCTGCTGGATACAATCTTCCTCGAACTAGGACACCAAAGACGATATCCTTTTACTCCTGAAGCAAATCCCAAGAAAATCACTTTCTTGGCTCTAGGATCCAGCTTAGATTCTTTCACATGATAATATGCAGTAGAACCAAAAACATGTAAAGAATCATAATCAGAAACAGGTTGTCCAGACCATACCTCCAATGGAGTTCTATCACCAATAGCAGCTGAAGGTAGACGATTAATGAGATGACACGCATAAGTCACAGCCTCATCCCAAAATTCTTTGCCCAACCCAGCATTGGACAACATACACCGAACTTTCTCTAGCAATGTTCGGTTCATGCATTCTGCCACCCTATTCTGCTGCGGTGTACCTCTAACAGTAAAATGACGTACAATACCTTCATTTCGACACAATTTCAAAAACTGATCACTGCAATACTCACCACCATTATCTGTTCTGAGATGCTTGATCTTCTTGTCAGTCTGTGTCTCAATCATCTTTTTCCACTTAAGCAAAACATCAAGTACATCATCTTTTGATTTCAAACAGTACACCCAAGTTCTTCTAGAAAAGTCATCAACAAAAGTAACAAAGTAGTGTCTACCTCCCATAGATGCGATTTTAGTAGGTCCCCACACATCTGAGTGAACATAATCAAGAATACCCTTGGTATTATGAATAGCAGTGCCAAATTTCACTCTCTTCTGCTTTCCCAGAACACAATGCTCACAAAAATCCAGCTTGCAGGTCTTTGCATCTTTCAATAAGCCTCGTTTTACTAAACTGAATAAGGCTTTCTCACCTGCATGTCCCAAACGCACATGCCACAGTCTCGTAATCTCTGAATCTGCATCATTATCTGAAACCATAGCAGCTGATCCAATAACCGTATTACCATTATAGTAATACAAGTTGTTCCTCCTAATGCCTTTCAATACCACAAGAGCGCCTGAAGTGACCCTCAGAATACCATCTCGAATAGATATACCATAGCCTTTAGATTCTAAGGCTCCCAAAGAGATGAGATTCTTCTTCAACTTCGGTACATACCGAACATCTGTCAGAACTCTAGTCAGTCCATCATGATTCCTCAATCGGATCGAACCTATCCCAGCAGTATGGAAAATATCATCATTGCCCATATACACAACTCCACAATCAAGCTCTTCAAATTGAAAGAACCAATCCCGATGTAGACACATATGATAAGTACAACCCGAATCCATAATCCACTCATCAGAAACAGAAGTGGATGGATGACCAACTAGACATATATCTGAATCACTATCGTCCTCACGCTCAACAACACATGCATCAGAAATAGCCTTGCCCTTATCTTTCTTTTTCAACTTAGGACAATCTTTCTTCCAATGCCCTTTCTCACGACAAAAGGCACACTCATCTTTTCCTAATCTACCCCTCGACCAAGATTTTCCCCTTTTTTCTGGTTTCCTACTATGACTACGCCCTCTCACTGTCAATGCATCTACTGACTCATCCTTATGTTCCCTTTGATCTTTCTTACGAATTTCATAATTCAACAAAGCAGAACAGACTTCTTCAAAAGATAGTTTATCTTTCCCATGGATAAGAGTAATGCACAAATGATCTAATTCATCCGGAAGTGAGCCAATCAATAGCATAGCCTTAATTTCATCTTTGAAGGTTTCATCTAAGTTTAACAAATCAGCAATTAACTTATTAAACTCATCAATATGAGAACTGATGCTCGTACCTGATTTCAACTAGAGACGAAACAATCTCTTCAATAGGTACAGTCGATTCTCATTGCTTTTCTTCATATATTTGTTTTCCAGCGCCTTCCACAATTTGTTTGCAAATGTCTCCTTAGTGAACGGATACTTTTGTTCTCTACACAAGCAAGAGCGAATCAACCCACAAGCTTTTATATTAAGCCTATCACAATCTCTTGCACTGATATCTTGTGGTTTTGTTTCTTCCAGAACAATATCCAAATCCTGCTGATACAACCCGTCCAACACCTCACTCTGTCATAACCCGAAATTATTTCGGCCATCAAATTTTTCAACATCCATTTTTGCATTTGTCACAGTCACTGTCTTCTCCGGTACAGTTGACGAACGCCATTATCACCTCTCACAAATAAGCTCGATACACAAATCACCAATAACCAAGCTCCAAACAGACTATTATATTCAATAACTAGCAATCCAAAATCAATAGCCCAGAACAGTAGTAAATGCTTCAATGAAATAGCCACTAACTACCCAAAACCTTCGGCTCTAATACCAATTGTTATGCACAAGCGGAAGCGATAACCAACAGAACAACCAAATGCACAACCACAAACTATGCCAGATAATTGAATATAATAGCAACTAAAGAGGCAACTAATCAACCACAATGCAGAAATAGAAAACACACCAGGATTTAACGAGGTTCAGTATTAGTACCTAGGTCCTCGGGCGCCGCTGAAGAAACTTTCCACCATCTTCAAAGAGAATTACAAACTTGTGGGCCATAACACAATTACCACAACTATTGGGCCAAACTGTAATTACCCAAATAGTTGGGCTAAACTGTAATTACCCAAATAATTGGGCAATACTATAAATACCCAAAATCAAAGGGGAAAAAAACAAATATTACAAACTTTAAGGTCCTTACTTAAAGGTCCTTAAACTATGAGGTCTTATATGTGGACCTTACAAATATAAGGAGGTGAAAGATATTTCATTTGGGACATATAAAACTCTCTCACATTGCTTCTTTTATAAGGGCCACATGAGACCCATGTTTTTCTCCTTACCAATGTGGGATCCTTGCATATGAGCCAAACAAAGAAAAAAAACAACAGGAATAATGCAAATGGAGTACAAGAATATGGTACATTCTCCTTAAACTCCTCACGTTGACTTTTTTTTTAATTTTTTCTTTTAAATTATTTTCTTTAATAATTAATACTTTTGTAGCTATTTATTTTCTAGGATTAATAAAAAAGAAGCTAATGGGTTTCTGCCAGGTTTAGTACTCCATTCTATTCATGTTGTCTACTATGAGTTCCCAGGCTAGTAGTGTGACATAGAAAAAATAAAATTCTCATTAGTATCATATCATATAAACAATTATGTTTTATTATTACTACAAAAAATTCTATGAAATTTCTCATTTGTGGTTTCAATAAAATCTTATCACGTTAGGAAAAGAGGGCCAATTACAAGGAGGCTATTTACTTTTGATAATATATGATGATTCTTTGATATAATTTTAATAATGACAAGCAGTAATATTTGGATAACTTAAAATTAACATTATTTTTATATTATTATTATAGCGTTACTCTATATATATATATATATACACGCACATATTATGGCATATATAGTAATGTGAATGACGTGATTTTTTAATCTAAGGGTGTGTGTAGTCAATAATATAATGACTTTGAATAATATTATGGCCTTCCTAATTAATTTAACGCTAAAGAAGAAATATGAAATGCAACGTGGCGAAGAATTGCATGACTTTCGACCCTGCGTAAATATTGTGACTTTCTTCTTATTAATGATCAATCACAACTGAACACAAACACAAAAGTCTCCCTCCATATTATCACCTTCATAATTTCACAAAATCTCTTGCACACAGTTGCACACAAACACAATCACCACGATTTTCTCACCATGGCGGAGCAGAAGGGCGGTGATTACACTCAGCTGCCCTCTGTGGTGGTTTTGCTTCTCATCACCCTCATGCTCCTCTGTATCCCTTGGCTTTCCCAAAGGCCTAAAATTGAAAGCCATGCCACCTTTTCAAATTCAGGAATGTTGATTGGATTGGTATTTGTTTTATTCATCATGACAATATGCCAGTCCTTCTGGCACAAGCCACAGAAGGAGAAGAAAAAGGAGAATGAACATTGAAGAAGAAAAAGGAGAATGGACATTTAAGGAGTTTAGAACAGAGCTAGGAGCTAAGAGAACAGTGCTAATAGTTAATTAAAAATAATAAACAACAGTTAATTATAGTAATGGTAATGCATGTAGTTCAGTGTGTTAAATGGACAAATTGTCTAGTAACAGAAGATGATATTTCAACGATATCACGTACCTTACTAATCAATTTGATATTCAATCTGACTCTTCCCTCTCAAAACAAATTTATTTATTTGAAAGACGATTGATCACTTAATAAATATGATTTTATGGTTGAAAGTTTGATAAATTTATTTATTTGAAAGACGATTGATCACTTAATAAATATGATTTTATGGTTGAAAGTTTGATAAATTGATCAACAGGTTGTAAATTAATAATACTACAAGTTTAAAACACAACCATATCCAGCGAAGTTACAATGAATAATTAATCAATGGGGAAAATTCAAAATATGCCCACATTTAGAAGGGCCTTTTCCCATAAATAATCTCTCTCAAGCTTGTTACATGGCAAAAATAAAACCAAAACTTTAAAAAAAAAAAAACGGGACTACGTGAGCAATTACTAGACCCCTAAAGTAATGTTAATGAACCATCTATGACTATATTCAACAAAATTCGAATTAAAAGTTTTTGAGAAGTTAGAATCGATGTTTGTCAATTTTTTTGTGTCAAGTGCTTCTTGGCACATAATAGTTGCATTGAGGATAATGACTGAGGCCTTTATATGTTCAATACATCAAGTAATTTCATAATTTCACGCCATATGTTGTTGTCTTCATGCTTTGAGATTGTCGTTTCAATTTGCATGGTTACATGTTTTTCAGCAATATTGCATTTTACACATCAATATTCAGTCTCATGATACCGGTGCCCTGTTTTTGCTTGTTATGGAATCTAAATCTTCTCCTCATTTGTCTTCAATACTATTGTTATATTGGTTACCTAGAACTTTACCATGATACGTATCAATGCACCTCTGAGGGTTCTTGCTGGATGATATATACCCTCAGGTTGTTGTCTCCTTGTGCCCGAAATTTTATTTTTCACTTTTAAAGTGGAGCACTTATTTAATTATGCGCTTGAAACAAAAAGTCTAAACATATAAGGATCTAGTTTATCATTCAATTCACCTTGGAAAAGGATGGTCTAGCATAAGAATAACTTTTGGAGATTGGTTGACATGAGATCGATTTACATCGTATTTGTATTGTGATATCTTTTGGGAGGTGAACATGACATTTCTCTTGAAATGTTTGATATAAACAATATCTCATTTCATTTTTTTTCTTTTTAGTATTTCAGAGTTGTAATTACTTCGAATGATATATTTAATTTTGTTGCTTGGCTGTTTGAAACACAAGTTGCGTAATGTTACAAAATCTGAATGCTAACAATCATTCATCACTCTCAACATTTTTTTTTTGTCTGAATCTAAATGACTCTCAATTTGATTGAATCTCATAAATGTATCTTTTGCTTTTTTATGTCTTGGTCTTAATAGCTTTTTTTTTCTGGATGGAAAATATGAAAATATGTAATTTCATACACGCACACTTATGAAAAGTCAAACTTTATATGAAAAATCAAGCATCTCTTAAGACTAATTAAAAAATTATAAGTTTAATAGTTAATAAATAATAAATTTATAAAATAATCCTGAGATAAAAACTTAAAAAGATAATTATTAACTGTGGGATATTCCACTTTTCTAAGTTAAAATTTGGCTCATGTAGGTTTAATATTCTAGGTTACAAAAATTTGATGTATAGGCAATTAAATTTAAATTTACAATTTTGGTTATAAGTGTTTAGGTAAATAGCTTGGTTTAATTTGATACAATTTAAGTGCTATAAGTTTAATTTTAAATATTAAAAGCGTTGCATGTAAGAAATCTGTTAATTTTTTAATGAAAATTTATATTATTTTGGATAGTGTCCTCGTTCTCAACTACAATCAAATGATCATGATTGGCTGGAAATTCAAGCAGAATAAGATAATAAACAATGGTTAAATAAGTTAAAATTTTTTGTTACATATTTTCATTAGCGTTATTATCTTTTTCTAGTATATATTAGGATTCAAATGTTTCAATTTAAGTATTTTATTTAAATTGAAAATCAAAATTTCAACCATGGGAAGCCTAAAATTAATTATGAATTGTTATATTTAATATAAAAATAAAATTACCTATTAATTCATATAATAAAAATAGATAAATATTAAATAAAATTTTAATGCATATCAATGTACTATATAATGCCAACCTGTTTGTATGGTGTGTTTGTATAAATTAGTTTGTAGGAGTATTATTCAGTAAATTTTATGATATTGTAAATAATTTTGCTAACCAAACCCATTCTTAATTAATCTCACATATATACCCACTATTTAACAACCATCACTCCTTTGTAAAAATATTTTACATCATTTTAATCATCTACCACTTCCATGCTGCATTAACCTCAAGTTGTACAACACTCACCACTATAAGAAATTAGGCCTTTTACCGCGGGCCAAAACTGCGGTAAAAAGCCTTATACGGCGGGCCTACGGCTGTTTAAGCCCGCCGTATAAAATGGCGCTGTAAAAAATAACTTTACTTTTTACTGCGGTTTTTGCCCATGGTAAAAAGGGTTTTAATCGTGGTCTAGTGGAAATTTTTTTACGGCGGGCCGATAGTCGACGATAAATAATTTAACGATGGGCGCCTGGCCCGCAGTAAAACCTTTTTACCGCGGGCTCCTCGCCTGCCGTAAAAATTGGTTGAATTTTTTACCGTGGGCTTACAGCCCGCCGTAAAAAGTGCCAAAAAAATTCATAATTTACTCCGAGAAACTATTTGTAATTTTTATGAAATCCGGGCCTATAACCATATTTTCACCTGTAACCATATTTTCAATCTATTTTTTTCTAATTAATTTAAAAAATTCATCATATGAAAACATGAACCAATAAAATGATATTCCAATAAAAAATAAGAGTACAACATAAAGTATATCCACGTACACATAAATTAATAAGTTATACATTCACATACAATATAAGAGTACCAGGTTTATTTGCAATCTCAACAATAATTGAAGTTTATTTCCAAATTAATAAGCCTTTGAGATTGCCCATGCAGCTTCTTTCTTAATCTCAAACTCAGCATTTTGAAGAAGATGAACAAGAGGTCTAATTATGTTAGCCTCGATCCCAGCCTGCAATAAACAATTCATTTATAACACGTGACAATACGTAATTGTATTAAAATTTTGCAAAACATAAACAAAATTTTGAAGACCAAAAGATCCAACCTAAATTCCAAAGGCACAAAGCTGTAAGTTACCTGAATTTGCTCCTTGTTACCAGCAGTGATGTTAGAGATAGTCCAACAAGCTTCCTTCTTAATACTCTTTTTGTAATTATTACTAAATAGATTCAGAAGGCAAGGCAATGCTTGACGGTTGATGATGCACTGAGTAGGGAGAAAAAAAAATTATCAGCTTAAAAGAGACTAAAATGTTCGAACTTCAAGAACGAGCTTCAAAATCAGCCCCTACTATTCTTCCTTTTTTATTGTTCGAACACAAGTGCAATTTTTAGCAACACCTTAACCAGTTTTCTTCATAAACAAAATAGATAAATGATTATTTTGGTTATAAAATAGATAATATTAGTAGAACAAAAGGGTGAACTCATACAGACAAGCGACACTACAATGCATCTAAAGCCATTAGAGGATCCACTTTAGTAGAAATATGAAACAAAAAAAGTAAGAAAAACATTTATTGTGGAAAATCTTACAAATGCATTCAAGCAGCTGGTTCAAGTATCAAAGAGTCCAACATGTATACTTAAAATAACAGAGAAATGAAAATCTACTAGCAACTTGACATAAAATTCATGAGATCTTTTATATTTCCATGTACAAGAATATTGAGCATCAAATTGATATCACTTATTAGTACCTGAGTCTGTATATCGTCTCCAGTGACTATATTTCCAACTGTTTGAAGTGCAGTTATGAGCACAGAAGGTGAAGGGTGCCTGAAAAAAGATACACGAGCTCAAGTTCACATCAAAAAGAATAAAACTGTACATTGAACAACCATAAAATGCCATATAATATATGAGAACTCACATTGGGAACTTGACTAGACGAGGACATACACGCGCTTCAATAACAGCTTGGATTTTGTCATTGGTGCCATCAGAAAGATATGAAAGCACCCAACATGCATTAGTCAAGACTTCTTCATCATTCGAATGAATAAGACGTGCAAGAGCTGGAAGTGCAGGTTTAACCTGTTTAAGACAAATGAAATGAATACTCATCCAACTATAGGAAAATTCATCTATGCCTAGTGATTTTATGTAATAGGATTGATATGCCAAATCAAACCTAATCAAAAGGTGGCTGTGGCTTGCCCCTGTAAAAATTTGAAAGCGTCCAGGTGGCATTTCTCAGCATAGGAAGCTTGGCATGTTCATTCAATTGCGCCATCAAAGGTAGTAAAGCTCCATTGCCAAGAACAAGATCATGACATTCAATTGCATGTTACAAGAAACTTACTTTTTACATCCATTGACAAGGACAACCTATCATCTATATCTACAGACTCAGACTTTTCCAGCTTCACAACTGGTGTAGCTTGGTCTAGAAGAGGTTAAGAACTATAAAAATGTCAATCAATAATCAGACAAAAATAAACTTGCACACGAACCAAAATACGAGGAACTCCTTCACATTAAATAAAAAACTCGAAGCATTTGACCTTAGCAAAGGAAATTTTTCTGAAAGAAAGAACTTAGCATTTAAAGTAGTTTATAATTCTCACATGAGATTTTTATAGAGCAAAAAAAGAGAAAAGGATACTAGCATAAGAAGTTAGCAACTTTTTCCTCTCCTTCCTTGGAGGTTTCCTATGCCCTGTACCACCATGCACATCCAAAATATATCTATCTATCAACCTATAAATAAGAAGACAAAAATGTAGATCTCATCACATTTTAAAAGCTGCAAAGAAATAACAAATGTATGAAATTATCATTGCATCAAACAGAAAATTTATCCAACCAAAATCTGGATTTGCTTCCCACCACAATTAGAAATGTAACCTAATTAACTAAACAGATTAAATCATACAAAAAATTCTCCAAGTCTAGGAACTTACCGTACCAGAGCAGCGCATGCAAAGAAACTGCAAAAACTGTTATCTTCTTTAACTATGCAGCCATTAATGAACTTCAGAAAGCAATTAACGACAAAAGAAAAGAAGAAAAAATTAAAAAACAAACTCGTTCAAACCGAGAAAATATTTCATTTTTATTTCCCAAGAGAGCCATTACTAACCAATTTCTTAGCGACCCACTTACACTCACTAAAGCGAAAGCTAACACTTTAATGTATCACTCTAGCATTGAAAAAAAAAAATCCCATTTGAAAGGAGTTGAACATAACTAATTGTTGACTTGCTTTGCTGTTACATTTGTCCTTCTTAGTTGGCTTAAACTAAAGCAACATAAAACATTCAGGATCACTAACTTGAAATTACATTATACAAACAGGCAATATTTGATAAAGATTTCAGGAAATTACTTGTCCTAGATGTGGCATTCGGTATCCAAGAATAGAACTCTGTATCATGTCCACATTAATGGTTTGGCCCCCCACATTGTATGCAACTTGAATCAGCCATAGATTTATGAATATAAAATGACCAGCCAGTTCATTTTCTGAAGCAAATTAACCAGAGAACTTACCTTCAGTAGTAAAGATATTCTTTTTAGATTATTTTTTGGAATCCCATAAACCAAAATTGCCTGCAAAACAAGAAATAACAATTGAGTTGCAGTGGTTAATAATCCCACAAAGAAACACACATTTGAGAAAGAGAAATATATGATAGCTTTAGAGACATTACATGCATCACCAAAGCATTGTGCACATTAATCCAGAAAGCTAGCTTCTCTTCATGTTTCATCCTTCTAGGGTCTACTTCTTCCAACCGGTAAATAAGTGATCTGCAATTGGGTAGTTCTTACATTAAATTACTTTTGCGCTAAGAGAATTGCAAATTTGCAATGTCTAAAAGCTATGTTCATAACAATAAGGTTAAGCATTTGAAATAATGAGAAGGCTCACCTGTAAAACTGTAGCTTATGTTGAATGTCTTTCAACTTCTCATTATCTCGACAAATCTTTTCCACCTTTGCCATTGTGGAGTAAGGTCCACTAAATTCCTTGGACTCCCTAATATTGAAAGGATAATCATAGAGTGAATTGATAATCCTTTTTCATTTTCGTCTTTCTTTCTCCCATACAAAATATATGAAAGAACAAGTACATCACCACCAAATAAAGTATGTGCAATAAATGCATGTTTTCTCATCACATAATGAACATATGCATTACAAACCATAGCGATTAATCTTTTTATTTTATCCACCTTAGTTTCAAAACTCCTAAGTTTACAAAATAAATTATCGTGCAACTAAGTTTTTCACAGAATTTTAGTCTAGTTTGGCAAATACTCAAAAATTTGCTTCATTTTCCCCTTTTTGATAGTAACATTATCTGAGGCGTAGTGAACAAGTCATTAAATATAAATTTTGGACAATTCAAGTCTAATATAAACAAATATTTTGGCATATCACTAAGGCATAAACTGATTTAAATAAAGAGTTTATCAAGGATTCTTATGATCAAGGACAGGAAGATGATTATTTCATTCTTTTATACTGGAAAGAGATGCAAACTAGAATATTTCCTTATATTTGAAGTAACAGAGAACATGGCAAATCCTTACCTTTTCAAGAGAAATTTGAATTTTATGAAGGGGTTTTCCATTCTGGCTCTGATTTCCAAACAGGTTAAGAACAACACTTGACTTTGTCCTGTCCATCTTCATGAAGAGGTGCAGAGTAATGATTGAGCTCTTAATAATCCTAATAAGATCAGAAGCAAGGACCACAAATTATGATTCTTCTTCCCCTGTCTCTTTCTCTTTTTGACCTGAACATGAAAACATAAATTATTGTGATTGTGCCAGACCCAGTAGACTGAGTTCGAGTTTTTAGAATGTAAGAGGAAAATAAAACCACGACTGAGTTAAATCAAATTTTCCAATGTATGGTGAATCCTTCCAAGAAATTTACCTTTTATATTAGGAACTTCTCCAAGTTCCCCAAACCCACAATGTCCACCACCATCCCAACCTTGTTCATAATCTCCAAATTCTCCTCCAACGACTTCACCTTCGGCTTTGGCTTGCTCCCCCTCTTCCTCTTCCTCTTCCTCAACACCTACTCGTGTTCGCTCTCCCCCGAATTCTCATTGAACAAAGACACCACGTCGTCGAACTGGGAGCTCTAGGAGAGGGATTGTTGGAGAAAGTTGAGGATGGAGGGGTTCTCGTGGTTTTCAGGGTCGAGATCGGGCGGGAGGGAGGAGGAGTGGGGCTATTTGGAGGAGGGGAGGAGGCCGGCAATGCGGTGGCAAAATTTGAGATTTGAGAGGAATTTGAGAGATGAAATTACGGATTTGAGAGGGAAGGATGAGAGAGAGGGGCGGAAAAGGGTGTAAAAAAGAGGGAATCGAAAAACAAAACATTTATATTAAAAGGGTTTTTTTACTGCGGGTTTTAGCAAATGCAGTAAAATTTATCTTTTTTACTGCAGGTGTGTAGCCCATCGTAGAATTTAAGTTTTTACTGCATTTTTAAAAGCCCACGGTAAATAGATGCAGTAAAAGCTTATTTTTGTAGTAGTGTCCCTTTTATTAGTTAGCTTTATGGTACTACTAATCAATCGTTTCAATTTTCAAGAGCAATACCCTTGGATTTTGAGTCTTAATTAACAATTAAATTTGTGTTTGGGGCATTTCCCTACAGACATCTGATGCCACCAGAAACCCTCTTCTATCACGTCTTCAAATGGAGGGATTGCAAATCAGAAATCATTTAGAGGTTTCTGCAAAGTAGAATACTAGAATTTTCTTCTTAATAATTTTCCTTTCCTAAACAAATAGTTCTAATTTGTCACTCATCTTACTTCTGTTATTCATCGGAATTTGTTTACCATCATAGTCACCTAATGTAGTAAATACTATTAATTAGAGACAACCATTAGGAGATTGAGTAATCCCACCGCAGCTAAAATAAAAGACAAGAAATAAATAATTATGTTAGAAATAACAATTTGGGTGGCAATGCCTTCCATAGTAAATAAAATAAACAATTTGGACGACTCAACCTTCCACAATAAATAAATTAAAAACAATAGAAAAAATAAGGCACAAAATTTAACGTGGTAAAACCCTCAATTTAAAGGAAATCTCCACAGGACAAGACCAAAAATATTTTACTATGAAGAAAATATTACAATCTCTCTCACAATTAGAATGGAGGAGATAACAAGGGAGAAAGAAGAGAAAAGCTTAATATACATAAGCTTAAGACAAATCAAAGGGGAGGAGGAGGCTCTATAACCAAGCCTCCCCACTTACATTTTGCTTCCCACCAATGTGGGATTGTGTGAAAGGCAAAAATGCTTCACACTTCACATTCTCTCACTTGATGGCATTTTTCCTTTCAGTCTTATCTCTATAAATGTTGCTCATGTCTCTAACAAGCCACAAGATGTTTTATACCAGATGAACTTGTCAGCATTGATTGGTTTAATCAATGCATCTACTATGTTGTCCTTCGTGTGGATTTTCTGCATATCCACTGTTCCATCTTCCACTATTTCTCATACATAATGATATTAAACTCCTATGAGCTTTATCCTTGAATGAAAGGTCGGATTCCTTGCGATATGCAAGGTACTCTAACTGTCACAAAATAAAGAAATCTCCTCTTGTTTGTGCCCGAGTTCCTCCAATAACTTTTTGACTCAAACAGCCTCCTTACAAGCTTGTGTAGCTGCCATATACTCTACTTCTATTGTAGATAGAGCCATAATAGTTTATAGTTTTGATACCCAGCTCACAGCACCTCCTACAAGTGTAATCACATAGCCTGTAGTGGACTTCCTTTTGTTAATATCTCCTACAAAATTTGAATCAACATAGCCCTTGACAATGAACTCTAATCCTCCATAAGATAGTGTAGCTTCAAAGGTCCCTTTGATGCATCTAAGGATCCTCTTAACAAAATTTCAATGCTTTCTCCTCGGATTAGCCATGAATCAACTACCAACTTCCACTGCTTGTGCAATGTCTGGTCTTGTGTAAATTATAGCATACATTAAGCTCCTCACTGCTGATGCATACGGGACTCGAGACATTTCCATTCTCTCTTTTTCATTGCTAGGACTCGTACTTGAGGATAATTTATGATTAATAGGAAGTATGGTGGCAATTGGCCTACAATCTTGCATGTTGAAATTCTTTTGAGATAGCCAAATCTTCATGTTTTTTCTGTCTCGGTGAATCTGCATCCCTAGAATCTTGTTTGGCGGTTCTAAATCCTTCATTTCAAATCCCCTAGCTAACTGTGCCTTTAATTCTTTAACTTGATCTTTGTTATTGCCTGCCACCAACATATCATCCATGTACAACAGCAAAATGATAAAGTCTTCCTCAAACCTCTTGTAATACGTACAATGATCTAAACTGAGCCTGTTGTACCCAAAGCTGATGATGAATGAATCAAATCTCTTGTACCAACACCTTGGCGTGTGTTTTAAGCCGTACAGAGATTTGGACAACCTAGGAACCAAGTTCTCTTTTCTT
This sequence comes from Boswellia sacra, assembly GCA_013180625.2. Lineage (NCBI taxonomy): Eukaryota > Viridiplantae > Streptophyta > Magnoliopsida > Sapindales > Burseraceae > Boswellia > Boswellia sacra. The sequence goes on from SNVD02013269.1 coordinate 462,773, forward strand.
TCTTTAATAAAACCTTTCGATTAGAGCGTATAAATTTCTTCTTCAAGTTCTCCATGAAGAAACGCAGTTTTTACATCTAACTACTCTAAGTGTAAGTCAAATGTAGCACACATAGGTAAGACTACTCGAATTGTTGTAAGTCGTACCACAGGAGAGAATATCTCGTTGAAATCAACTCCTTCTTTCTGAGCATATCCTTTGCCACTAGTTTAGCACGATACTGCTACACTTGATCATTGCCATCACGTTTGATCTTGTAGACCCATTTGTTTTCGATGGCTTTTCTTCCATGTGGTAGTGACACAAGTTCCCATGTCTTATTTTTGTCTAAAGCTTCCATCTCTTGATACATTGCTATCATTCATAGAGATGCATCAGAACTGTTTATAGCCTCCTAAAAGGTTGAAAGCTCCCCATCTTCTGTTAGGAGATGGTACGCAACATTGCTCGCCATCACATATTATAAATGTCAAGAAGGTTCCTTTCTTTCTCGAGTTGATCGACGGACTTCAGGTGCTTCAGACTCGACTGGTTCTTGATCATCGTGTTCTGATATTGCTTTAAAAGAAACTATTTCTTCCTGTATTGATACAGTCTCAACATTTTTCTTTGTGCTGTCACTTTCTTCACATTTAAACATGTCTTCTACAAAGACAACATCTCTGCTGATGACAACCTTATGGCCAGTAGGATCCCATAGGTGATACCCCTTTACTCCATCAAACATACCCCAAGAAGATACATTTCCTGGATTTTGGATCCGGCTTCATTTTTTCTTGGTCATGATACATCACATAAGCAGAACATCCAAAAATATAGAGAGGAATAATTAGTTGGCTTATTAGTACATATCTCCGTAGGTGTCTTCATCTCAATTGCTATTGATGGAGACCTATTTATCAAGTAACAGGCTATAGTGGCTGCTTCTGCCCAAAATGTTTTGGATAAACCCGCAGTCCTTAGTAATGCTTTCATTCTTTCTATGAGAGTTCTATTTATCTGCTCTACCACTCTATTTTGCTGTGGTATGTAAGCAACTGTCTTCTACCATTTTATACCTTCTTGACTGCAAAATGCGTCAAATTCCTTGTTGTAGAATTCTCTCCCATTATCTGTCCTCAAACACTTGATCCTTTTCTTGGAATCAAGTTCCACCTGTGCTTTGAAGGCTTTAAATACAAGAAATAGATCTGACTTATTCTTGATGACATATACCCAACATCTTCTAGAATAATCATCCACAAACAAAACAAAGTAATTTACTCCTCCTAGGAATGTAACTGGTGATTCCCAAACATCAGAATGAATCAAGTCTAGAATATTTTTACTAATCGTAATAGATCTGCTAAATTTCAGCCTACTCTACTTGCTAATAATACAATGCTCACAGAATGGTAAACTTATAGTTTTAATTCGAGAAAGCAGTTTTCGATCAGAGAGAATCTTCAAACCCTTTTCAGACATGTGGCCAAGTCTTCGATACCATATCATAGACAATTCTTCTCCAAAACTAGCAACAGCTATTTCTGCCTCCTGAACAGTTTCTCCATGGAGTATGTATAGGTTAGTAGTAATCTTTTCTACCTTCATCACCACAAGCGTACCTTTGACAACCTTCGTGATCCCATTTTTTGTATAGAACTCACTTCCAAGGTCATCCAACTTTCCCATCAATAGCAAATTTTTCTTCAAGCCAATCACATGTCGTACATCTTGGATAGTGCAAATTGTATAATCAAACATTTTTACTTTGATGGTTCCAATACCAGCAATTTTTAAGGCATGATCGTCACCCATGTAAACAGACCCTTCTTAGATAGACTTATATTGATAGAACTAATCTCTCCTAGAAGTCATATGACATGTTGCTGCTAAATCAATTAGCCAAATATCAGCAAACCTTTTTCTAGCTTTCGCGATCGTTGTTGCCTCGCTGCACAAGATTTTACCATCTCCTGAAGTACTTGCTACACAACCCTGAGATCCTAACGACTCAGGTTCTTTTCCTTTGCTAGTTCCCTTTCCATTCTTCTTAAGATGCCAACACTCTTTTTTCACGTGCCCTTGCTTTCCACAATGGTAGCATTTAATAAGCTTCCTTCCTTTGGACTTTCCCCTGTTCTGATTAACTCTCATTAGAACCACGTTTTCTTGATCTCTCTCTGTTGGTGGATAAGGTCTCTACTTGTTGAGAAGTCATTATTCTGTTTTTCTTATTTTTAAGTCTGCTTTCTTCTTCCAAGACAGTAGCCATAACATCATTAAAGACTATAGATGACTTCATCGAACCATTTGCCAAGTTAAGAATGAGATTATTAAATGAATCAGGTAGACTCTAAAGTAGAAGCTCAACACGTTCCTTCTCTTTTATGTTATGCTCCATCATTGAGAACTGAGAGAATAATATCTTTAAAGTGTTGACATGTTCAGTCACCGGAGTGATTTCTAACATACGAAGAGTGTACAGCTTCCTTTTTAAGAAAATTTTGTTGTGTAAAGATTTGGCTTCATGCAAGCTTGTCAATGTATCCCAAATCTCCTTTGTAGAGTTCAATTCTTGAATACTTGATAACACTTCATCTGTAACTGCTAGATGTAGACTTCCCATTGCATCACCATCTATCTTCTCCCATTTCTTTTCATCTTGCATACTTTCTGGTCTTCCATCAATTGCTTCAAGGCAATTTTCTTTTCTCAAGATAGCCTTTATTTTTATTTTTCATAGCCCAAAGTTGTTGTCGTCGAACTTCTTTATCTCAAATTTGGCTACCATTTGTTTTACAGTGAACAATACTGTATATATAAATAGTACCTTTGAATAGTATCGTACATGTGAATAGTAACAATATCCATAGATGACATCACTACTAAATAATAACCAGGAATAGTAATAAGTGTTGGTATGATTTAATATACACAAGAAAAGCTTCTAAGAAAGACTGGATGGGTCACAAGTAGTCCCACTTAAAATCCAATCTCCTTAGACTCTTATCGTCTTTTTGACAAAGCTTTCCTAGACATATATATAATCATACAAGTAACCACTCACTACCCTAGTCCTTGGCTCTGCCTTGGCAACTTGGTTCTGTTATCACTGTTAGAAGATTGAGCACTCCCATCGCAGCTCAAATAAAAGATGAGAAACAAATTGTTATGCTAGAAAAATAATTTGGGTGGCACTGTCTTCCACAATAAATAAAATAGAAAACTTTGGCGGCTCAGCCTTCCACATTAAATAAATTAAAGACAATAAAGAAAAATAAAGGCATAAAAATTTAACATGGTAAAACCCTTAATTTCAGGAAAACCTCCACAGGACAAGACTGAAAATATTTTATTATGAATAAAATATTACAATCTCTCTCACACTTAGAATGGAGGAGATAACGAGAGAAAAAGAAGAGAAAAGCTTAATACATAAGCTTGCAATAAATGAAAGGGGAGGAGGAGGCTTTATTATATAGCCAAGCCTCCCAACTTACATTTTGCAATGTGGGATTGTGTGAAAGGCAAAAATGCCTTCACACTTCATAACAACACAGAGAAAACCTGACTTGTTAACAACTAGTTTTTAGTGATTATTAATATTATTTTTTTTTTATTTTAATAATCACTACAATTGAACACACATAAAAAGACATTGTCATATGGAGTTGAAATCTAAAATAATGTACTCATGTAGGTAGGTAGGCAACGGATTTTGCGGCTGCAGGATTCTTTATCTTATATCTTCTAGTTCAAAAATTATATATAGTTATTGCATATTCTAGCTATATAGAAATGTTGTCACCCACTCTACTCGTAAAATATAGGAAAATATTGTAGCACCCCTTCAAAAATGTTAGTAATTAGAAAGATATTCCTCCGGAGAGAACTAAGCCACCCCACACCAAAAATTTACGAGTGTAAAGACATTTCTTCAAAATTCGGACCAACAAATGCTTAGCTACGTCAAAATTAATTAAACAAGAATCCTCAAGCCAAGCCACAATAAGCCAATCAATGAGCTAATGCTGACTAGACGTCGACGTCTAGTTGAATTAAACAAGAATCCTCAAGGTTCTTTAAATAGGAAAGTTGCAGCTACAAATATGAATAGAAAGAGCAGTCATTCCCATAGTGTTTTTACTTGTGTAATTGAGAGTACATGGGAAAAAGATTCCACAACTAACCTAAGGTTCGCAAGACTAAACCTAGTTGATCTTGCTAGTTCTAAGAGGTAAGTTTGTCCCAGTGCTAGCTGAATTATGCATGCATCAACTTGGATCTACATCTTTTTCTAATATTGGCCTTATTTCTACTCTTATAGGCAGAAAACTTCCGGTGCTGGGGGTGAACGTTTGAAGGAAGCTGCTAACATTAACAAATCATTGTCCATGCTAGGGTAAATTATCAAGTAGAACATCTTTTAAAACTTCTTCATATTTTTACTGATCTCAATATGTTGTTCTCCACTAGCTAGCTACGGTCAATATTATGGATATCTATTATTGTTTGTAGTCATGTAATTATGATTTTAGTGGATGTGGCGCATGGGAGGCCAAAACATGTCCCTTATAAGGATTCAAGGCTAACATTTCTTCTCCAGGTTTAATCTGAGTATATCCTCAGCTTAATTTGTTTTAAATTTCATTGTCCATAATGTAACGCTTTCCACACAATGAAATGCAGGATTCTCTTGGTGCGAACTCAAAGACAATGATAATTGCTAATGTCAGCCCTTCTGTTTAGTTAGTTCATATCATAATAAGTTTGGAAACTGACAAACTGCATTTCTATCATTGCAACTACTACACAATCCTCGAGTCAATATTAAACTTTTTGTTTTATTGCATTTTGCAGCTGTGCAGCTGAAACACTGAACACCTTAAAGTTTGCTCAACGAGCAAAACTTATTCAGAGCAATGTAAGCTCATTTCTATGATTAGTGCAGTGTCTAATTTCCTTGAAGGCATTAATAAAAATTTTATCTAATTTATCTTCTCTCTTCATGGGAAAGGTGCAGTTACTAAAGACAAGGTGTATAGTGCTTGTACATTTTCATCTTAGCTACAAATCACATATATATTCGTCAATTAAGGCATATACAGATGATAGTGTTCTTCAAGTAAGCATTCTATATGTGTACTTAGCTTGTAAATCATATGCTTTGTTTACATTGTTTATTCTGCATTGTTACATTGTTTGATTTGCTGCTTTCCTTGCATTGTACTATTTGATTTATTGACTTCCTTTTTTGATTTACTTTACAAAATTAAATAATATTGGGCTGATGCAAGCAAAGGGCCGATATCAGCCCAGTATTATATATTTATAATAATAAATACATGTCGATTTTTAACACTCACATATTATTTAGACAACTTTTCACTTATAAACCCTCGTCTTAGGTAGGCAAATAGCTAAAATACATGTCGGTTTTTACCAGACAAGGGACTGACAAAAAGGCATCGACACAAATTTATGTCGGTTTGACCAACTGACTCGTATAAAATACACGTCAGGTCCATAAATGTCATATTAAAACCGGCATGTATACATATACATGAAGGTGAAAAACCGACACATATGAGGAATTTTCTTGTAGCGGTCCTTGTTAATTTCTTAGCTTCGCTCTCTCCCTCTTCACAAATATTCAGACCTTAGTTAATCAGTTAGAAGCATCGAATAATTATTAACATTTTGTCTTCACATTCTATAGCTACCTAGAAAAGATCACTTTGGGCCAACTAATTAATTTCTCTCGAGCTCCACGAGTAGCAATTAATTATGCAGACATACCGGAGGCCCTGATCTATATAATGTTTCAGCGTGCATGCAAAACCTTCAACAATTTCTTGAGATCACAAATTAATAGACACCTCTATAGATGGGAAGCCAGAGAAGCTCGGCAAATGGCCACTGAAGCTGCTGAGATGATGCTACGATGTGTCTTTAATGGAAGCATATATCAATGTATGATATGAATATTTAGTGAAAGGCTTTATACTCGCAACTGCAGCCGCGCGCTGCACAGGCTAAAAGATGTTTATTCCGATACTTGTTCCCAGAGAAGGAATGTCAGGAAGCAGGCGTGAACAGATCAGCATTCCTTGTTATCCATAGCAACTCCTAAATGCTCTTATTAATCTTCTCTTCGTAATGGCTCGTGATCTAGAACCAGAGAAGTAGCGGACTGGGCTTTGTGCACATATATGACACAAAACAAATCGAGTAGAGTTGCTCGAAAATATACAGAGAGTATAAGAAAAAGGTTAGAAACAGAAAAGCTTTTCAACTAATTTTTCATTTCTATACTTCTAGCTAGGTTTCCATTGCTCTTCAAGATATAAATTATAGAGTTATCTTGCGCATGGAGTTCTATACTAGTTATATTAAAAGTATAACCTGTAAATTCAGCCAAGTTTAGTGTAATTCTTGATTCATATCTCTATTCAGTTACGTCATCTTTTGCCTTTAGCATAATACTATGTCAAACACATCAATAACAAGTTGATTTCTAAATTAATTGAAACCTGACCTATTCTTTCTCATTTTTGGTCGATCTTTTGCAAAGCCTACATTTCATTATAATTTAGGATTTACAAGAAGGAAAAGGTGGGGGGGACTTGACTCAACTAGAACACGTTTTAGAGATATTACAGTGTCATTGTTTTTTATGGATGATTAATTGGTATGCTGATCTTAAGGAATGGCGAGATACCCATTGGCATGCAATAAAAGCCTGAAGCCTTCGACCTTTTGTTTCTTTGTTTGCGAGGCCGGGAAACCATACCATGGGCGATTGTCGAAAACATTATAGGGATTAATTTGGATTGCCTTACTTCACATTAAAGTTATCCTTGTATAATTCATTTTACAGTTTTGGTTCCTTCTAGATAGAGTATAAGATACTATATCTATATACACCAAACTTGACGGCATTAAAAAAAAAAAACTAAAAAAACGACTCATAACTTGACGATGTTTCCAATGTTAGAATTGTGGCTCTTTAGCCATTGTGTGTGTGTGTGCAAGGATCCCACATGGAGTGGGAGTCTTTGTGTTGGAGAGACTTGGGCTTATAAATAAAAGCCAAGTCTTCTCACTTTGTTGTCCCATTAGAAATTCTCCTCCACCCTCTCTATTTGTAAGGTCTCACATATAAGACCTTATTGTTTAAGGGCCTTTCATTAAGGACCTTAAAGTTTGTAATATTTGTTTTTTCCCCTTTGTTTTGGGTATTTGTAGTATTGCCCAATTGTTTAGGTGATTACAGTTTGGTCCAACTATTTGGGTAATTGTAGCTTGGCCCAATAGTTGTGGTATTTATATTGTGGCCTAAAAGTTTGTAATTCTCTTTGAAGATAGTGGAAAGTTTCTTCAGCGGCGTCCGAGGACGTAGGTATTTATACCGAACCTCGTTAAATCTTGGTGTTCTTTCTATTTCTGCATTGTGATTGATTGGTTACCTCTTTAGTTACTATTATATTCAATTATCTAGCATAGTTTATGTTGCACTTTTGGTTGTTCTGTTGGTTATCGCTTCCGCTGTGCATAACAATTGATATCAGAGCCGAAGGTTTTGGGTAGTTAGTGGCTATTTCATTGAAGCACTTACTACTGTTCTGGGCTATTGATTTTGGATTGCTAGTTATTGAATATAATAGTTTGTTGGAGCTTGATTATTGGTGATTTGTGTATCGAGCTTATTTGTGAGAGGTAGTGATGGCGTCATCGTCGACTGTATTAGAAAAGACAATGATTATGAAAAATACAAAAATAGATACATTGATAGTGAAAGGGCGTAGTCCAAGTAGGAAACTAGGAAAAAGGGGAAAATCTTGATCAAGGGGTAAATTAGAAAAAGATGAGTGTGCCTTTTATCGTGAGAAAGGGCATTAGAAGAAAGATTGTCTTAAATTGAAAAAGAAAGATAAGGGCAAGACTATTTCTGATGCATGTGTTATTGAGCGTGAGGATGATAGTGATTTTGATATAAGTCTAATTGGTCATCCATCCACTTCTGGTTCTGATGAGTGGATTATGGACTCGGGTTGTACTTATCATATGTGTCCACATAGAGAATGGTTCTTTCAGTTTGAAGAGCTTGATTATAGAGTTATGTATATGGGCAATGATGATATTTGCCATACTACTGGGATAGGTTCGATCCGTTTGAGGAATCATGATGGACTGGCTAGAGTTCTGACAAATGTTCAGTATGTACCGAAGTTGAAGAAGAATCTCATCTCTTTGGGAGCCTTAGAATCTAAAGGCTGTGGTATATCTATTCGAGATGGTATTCTGAGGATTACTTCAGGCGCTCTTGTGGTATTGAAAGGCACTAGGAGGAACAACTTGTATTATTATAATGGTAATACGGTTATTGGATCAGCGGCTATGGTTTCTGATAATGATACAGATTCAGAGATCACGAGACTGTGGCATATGCGTTTGGGACATGCAGGTGAGAAAGCCTTATTCAGTTTGGTGAAGCGAGGCTTATTGAAGGGTGCAAAGACCTGCAAGCTGGATTTCTGTGAGCATTGTGTTCTGGGAAAGCAGAAGAGAGTGAAATTTGGCACCGCTATTCATAATACCAAGGGTATTCTTGATTATGTTCACTCAGATGTGTGGGGACCTACTAAAACCGCATCTATGGGAGGTAGGCACTACTTTGTTACTTTTGTTGATGACTTTTCCAGAAGAACTTGGGTGTACTGTTTGAAATCAAAAGATGATGTACTTTGTGCTTTCCTTAAATGAAAAAAGATGATTGAGACACAAACTGACAAGAAGATCGAGCATCTCAGAGCAGATAATGGTGGTGAGTATTGCAGTGATCAGTTTTTGAAATTGTGTCGAAATGAAGGTATTGTACGTCATTTTACTGTTAGAGGTACACCGCAGCAGAATGGGGTGGTAGAACGCATGAACCGGACATTGCTGGAGAAAGTTCGGTGTATGTTGTCTAATGCTGGGTTAGGCAAAGAATTTTGGGCTGAGGCTGTGACTTATGCGTGTCATCTCATTAATCGTCTACCTTCAGCTGCTATTGGTGATAGAACTCCATTAGAGGTATGGTCTGGACAACCTGTTTCTGATTATGATTCTTTACATGTTTTTGGTTCCACTGTATATTATCATGTGAAAGAATCTAAGCTGGATCCTAGAGCCAAGAAAGCGATTTTCTTGGGATTTGCTTCAGGAGTAAAAGGATATCGTCTATGGTGTTCTAGTTCGAGGAAGATTGTATCCAGCAGAGATGTAACATTTGATGAGTCTTCAATGTTGAAGAAATCAGAAAACCAGACAAAGGTGAATGGTACTCCACAGCAGGTGGAGCATACTCAGCAGTAGGTGGAGTTTGAAATGACAACATTGAACCTAGTTAGATCTGTTGAGACAGATAATGGTACTTCTGTGACAGAGGAGGATTTGGGAGATGATGGAGAGGGTTCTACTCAAGAACCTCAACAGCAACAAGAATCTATTGCAGTTAATAGGCCAAGACGTGAGATTCGTAGGCCTGCTCAATTTGCTGATATGGTGGCCTATGTACTTCCAATTGTAGATGCTGATGTTCCTTCTACTTATAGAGAGGCAGTCAGATGTTCTGAAGTTGATGAGTGGAAGACAGCTATGAGCGAAGAGATATAGTCTCTTCAGAAGAATGAAACTTGGGAGCTAGCTCAATTACCGAAGGGTAAAAAGGTAATTGGGTGCAAATGGATATATGCAAAGAAAGATGGATTTCCTGACAAGAATGACGTCCGCTACAAGGCAAGGTTGATAGCTAAAGGCTACGCTCAGAGGGAAGGAATTGACTACAATGAGGTATTTTCTCCAGTTGTGAAACATTCTTCCATTAGAATTTTGTTGGCCTTGGTAGCTCAGATGAATATGGAACTAGTTCAATTGGATGTAAAAACTGCATTTTTACATGGTGACTTGGAAGAGGAAATCTATATGACTCAGCCAGAGGGATTCAAAGTTGCTGGTAAGGAAAATTTGGTTTGCAAACTGAAAAGATCGCTTTATGGTTTGAAGCAATCTCCCAGACAGTGGTATAAGCAATTTGATCGGTTTATGATGGGTCAAAGGTACACAATAAGCAAATTTGATAATTGTGTGTATTTTCAAAGGCTACGTGATGGTTCTTTCATTTATCTACTCTTGTATGTTGATGATATGTTGATAGCATCGACGAATGTCAAAGAAATTGCAAAGTTGAAGACTCAGTTGAACGAGAGTTTGAGATGAAAGATTTGGTGAAGCTAAGAAGATACTAGGCATGGAGATTAGCAGATATAGAGAGAGAGAGGTAAGATTTGTTTAACTCAGAAGTAGTATCTGAAGAAGGTATTACAGTGGTTTGGCATTACAGAGCAGTCAAAACCTGTAAGTACCCCACTTGCTCCTCATATGAAGCTCAGTACATCTTTATCTCCTAGTACAGATGAGGAACGAGAGTATATGTCTCGAGTTCCATATGCTAATGCAGTTGGTAGCCTGATGTGTGCTATGGTGTGTACAAGACCTGACATTTCACATGCAGTTAGAGTTGTAAGTAGGTATATGCATGATCCTGGTAAAGGACATTGGCAAGCAGTGAAATGGATTCTACAGTATTTGTTGAGAACCATAGATGTTGGCTTAGTCTTTGAGAGGGATGATACATGTGGTCAGTATGCTATTGGTTATGTTGATTCAGATTATGCTGGTGATTTGGATAAACGTCGGTCGATAACCGGTTATGTGTTTACTCTTGCAAGAGTACCAGTGAGTTGGAAGTCTACTTTACAGTCTACAGTGGCTTTGTCTACTATAGAGGCAGAGTATATGGCAATGATAGAGGCTGTGAAGGAAGCTATTTGGTTACAGGGATTGCTGGATGAATTGGGAATTGGGCAGAAGAAGATCAGTCTTTATTCTGACAGTCAGAGTGCTATCCATTTAGAGAAGAATCCAGTGTTCCATGTTCGTACGAAGCATATTGATGTTCGATTTCACTTTGTGCGGGAGATTATTGATGAAGGGAGAATCTTACTTCAGAAGATTGAGACTGCCGAGAATCCCGCAGATATGTTGACTAAGATTGTGACAGCGAACAAGTTCAGTCATTGTTTGGACTTGATCAACATTGTATGAGTTTAACCGCGTCATTGGGCGCATTTGGAGGCGTTGCAGTTGTGATAGAGAATGTGGAAAAAAGAAGAGTCTTGTGGTGGAATGGCTAAATCGCCAAAGTGGAGAATTGTTAGAATTGTGGCTCTTTAGCAATTTTGTGTGTGTGTGCAAGAATCCCACATGGAGTGGGAGTCTTTGTGTTGGAGAGACTTGGGCTTATAAATAAAAGCCAAGTCTTCTCACTTTGTTGTCCCATTGAAAATTCTCCTCCACCCCCTCTATTTATAAGGTCTCACATATAAGACCTCATAGTTTATGGGCCTTTCATTAAGGACCTTAAAGTTTGTAATATTTATTTTTCTCCCTTTGTTTTGGGTATTTGTAGTATTGCCCAATTATTTGGGTGATTACAGTTTGGCCCAACTATTTGGGTAATTGCAGCTTGGCCCAATAGTTGTGGTATTTATATTGTGGCTCAAAAGTTTGTAATTCTCTTTGAAGATAGTGGAAAGTTTCTTCAGCGGCGCCCGAGGACGTAGGTATTTATACCGAACCTCGTTAAATCTTGGTGTTCTTTCTATTTCTGCATTGTGGTTGATTGGTTGCCTCTTTAGTTGCTATTATATTCAATTATCTAGCATAGTTTATGTTGTACATTTGGTTATTCTGTTAGTTATCACTTCTGCTGTGCATATCATCCAAACCGTTAACAAACTCTTTTTTATTTTTTTCCCCTTCCGTTGTGATATGAGGCTCCCTTGTTGTCACATGCCCTTTTGGCCTCCTCAAAATTGGAGATTTTGGAAGAGAGATATCAGACACGTCTCTTTTAATTGGCAATGGGTCTACCTAGCTAGTAAGTCAATGTCCTTATTAGAATCATTGAAAACGTCTATTATTGGGCAACTAGCTATTCTGTAAGTCGGCAAGTTTACTTGACGGAAATTAAAAAAATCACAAGAAGATCTCTATTTATTGATATCACTTTTTCCACAAATTAATTGACAGACAACGGGTTAACTGCATGCAACAATATTCAAAGTAAAATTAATTAGATAAACTCAAAAAACAAACAACACGAATATGTTTTTTCAATGAACTAATTTGTCATTTTGTTTACCGTTTACCCTCTCTCTCTCTCTCTCTCTCTTTTGTAAAGTGATTTACGATGCAAGAGATGAGAAAACACAAGAAAAAATAAAATTAAATTAAATTTCATAAGTTTTATCTATTCACATAAAAAAAGGAAAAATATAATGGTTACTTTGTAACGTCTCCGATGTGGTACAACTGAAACCGCGCTCATTTATTCCTTAAATATTCAATATTTCACAAGTATTTAGAGGTGGCCAAAATCTTGGTTCTCAAACTGGAATGTAAATGGAATCTCCAATATGAATCAACACAGAAAGCGATAACAAACCTGGCACCCGTCCATATAAAAAGTTTTAGGGACTAGGTGGAGAGATATTACTCCAAAGAAAACTATGCTTGACCCAGGTAATTATGAATCCAAAGCCAAGTCATGCCAAGCCACTCTCAATTTTTAAGTCTCTCGCAGTGTCCAAACTGCACAGACACTGTCCGCAGAGGTCTCACACTACGAACTATGAAGCTTCCTCATTTTTACAGTTCTAAAAAGAACCAAGTGAACACCATTACTTGCAATTTTGATAGAAGTTATTACGCCCACTTAAATGATTATGCGGCACTAAAAAAAAAGGGCACCGCAAATTACTGGCATTTCCTGCTCTTTATGAAGTGACAACCTAATGCTTAGTATGCTCGCGGAATATTAACAGTTTCAGTCTTTTCCACTTCGTTTCTTGGCTACATCCAACTATCAGACTAGGCATGAAACTGAACTATATATACATACACACACACTGGAGGGAGAGTTCCTTATAAGAATTCAGAAAATACTTTTTGAAAATGTACATTTATCAATGCACTATAAATATTTATCAACTACGTATCATTTTTAAAATTAAAAAAATAAATAAAACAAACGATGTATTCTTAATAAATTTTGAAAACAAAAATAAAAAAATATTAGAAAATAGTCGCATTTAAGTTTCTTAGTAAGAAACCATATATACAAAATTAAGAAATTGGCCATACAGAATAATCTCTCATCAATCAAATATTTGCCAGACCTCCGACTTTGATAAGAGAAAACCGTCGTAGCAGAATTAGGTGGCAGTTGAAAATAAAATTGTTTACACCTAGCACAATATTCAGCATTAATATTTTCCCTTCCAATGTGAGGATCAAACTTTTTCATGGACACAAATGGGAAACAAATCCCCTTATATACCAAGTTACTCTAATTTCATTTTGCCGTTGCTGGGATCTTATTTCCTAAGAAATTAATAAGGAAGAACTAAGCATTCACTATTGTTCTTATTCATTATTTGTCAGGCTCTTATCTGATCAACACAAAAATAAGACCGGATTCAGTTGTTAGATTAACATCAAGCTTTACTTAATTTGTCTTTAAAAGTAAATGATGAAGACTAATGATATTCTATTTAAGATTTATAGTCCATGAGCAAAATATGTAGCACTCTCTCGAAGTCAAGAATACTCGTTTAAGATGTGGTGTTGAATGTTGGGTCAATCATAAATGATAAATTAGCTGAGGCTTTGATACTATGGCAGGTGGGGTTCCTCCTTGACATTGCACGAAGGATGAGTGTGCATTCAAATGGGAAGATGGAGAATCCGCACATTCAATTGATGAAAAAGTTCCTGAGCAATAACATACCACAAATTACTACCCTATAATCAATCAAGTTAACCGTTTCGGGACTAAAACTTTTAAGAGATAATGGAAATTTCAACAACTTTGTGATGTTGGCTTTCTTTTTGTTTTTTTACGTCTCCAGTCTTGGATTGATTTAAGTGATTAATTGACAATTTAAAGGTCCATTTGTGGAACTATAACTTCTCTTTCCAAATACTTTTGTTGAAAATTCATTTAAACGGTATAACTTAGTCAGAAAAGACTTCTCCTTGAACCAAACTATGCTGTAAACTAAACCAAACTTCTTCAATAAATTCTGAAATTATTAATCAAGCCTAGGCACAAGTTCCAATCCCAAAACTCTTAAATCTCTCTAGATATCTGTGGTCGTTAATTAGGCCATATAGTAGTCAAGTCTTCAAAGTACGGAAGCATATCTTAGGTTATATCGTTTAATTACCTCGTTTGCTTACAAGAACTCTCGAGACCAACCTCATCCTTTGGACTTTTTTGGGATGGAGCACTCCCAAGTACAACCCTTTTTCACCACAACGCTCCACCTAACCAAATACCTCCCAGAAACATCGCGACATCCTTCTCTATATAAACACTTGAACAAAAGCGCAAAAGGTTCAACTTTCAACATAAAATATCAAAGAGGCAACCCCCTTCCCCCATACCCCCTCCCCCTCTTCCCCTCACTTCACACACGCACAAATACAGGTCACATAAATTTCAGAGAGAAGGAAAGTGAAGAGAAGAGAAGATGGGCACTAAAGCAGCCAAGATGATGCTTCGGTGTGTCTTTGTGGGAAGCCTATCATGTGACACAGAGATCCAGCGGAGGCCATACCATAGCAACTGCAGCTGTAAGCTGCACAAGTTGAAAGGTTTACAGGCAACAGCTTCCTCTCGAGAAAATAAAATTTCTTTCCCCAAGAAAAAGCTATGGAAACAATGTTCCTTACATGTAGTAGCTTCCAAGTTCTCTTCTCCTTCTTCTCTTCTCTCTTATTCGTATATCAGGAACATGCAAGGTGCGAAGGGACTTCCGCCCCGTATAAATGACATAAAATTGAGGAAGGATTTATGCGTAGAAAAAAGGTTATGAAAATCTGAAGCTAGCCAAGTTTAATTTATAGTTTTAGTTCTGATTTATTTGTCTAGTTATCTCATGCTGCTCATGCCAATGAAATTGCCAAGAGGCATGGGTGCAGTGAATTCTCCAATATCTTGATTAATGCCTGTAAGAATACTATTCTCTCTCTCTACATATAGTTGTTTGTTTGTTGTAAATAATAGTTGCAGATGCATATATAGATCGATAAACAGAGATTTGACTTGTTTCGGCATTCATTGCGTGCATTTGCCTGTGAAGAAGAACCCCATGTAGGTAGTTGCATAATTTGACTAACATAATTACATATAACAAATTAAAGGTTTTGCTTTGTACATAGTCGATCGGTCGTGTCATTTATATGCTTTATTTTGTTTCGTCTAGTAGCAACTTACTGAAAATATATACTATGACATCAGAATATACGTACAAAAAGAGTAAAGGTTTTATTTTAATAGAGTATTCCAAGAATATATGTTAAGAAAAAAATTTAAGAAAATCATCATTTTTTATGCAACTGAGTTGTCAAAATGTCTTGTCTTTTATTTCACCGATTCATGTCTACCGAAAATCTCAATGTACTTAGTTTGAATCAGGAGAAAAAAACTAAAATCCACGTTGTTTGGAAATCCTCCACCTCTCCCCATCTTCTGCTTGCTGCTTTCTCTGTATTTTTTGTACAACAGGATTTTTATTTTGCTGTAGGATTTCCTGTTATATACGTTTAATTATATGTATGAATTCCTTCATCTTTCCACAAACAGGCCAGTGATGGTTTTTAGTTTCAGGTCATGGATTAACATAGAATATTGCCCATGTTAACTTCTAAAATCACAGATAAAAGGTCGATCCAGTTCCTCTTCTAGCTTTATGCTTTTGGTGCGGTGTGATTATGAATTGAACTAATAATTGGAGATATAAGAACCGGTAGTTTTGGCTTATACGGAAAGACCACCTTGACTTGGACAGAATGGAAGCCAGCAGAAGCTGCAGGAAGCAAGATGACTCTTTTTAAGGCATGGATCTGTATAATCCCCAAAGCCAAAAATCCAATCAACACGAAGGATGTGTCATGAGTAAACTGCTATATTGCAAGCATGATTTTGAAGATTAATTATTCAGCTAGAACTCGACTCTGCGAGCATCAGCATTGCATCAGGGAATTATTATTCTAACATATTTGTCAGGCACATGCACATTGCTATGTACAATATTTTGCAATTTGTTTATGATCAATACAATTTATTGGAAGAATCAAATCCATTTGAAAGATGATGAACTTGTTAAATAAGATGACGTCGGATCTTTCTTGTCGCTAAAGATTCATCCTGATGATTATCCCATAATCTGGCATGGTAAGATCTTTACACAATCGCCAATCTTTTCCTTCTTTTTTTTTTTTTTTACTAGTATTATTCTTTTGGAATTAGATTAAATAATTATAAGATGTCCCAAACAAACCAAGAAGTTATATAACGGTATCAGGCAAATTTTTAAATATTTAACTGTGCTCTAGGACAGCCAAAAGAAAATCATTTTTATTAGCGATATTATATATAATATTATTCAATAAAACTTAAGCCTGCCCTTGGAACATCAATGTTAATTTAGTTATAGTTTTGTCCTTTCCTCCTCCCTACTTCAAGAACAAGAACAGGGAGAAGGGTCTAAAGATAAAACAGCCGAACTAACGGACAAAGGATCGTTTGGTTAACAAGCAGCGCCTTTTGGCCGTTATTGGCCGACGGGACTCGGGAGTGAGCCGTGTCGCTGTTACGAGCTCACGGGCGCCCGTTACCCGTGGGAAACATTTATGAATACTTTCTATGTTTAATTTAATTAAATAATCAGAATATTAAAACGATCTCCCAAATTTAATTATTTTAACTTATCTGCATTATATATACAAAGAATTACGAAAAAGATCAAATTTAAGGACCGGTTATAAAAATAGATTAGATGTTAAAAATTAGTTTCTCATGATCCAGTCAGATACTGAGATAAGAGTATTCACAATATCTAAGAGTCCGACAATAACAAGAATTGAATGCCAGATGATCAACATATCATATTACATGTAAATTTTCGCAAACTGGTTTATTTATCATAGAGCTTCGTATTTTTTTACATTTTCCCTATAAATATCCGTTTACATTTTTAGAAGATTAGGAAGGCCCCACTTTTACTTCCCTCCGCTCCCTAAAGCCACAAAACCAACCAAATCAACGATGACTCATGGCTTCCCTTCAAACACCTTTCACTCCTCCACTCCTCTCCCCCACCACCGCCATCTCTCGCCGTTCCCTCCTCCTCGTCTCCTCCTCCCTCTCCCTTCCTCCCCCACCAATCGACACCACCATCACTGACCGTGTCTTCATGGACTTTTCCCTCTGCCCTACCTTCTTCCGTCCCGAAAGTGATGATTCCCTCTGCACAGACTCCTCCCCCTTGGGCCGCCTCGTCATCGGCCTCTACGGCCACCTGGTCCCCACCACCGTCGCCAACTTCAAGTCCATGTGTACTTCTTCCACTTACAGAAACACCCTTGTCCACAAAATCTTCCCCGGCCAGTTCTTCCTTGCTGGGCGCCAGGCGCGCAAAGAGAACAAAGGTGAAATCCACCCGCCATTGGAGTTCTTGTCTCGTAACGCTGAGTCCGTCGATTCCAAGGCGTTCTTATTGACTCATTCTAGGCCTGGTGTTGTTTCTCTCTGTTTGTCTGAGAATGATGACGATGATGACATCAAGCTCGACCCTGATTATAGGAATGTTGAGTTCTTGATCACCACTGGGCCTGGTCCTTGCCCCCAGTTGGATAACAAGAATATTGTTTTCGGGGCGGTTCTTGAAGGTGAGTTTCTGCTTGAATGCACCAAGAGAAATAGTAGTTTACTTCAGTTTTTGTTAGTTTAAGGATTGAATTTCATGAATTGTGGTAGTTTGACACAAAAGCTTTTCTTTTTCTTTGGAAATTTTGGTTATTTGTAAGGTTCATGTGCTGGAAAGAGCTAATTGAAAATTTTGTTTTGGGGATTCTTGTTCATGTTTGGGGAAAGACTTAAATTGTGTTTAGCCCTATGAAATGAGGGCTTCAATCGTCATTCAGTCATTGCTCTGTCCCACCAGCCAACAATTTGTATGAATTCTGTTGTGGAAAAATTTTTAGCAGTCTGATTATTATTTTGGTTTGGTGTGCTTTTTTCTCATGTTTGTAAATGTTAATGCCTGTTGTCGAATTCAATAATGCATTTTCCTTTTACCTTTGACCCCACTGTAATTTTTTAAAACCATTTTGACTGATTTATGTCTTCAATTAGAGCAAATGATGTTGATTGTTCTTAGGTTTGGCTTGTGTTCTTCTTTATGCTCATTGGATTCATTTGGGTTTGTTAAGTTGCACTTATTTGCTTTGCAGTAGGCTGCTAAATTGAGTTCCTTTTTACTTATTATATTTTTGAAGAACTCTTCCAAGAATTCCCTTTTCCTTGAGGTTTTTACGTGTTGAACTTTTAGATGAATGCCACCGGTAAACTGTCCATTTTAATGTTATAGATTGAAATATAAGTCCCTGCATTTGCAAGATAACACTCGAGTTCCTGTTATTTTAAAGCAGTCTAGACCGTATAAATTATGTGTTAATCACTAACATCAGCAAAATTATGCGGCCTATTAGGGGACATAAAATGTATCACAGGCGTATGATCATCATGAGTTTCAGCACCTTTCTGAGGTATATTTGGATCCATTTGTTTGCAACTAGCTTTTCATAATTGAAAGTTTCTGTTGGGTTTATATATGAATACATATATATTTATCATGTCAGAGGCCCTTTTAGTGCAATCTTAGCTCATGTGGTGATTACGCTTCATTTCTCCTTACATTCGGATGACTGTGTCAGTATTGTGTACTGAATACTCCTGGTAAATTCTGCAGACATGCATGGTATCACTTTCAGTTGTGATGTTGATAGTAAATAATAGTCCCTGCTGCATGCACAAAGGGTTAATTTGTGAGAAATATTATAGATAGAAAGAATTTGCACGGCCACTATGGAGGAGTTTGCACATGACCTCGTACTTGAACTTTGTTTCAGGGTTGGATGTTGTCACAGCCATAGCTTCCATTCCAACATACAAACCATCCGAAAGAATTCAGCAGTACAATGATCTGGCCGCATTTCTTGGAGACAAAAGAGCGCAGCAAGCTCGCGCCATATGGAACAGACCTCTTAAAACTGTGTATATAAGTGACTGTGGAGAGCTCAAAGTGACAAAACCTTCCCTTTCTCCTAGTCTACCTTAATACAAATATTCTTTTATTCAGACCTTTTCTATATTCTGTGCAACACTTGAATTTAAATATTTTCATTTTGAAAAGATTTTGTACTGAGATGAGTTTATAAATTAAAAGGAAAATACGAAATTTTAAGATCTTTATTTTCCTCGACGGTCTATACTATAGCTCCACTGGGTGTTGGCTTCTGTAGAATATTGCTTCTGGAACTATCATCAAGGGCAGTGTAGCTAGTCAAGGAACGACAAATGCACATGAAAACTTGGACTGAAACCAAGTAATCATTTCTAAGTTTGGGCCTAAAAGTCGTTCACATTGAAGCTCATCTCAGCTATTAGCCTTCATGTCATAGGCAGTTACAGGAAGCTTTATCTCCTTCAATGTGGGCTGGGTAGATGAAGGACAATGAACCAAGCCAACCCTTTGGTTGGTGTAATTTGGGCCATGCAAGCACATGTTGGGTTAAACCCAACAATTTCTGTCAGGATCCAATAAGCCATGTTAAAACACACATGAGTATGATGGCCATTGATCAGTCCTCAACTGGGCATGCAAGAGTAATGATGCACATTTCTGACCAATTTGGTAAACAGCCCTCATCTCTTTTGTGGGATTTACATCAACTCTTCTACAGTCAACTGAAGTTGGTATGTAATGTACGAGAGGTCTCTATTACTGGCGGGGGGGCCGGGCCTCTTTCAATGTATTAATGTTGGGTGCAGTGCTATTCAAATAAGTGAGAAGGTACAGGACATAATAGAAGGGGACCACGGTAGTGAGTCCACGACAGATCCCGGAGAGTAGAAAAAAAAAGACAAAAAGGTAAAACACAGTTACAGATACATAACCAAGGCATGGGAACTGGGAAGGTTAAAAAACAGCACTGAGAGTAGGGCCAGTGGGCTATTAATGCTTCGTTGGGGACCAAATTTGATAATCATAGCACGGCCCATCCCATCTTTTACTTGCTCCCTCAGAATGCAATCACTTCCCTTGGCGGCAGAGGCAATAGCCTGGCTTTGCTTGAGTGACTTGTACAATTATCACAAGTTAGTATTAAGATTCCCTACCTCTTTCTCAATCTTTTTCAACTGCTTCATCATCATCATTATCATCTCTCTCTTTTTTTATCCTTCACATCACATCACTCTATTTTTGGCACCCAACAGTTCTATCAATCTAACCCTGAATTTGTGTTAATGCAGTTTAGAGGTTTACAAAATATTTTAGATCGTTGTAATTTAATAAAACTAAGATCAACACATAACACTTCAAAAATAACTTAAATTGTGAAATATAAGGGTTAAAGTGTTATTTTTAAAAATATTCATAATTAACTGGAATGAATCCAAAATTCAAAGGTGTTAATAATTATTCAACAACTCCCATTAATTACATTCTCGCAACCAAGGATTTTGCTACGTTACAGTTACTGTATCTATATAGCAACTGTATATTTTATACAAAAATTATAAACACTTTTTTCACTCGATTACGATTTTTAGATATATGTTTACGATTTTTATATGTTATAGTAAAGCTGTTGTATGGGTATAACAGTTATACTGTAGCATAGCATGGCTCCACAACTAATGATACGTACGTGAATTGATGATGAGAAATTCTTGGCAATGTTATTTCTCATCATACTAGGATTGATTAAACTTAAAATAAAAATTAAAAGGAAGAAACACTTATGAATTGCACCCATCATTAAATTAATATCAAAACTAACTAGAAGTAAATTTCTTGGTTTGAAAATATATATACACACACGAAACTTGATTTTTATAATTTTACCTGAAAATTGAATAAATATCGGATACAATAAAATATTCTTCTATTTCAATTAAGACTTTATAAAAAGCTAATGGAACTTTCTTTCTTTAATAGATGAAGACATTAATTATTTTATTAAACCAATTACATATTAAAATTGTCACCAACATCACTAGACAGGATGCAGGCTTGTTGCCGTTAGATTTTGCACTTGACTTATACATTAACATAAACAAACAATGCTGATTTATTCACCTAACCTAACAAATCCCAATCAACAATTTCAATTTTTTTTTTAATTAGAGTTGTTATTATAATTATATAATTAGAGTCTCAATCAATCACTGCCCTTTTTAATAAAACTACTTTAACAAATCATCAAATAAAAGGTGAAAAGAGAGGAAGAGAAGACGAAAACAACCAAGTGATGTGAGGTTCTGTACTAAGAAAATTAGTAGGTATAAGGAGAGCACCAATCATGGGATGCATTTTAATCATGCACGCTAAGATGTCAATTTCTAATTGACATGCTATGTATGTCACGGTTACACCAATTTTTTTTTCTTTATATTGAAATAAGCTTAAATTACAAAACTTGTGGTTAAAAATAAATAATACTACACTTGCATTCCATTCACAATCAACCCCCTTTATAATCTAGGTTGGCAAAATCTTACTCAATATATAACTCTCAAATTCAAATCGTAAGGAGAGTTACTTGTAAGTGAATTATAGGTGTAGCATTGTTCATTAAAAACTTAATGTTAAGGCTAGTTGATAATATAGAAAACTTGGTTAACTTGCATTTTCTATTATTTTCAAAGTATATTTTCTATTGTTGAAATTCTAAGAAAAAATAGGGAAAATCTTTGATATTATATTTCAAACGAGGGAATTTGACAAATGTATGATTTTTATTTGTTTAGTTTAAAAATAACAAAAAGATGTTACTTATTGCAATGAACACATAAATTGCTTCTTATTTTTCTTCAAAAACTCTTCAAAAAAAGTATAAAACCTAAGACTATTCTTTTATTTGACATTTTTTTAACTTGTCGTTAAATATTTTTTTAAAAAAAATCGTACCCGTTTTTTACAATGTAAGACATTATTGCTAAACGAAAACATCATATAAATATTAATTCTATGAATAATACCCTACACTTTTTTCAAAGTATATTTGGATACATTAAGAAAAAAATTTCACTTTTTTGGTTTGAAAATATGTTCACAAGATGATATAAACAACCCCCCGGTGTGTGGTGTGGTTGTTGGTGTCGCGGGTGGGTGCGGCGGGGGGAGAGGTTGCTGGGAAACAACAAAGAGTGAATTGCCTAAAACAATTAATAAATAAATGAGATAATTTTATAATAAATTTAATTGAAAAAAAAAAAGAAATGGAAAAGAAAAGGAGGAGCAAAATTTTCAAACAAGAGAGGTGAGTGAGTCCACAGCGTAGGGGGACCTGGCTGGCTACAAAGGAAGGGGTGAACAAGGGCAGCTGTGTGGGGCCTCACTCCACCACTAACAGTAGGGACCACAAACAGGCGCGCGTGAACTCTGTGATTTTCATCAGCCGCCGGCACCTGTGTGTGCTGCCCCAAAAGACCAAGGAGAGACAGTCAAAATCGACGTGTTCTCTCGTGATTAGCCAACACTAGGTGCCTGTTCCCAATATGGTCCCCACCTTTGTGGTCCATGAAACCTGGTCTCGACACGTGGTAACCCTACGAAATGATAATCAGAGAGCAAAGCAACCCAACCAACCAGAAAACAACGTCAAGGTCTTTGTCTGCGGTGCACTCAACAGTGAATACAGTGGACAGGAACAGTAAAAGTGAAAGCGTGTAAAGATTAGAGGTACAATCTTTGGTTAGCTCAACCAAAGTACAAGCATTTGTTGCCTTTTCACGGTTTGGTTTGAAAGACGGATCAAGAGCCGAAAACATATAAAGTCCTTTTGATTTTGGCTACTCTGGCTGTGGGGGGTGGGTTAACGTAACCAAAAACACCTTAACTACTTCACAATTGCTAGCTTGCAAGAAACCCTTTAGACTGATCCATCAATTTCTGTGCTGTCACTTAAATTTAATGGCAGCAACAGTTCAAGGGCACTGATTCTTGTATTATAACAGTTTTTAAGAATTCTTTCTTTTTTAAAAAAAAAATGATTCACAGGACACGGTAGGATTATGGTTATAATTTATTATTTTAGATACTTTTAAACATAAGTTGATGAGCCTTCTATGATTTCATCTAATTAGTAGAATATTTGCTGGTTTGGATGATAGATAACCGAAATTCTCTCTTAAATTTTCTCAATTTTGTCACAAGACCTCTTAAATTCAAGCCAACTGATCCCAATTAATGTTGCCTTACTTCATATGATAATATCATCAAAGTCAACAATCCTGCCTACATTGAATTTGTTTCTAAAGTTTGCATTATAGATGAATTTACTAATCATTGTTGAGTAATAAATTTATATGATAACTTTAGATTAATATCATATTAATCGAAATGAAAAATTAGAAATACATAGTATTACTTTTATTAGAGTACAAGTACTACTAGAGTATTTATTTTAAGTCTATTATTTTATGAATATCTAATCCTTAGCCTAATATTATAATTCAAAATCAGCACCCCTTTGTGAATAGTCCCATCCCACTAAACTTAGAAAGAGTAATTTGAATTCAGTGACTCGTATTCCTGTCTTGTAAAATTTTATCGAACATAAATACAATCTATGTAATTATATTTTTTTTATATGCAATTATCTTATGAATAATAAATTTAACTTGTTTAACCCATTTTCGAGTAATTAACACGTTTATAAATGAAGTTACACATCAATTGTCCTGATCAGAAAGAAAAAGGAAGGTGCTGCAAGGTCGAAAACGAAGCATGTGAGAGTGAAAGAGAACATACAATAATAAATGTCTGGAGCATGGTGAGGCAGAGAGTGATTTACACTATACTAGATTGCAATGTAAAGAAAGCAGAGCAGTAAAAGGAAGAGACGATGAAAAAAGCTAAAAATAGTGAAGAGAACTCGACCAGTCAGTCTCAAACATTGACATAGCAATTTTATTTACCTATTCTTTTTCTTTGTCTTTACTTGTAAATATCAACACATTCTCCAATAATATTATATCTCCCCATTTCTCTCTCTCCCCCACAACCCACTATGACTATGTAAATGTGTGTGTCTGAACAGCCACCTCGTCCCTCCCAAAACCTGAACTTTTCCCAGCATTTCTTCTCCACTTTCACTTCAAACTGTGAGCAAGTTTACAAGTCCTTTTCTTGTTGCATGTTAACGCCTTGTTTGTGCAATACAAATGGCGTATCATGACCAAGAAATGTCTTTTAACACCAAAGGCAACATGCAAAGACTTATTCTTCAGACAACTACTACTACTGCAGCTGCTGCAGGGACTTCTGGAACAGGAGCTGTTGCTAAGTCCTCTCCAACGTGGCTCAACAACGCGATTCTCCAGCAGCAGAGCGAGGAGGATGACGACCACCCAGTTGCGGTTTCGGTTCAGAACAATAACAGTGAGAGTAACATGAGCCGGGAGGATGATTGGGAGAGTGTAAAATGTAAAGCTGAGATTCTGGGACATCCATTGTATGAGCAACTTTTGTCTGCTCATGTTTCTTGTTTGAGGATCGCTACCCCTGTTGACCAGTTGCCTAGGATCGATGCCCAGTTGGCTCAGTCGCAGGAGGTCATGACTAAGTACTCTGCTCTTGGGAATGGACAATTGGTTGATAGTAAAGACCTTGATCAGTTCATGGTTAGCTTCTTATCCCACTTGATTTCCAGTTTTCTGGGTTTCAATCATCACTGACCTCAAAGTTTGCTTCTTTTTTGTTTTTTCATTTTTGTTGGCTTATAGGCTTAGTTTGATGTTTGATGAGTTCTATGCCACATAATTGTTTTTTAATTATCTTGATTTTGTTACTGTTCTTGTTTGTTCGTTTTTATACGGGGGATGAATATAGAATTTATCTTTTTGGGGGGTTTTAGTGGGTTAAACAATGAAGACTGGCACACCCTTTCCTATTTACTAGGTTGGTGTGTGAAAGCCATGGTGGCGTGGCTTTGTCTTTATAGGTGATTTTAAAGGATGATGTGATGAGGGTAGCGAGTTATTTGGTGGATGATGATGCTGGGGAGGGTGTAGTATGTGTTTCTGAATCACAATGTCATGGTGTGGCATCATTGCAAGAATCATGCTGTTGGGAACACTTAATAATTGAGCTTTTTGGAGTGCTTTAGAGAATCTCTTTGTTCATGACAACCTTGTCGTATTTCTCCACTTGTGGGATGAGTTTAGTGTACTTGGTGTATGCTGTAGAATTTGTTCTTCGCATAACTGGAGTCTGGACCAACCTCTAAGTCTCTGCAATGTGAATTTTACCCACCCAATTTCCTTGTCCAAAGCGAAACTTTTTAATTTAATTCTGATGGTTTTTGATTTTGGAAATGTTATTCTTGTATATTTATTTTCTGAAATTTTGCTTTGGAGAAGTAATTTCTTGTCAAAATAAGTTGGCCTATCACAAAAGCACAAGTATTGGTTGTTATTGAGACACTGATCAGATGTTGATGGCCCATTTTATCTCTACTGGAACTTTCAACGTGTAACCTTTCTTCCTGGTGATGAGAATCTATCCTATCATGATGAAGATAAGGTTGCTGGGATCAAACCACAATTATTACTTGTATGGCAAGATGAACATACAAAACTGATTCTTGATGGTACATAATTAAAATGATTCCTTTTTTTATTTTAACGGATGCTAGTAATCTCACGAAACTTGTCTTGTTATATAATAAAATAACACTTTTTCCTATTGGGGGCCTGCATTCGATCTGCTCTAGATAGTTCTCTTCTAGTTGGCTTTTTTGACTGCAGCTTACAATTTGGGTGGTTACAGTCCAATCATAAGCAGTTTTTTGCACTTTGTGCCATCTTTCATCTTTTTTGTGACTCAAACCCAAATTGTGGAACTTGCTTTAATACCATTGTTGCAAAACCTGGGTTACAAACCAAAAGTCCTGATGGTTTCAACGTCTAATCAAATATAATGTATCCGTTGAATGTTTAGGCTCTGCATACAACTTGCATGTAACTGATAAATTCATTTCAATTATTGAAAAATAAAGAAGGCCACAAATTTGGTATTTTAGCACTGTATGTTTTGAGAAGTTAATTCTCCATTGAATTCATGCGTAAGGCTTCGGTGCTTTGGGGACTTTTATTGGATTGCTTTCAAAGATTTTCATCCAAGTCACTTGATAGTACAATTATACCACATGTTATTCATGCTTCAAAAAAATGAGTATTGATTGTTTCAATTCATTGGAGTGATTGAACAGACAACATAACAAGGATGAGAAAGTTCAAAGTTTCCCATTTGTGACGAGAATGCACATTTTATTGAGATTGGAAGATGCAAAAGAGTGGAAAAATTTTTACCAAGTATACCTTGAACTTGAGTTCAAATTCTTTTCTGAGCAGAAGAGATCATGCAAGCAGCCTAAAGGCTTCTACCAATAGTTACTTTATTACTTAGAGTTTCAAATTAAAAAAAAAAAAAATTGTATCAGAAAGTGGGGAATTGTAGCTTATTAGATTTGTTTGAAACTTAGAATTATCTCGTATCTGAGATGATAAATCAAGCAATATCTATTATTTGTGGATTATATATGCCTCATTTTGTTGTGTCCTTGGGGTGCAACTACTAGATACAGTTGGGTTTGGTTATTAATAAATAAGGTCTTTCATGCGATTGAATACTTTATATAGCTTGGATGACTCTTAACCCTTTGAAATGAAGGATGAGACGAGTAATTTTGATTAAATCCATTATAACGTTGGATTCGGATTATATGATTCACTAGGATTGGAAAAATGTATGAAATTTGCGTATGTGAAAGACAAATGGAAGGTTACAATCTGAAATTGCCTCTTGTAATGGGATCAATGTCAACCCTTTTACCCTTTATCTGTGCTTCTTTTGATATAGACATATTGTGTATGATCATATTTTTTCTTTTTCATCTGAATCTTCTTTTTTTCTCTCTTCCATTTCTTTGTTCCTTCGGATGTAGACACATTATGTTCTATTGCTCTATTCCTTTAAAGAACAATTGCAACAACATGTTCGTGTCCATGCAATGGAAGCAGTTATGGCTTGCTGGGAGCTTGAGCAATCTTTACAAAGCTTAACAGGTAATCCATTTGCCCTCAAAACATATGGCTTGTTTCGCAAACAGTGGAATAGAAACTGTAAACTATTGTTCTCTATGTGCAATATATATACAGTCTGGAATTTTCAGCTTAAGTAATCAAATTAAGTTTGTTACCATAGATATGTGAATATTTTGCTTCTGAAAGTTTAATAAACAGTTGAAACAATTTGGTATCCCCAAATTTCATTTTGCCTTTTTTCTGCATGTTAATGCTAGGTGATGTTGTTTGATTTTAACTCGAGGGCTTATACTTTTATCTCAATGTTTTCTTTTAGTTTTGGGGTGGTCATCTACGAGCTAGTCCCGTCAGGTCCCAGACCTTGTCACTATAAGAGTTCTGTGAACCTGCAGTAGACTATTAGTAACTTAAAGATTGGTTTATTTTTTACTGGAATCACTCTTGTTTCAACTTTAAACACTCTCTGTGTTTTGACCATGAGAAGTTTCAAGTTGTACAATACATGCAAGTGAATAAGTGGTGCTTATTGACTGTTTGATAGTGAACTTTTTTAGATTGCTTCTCATTGTAGTTCTTCTCTCTTGTGATTGGTAAAAGTATGCCTTTAACTAGCAAAACCTGAAAGTATAGCTCATAGAAATTATAGAACAACCACTTTTGTTAGGCAGCGGACGTTAACCCATGGAGTTATTGCTCCATCTTTGTTTTTTTTCCATTTAAATTTGTTTCTCTCATTGTGCTCATCATGGATTAGATTCAGATTACATTGCTCAGTTTGGAACTAATTTTGGTGCATGAACAGGTGTATCCCCAGGTGAAGGCACGGGTGCGACAATGTCCGATGATGATGAAGACCAGGCAGATAGTGACCTAAACTTATATGATGGAAGTCTGGATGGGCCTGATAGTATGGGATTTGGTCCTCTTGTTCCTACTGAAAGTGAGAGGTCTTTGATGGAGCGTGTTAGGCAAGAACTGAAGCATGAGCTGAAACAGGTACTAGTTCATAAATGTCATTGGTGTACTAGTTGATGTTGCAGCTGATTCCGTTTCTGTTTATAGGGTTACAAGGAGAAGATTGTGGACATTAGAGAAGAAATTTTGCGCAAGAGAAGAGCTGGAAAACTGCCAGGTGACACAACCTCGCTGTTAAAAGCTTGGTGGCAGTCACATTCTAAGTGGCCATACCCAACTGTAAGCATGACAAACTCTTTGAACCATCATTTTAGTTCAAGAGATCCTTATACTCTTGTTTGCCTCTAAATATTGTTGCAGGAGGAAGACAAGGCAAGATTGGTCCAGGAAACGGGCTTGCAGTTAAAGCAGATAAATAACTGGTTTATAAACCAAAGAAAAAGGAACTGGCATAGCAACCCTTCATCTTCTACTACATCGAAGAGCAAACGCAAGAGGTAGGCTATTGATTAATCTTAGTGTTTCTTGTACTGGATCCAATTTCTGTAAACAAAATTTCCAACTGTATTTTGGGAAAGAAGTAATGCAGGTAAATCTAGCGGTGAACATTTAATGTAAATGGGAGACTCAGACAGGACTACTCTGGTTTGCCTTCATGCCCGCCTCGTGATGGAAACCAACACCAGATCACCTGTTAGTGGCACTGAAACTGGAAAGAATCAATCTGCATTTCGCAAGGGAAAATAATGACTACTCGAATATATGCATATCTTCTGATACATAAAAAATTAGCTCAACTAAAAAGGCAGTTGCTCAATACTACACTAGCGTTCAACTCAAAACACTGATCAATTCCTCTAATGTATAGTTATGCTTGAAGAGGTCTGTACAGGTTTCTTAATTTAGAGGTTAAAATTTCAAGCATTACATGAATGATCGGAACGATATCCTTCTGGGTAGCTTTTATGGATCGTGGATCTGTAGTTTTGGAACTTTCGCTCTACGCATTTATAATATGAATAAGATTGGCTTTAAATTATGAATTCTATGAAATATCATCCTGCTCTGCAATCTAAACCGTTTCGTTACTAGTAGTTTAGTACGTCCTTGGCGGAAAATATGGTCTAGTATAAAAGAGGGAGGGAGCTGTTCTCGTATTGTTATTTTACGATTTAGAAGATGTATGGAATGTGTATTGGCTGAAGCCAAGGGCTACGGGCATATAGTGGAAAGATCTGCCCACCAAAGTAGACTTTACCAAGGCAAAGTTCCAATGCTGAATGACAGCTGTGAATTTGGAAATTCAAAGACATGTCAAAATCCTCTCAATTTTGTTCTCTCTCCATGACTTCCGATTGCGTAGCTGTGGAAGACTTGTCAGCGGTATTATCTACCGGTGTGATCACTATAGCAAATGTTATAGTTTACTTGCACATGCCATAATCTCAATTCGTGCAAAAATATGCCTTATGGAATTAAAGTAAAAAAAAAAAATGAACATAGAAGAAACCGAATTAAAAGAAGGCCAATCTGGCAATCAATTTTTGCAAATTGCAAACAATTGAAAGAATGAAAGATTATAATTGAACAAATAGCTAGAAGCACTAGTTCGATCGGAGAACAGGGTTATTTACGGATTGGCACAAGATCATCATCTTCCATATCAGCACCATTATCGAAATTGAGAGCGTAGCTTTGTGGATCATATTGAAAAGTAGTCTTGCACTTCTTCCCCTTAATACATCCACCAACCTTTCTAATGAAAGTTTTCCACTTTGGCCCTGCACACACCTCAGAAAACTCCTTAACCTTCTTCAGCTGCTTTGTCCACCATTCTTCTCTGTACTCCCCTTCGTTGGGGTCCAACAGACGGTTATGTTGGTTGCGTCGCCGCCATCTGAAGCATGGAAAACAGTTGCACCCATCTCTGTTCTCGTAGTAGTCATCAACACCAACATCAACATCAACATCGTCTCCTTCGTGCTCTCGCTCCTTTAATGGTGACATGAAGGTTATTTTGTCTTGAGAGGAGGCCATGTATGACATAAATTGGAGAGAGAATACGTGATGACTTGACAACTGAAGAGGGATTTTATGGAGAGGTTTTACAGCGTAAGGAAGTTGGAGAGAAATAGAAGAGGAAACAACGTGGAAATGCGTATGGTTTTCTTGGTTATGTTGTTGTTAATAGGCCTAGGAAATGATAGAAATCATTGACTAAATTTTCAAACAATTTATTGCCCTTTTTTTCTATTTTTGGGTTTTTTAAATAGAATTTTGGTGCTTTTTTTTTTTAAAAAAAAAAATCTTATAAAATTGTTTTTCGGTCGAGAAGATATGTACGACTTTTGCCGACTTGCTTCCTCACCATCTTGCTATTGAAACGCGCATCTTTGAACGAATGAACCTATCGCTTCCAAGTTGCGAAACCGAATTAACTAACCGTGTTGTTTAGGTCAAAACAACCTACTGAAAAAAATAATAAGAAAATCCAAAGCCAATATCTCAACTTTAAAAAGGTTGCTTGTTACTCCCATCAGTATACCTGAGGTGGCGAATACACAGAAACCAGTGGTAATATGTCATCGCTTAGTCTTTAGTCTTCTTTTGGGGTTAACGATTTCCATTTGTTCACGCCAACTCCAGGACCTCTAGAAGTTTATATTAAAAAGCAAAGTTGGTTTCGTTAAGAGTATATTTGATTTTTTTTTTTTTTCAGAGGAAACAAAATAAGTGAGTCCATATCCACCAGAGCTTAAAAGTTTTAGGTATTATCAAAGGAGAATATGGATGATTTAATTGGGGGATCAGACCAAATTTCCCAAGTAACTTAAACCAAAATACTCGTGTTGGGGACAAGAGAACGTTAGCAGAACAAGTGGCTGTTTTGCATCTTGGGAAATTTCTTTCATTTGATAACAAAGGAAAAACCTAGTTCACAAAGTATAATACCTGTAACTTCTATATTTAAAAAAAAAAAAGTGAAATAAAAGAAAAATAGACTTTTTTCCTGTGTTACATTCAAGCAGAAGACATAAGATGTCTTCCTACGGTCAAAGATTCTACTAATTCAACAAACTGGTAAAGAAAATCAGGGAAGACACACCGAACCAGCAACTACCATGAATCTTTTACTGCTCTCATGACATAGGTTGTGGTGGGTTTTGTCCTTTGGGAGGAACCTTGGCTGCCATGGCGCGCAACTCGTTTGCAATCTCAGTGAAGCTTGGTCTCTCCGATGGCTCCGATGACCAGCATCTCTCCATCAGTGATCTCCACTCTGCATCACAAGATTCTGGCACAGGAGGCCGCAATGTATTGCTTACAATGCCACCTGTTTAGCAATTCAGGTCAATAATCTGCAATAGAAATCTGAAACAATCTAAGTGTACAAGATAAAAGATGGAGGTTTAAGTTACCAATAATAGCCCCATAGTGCAAATCTGCATATGGTTCTTCTCCAGTGATAAGTTCCCACATCACAATGCCAAAGGAAAACACATCAAC
The DNA here is from genome assembly GCA_013180625.2 of Boswellia sacra. Classification (NCBI taxonomy): domain Eukaryota; kingdom Viridiplantae; phylum Streptophyta; class Magnoliopsida; order Sapindales; family Burseraceae; genus Boswellia; species Boswellia sacra. The sequence goes on from SNVD02013269.1 coordinate 494,469, forward strand.
CTAAATAACACGACATTGAAACATAAATCTTAAATTTCGGACAGGGAACAGAAATGAACGATTAAATTTAAGAGAACAAAGACAAAGAAGCACAAACTTTTTCAGAGACAAGGCTACTGCTGCCATTCAAAAGCTCTGGTGCCATCCATGGAAGTGTACCCCGCACACCACCTGAGATCAGTGTTTGACATTTCACCTTGGATAGGCCCAAATCACCAACCTAGCACCACAAGCAGAACTGAGAACTAAAGAAATCAAGGTAAGAGAAACTGTCAAAGCTAAATTCTGCAACAACTCGCAGGATGAAGTTCTTTCTTCTGAGACACCATATTACACAATGGACTAAATAGCTGTGCAATTGGATTAGGCCGTCCAGACATATCAGGAAATTACATTTAGTCTTCTCAGCATGGAGCTCATTTCCAACTATTTAAGCCATATTAAGGTAATGCCCACAAAATGCAGGGTCCCACGAATGATGAAGCAATTTTCTTAAGATTTTTAACTCGAGAAAATTAAACATCCAACCAAAGATATGAGATTGCAAATAAACTGCAGGCTCAGTCACTAACCTTGCATATGGGGCGGTGAGGGTCTCGAAGATTAACAAGTAAATTGTCACTTTTTAAATCAAAGTGCACTATATTCTTCCCATGCAAGTACTCCATTCCAAAGGCAACATCCATGGCAATCAAAAGACGTTTACGCTTATCAAGATTCCTGTTGACAAGGAATTATGCACCAATCCTTTATCCACTAGAAGGACAAAAGCTTCGAAGTATGAAACTTAAAAACAGAAACTCTTATCAAGAAGATATGAAGATGCATGAAGGGAAAGAAATCCAAAATGAATTTGATACCTCTCACTCTTTTGTAAAGCATTTCTTAAGGAGCCATTAACCATGTACTCGGTTACTGTTGCCACAGAACCTCCAGGGCCATCAAGCACAACACCATAGAAAGCCACCACATTTGGATGGTGCAAATCAGCAAGCTTAATGGCCTCATTCCAGAAGTCATCTATCTGATTGAATGCATGTAAACTTTTAGCAAGAATTATTATTACCTGCAAGTAACAAAGATAAAATTGGAGCCTCAAAACTTAAATGAAAGGACACAAACCATGCGTTCTTGTTCTGATGGCTTTCCAGCAAAACATCTGTCATTGATCCGTTTAATTGCTACATCAGTACCCCTCCACTTACCATGGTAAACTGTGCCAAAGGTTCCAGAACCCAATTCCCTCAGCTCTTCAAGGTCACTACTCTTTATAATCTGCCACATACAAAATAAGGCTGAAATTAGAGACCAAATGTTGCAGAGCAACCTTATATTAAAGAGAAATCATATGAAGACAAATCTTCAACCTGCAAGCGGCCAATCCCCTCTGAAACAGGAAAACCAAAATTCACATTATCTGCTACCTTGTTCTTCATAGCCTGAGTTAAACAATCAGCAGAAGGCACCGTGAAACTTTAAAAAGTTAATTAACATCAGAAAATTCACATGCACACACATGGACTATCAGAAAATATTTTAACCACCTCAAGTTTGGCTTTGTGCTGCATGTGTACATCACTAATTGAAGCTTCTCTCTCTTGATTGCTTTCATATGCAGCCTCATCTTTCTCATTAACTGATGAGGCAGGATTAGAATGTGTAGCTGACTGAAAAACAGAAGAAGCTACGCCCTCAGCAACAGCCTTAAGTTCTTGCTTGATGAGTTCCTCCGCTGATCCTTTAAAATTGTTACCAAAAACAATAAACAACCACTTAAGAAAAATTGAGAGATATATGGTGTATCACTAAAAAGTAAACACACCACACACCCACATGCACACATAACTCTAAAATGTCTTACCTTTTTTGGAGCTCGTATGCTCTGAATTGCAATCCTTGTTCACCGGCTGGTAAGCTGCATCGTCCAATTGTGCATCTTTAATTACTTCCCCAGAATTGCCAGGACAGTCCTCACCGAAAGGATCCCTAGGAAGAAAATTGTCCCTTTTTGTTCCAATTTTGTTAGGTCTAGGAGGAGGAAAATGGGTATCTTGCCGTAAATTCCAAGGATCCTGGTTGCTAAACAGTGAGTTTGAGGAATCTTGAACATCCCCAGCCCTGCTAGATGGTGATAATGATGATGTATTAGTGCTAAAATTTGCAGGGACAGCTTCTGACTGCAGGTACAAAACATCATCCTTCCAATCAGAAGCAGTTTGGAGTCTATCAACCAAATGGGCTGGTTCAGCAGCAGAGAATGGCTGGTTGCCATAACGAAGTTCACCAGAATCCAAGTGATAAGCTCCAACCATTGACTGTTGACATAATCCTGCATTACCCAAAATGGCAGGTTGTGCCACCTCATATGCTTCCAAGAGTGGTCGGGGATTACCAACATAGGGAACTTCTACATTGGAACAAGGCAGCACCTCAGTCGTTTTGATCTGGTTTGTTTCAAGAACCGTCTGGGTTTGGCAAAATGTATTATCTACAAGCACCTCCCTTCCTGCCGTCTGCTGGGGTCTGCCATCCAAGACATCTTCCTTTCTAATTTTATCAATAGGTAACTTATTCTGTTCATTGTTTACATTAGTGTAAGTGGGGCATAACCGGAGAGCTTCCATCATCCCATCAATTGGCCTCAGATGTTCATGTAACATGCAAGGATTTGCGCTATCTTCTTTGGAGAAAACAGCAGGAGATTTACCGATATATTCTTTTAAAGGTCCATGAACCAGGCGTTCTGAAGATTTTACATGTATGAGGCCAACTTGTGGCATATCACTATTAACAGGTTTATTGAGTAAGGCATCCTGTTTGACCTCGTATTGAGGGGGCAATGCATGTTGCTGGACAGCAGCTTCTTGGCTAGACTGAGGAACAGCAACTGTGAATGCACCACCACGGGATGATTGTACATCACCTGCCAACCCCATCATGCCATGGCTTACTGCAATCCGAGGATGATCAGAATGGTCAACTTTCTGGAGGATTCGCTCATTTTCAGGTTGGGCCTCAGCATTCTGAGGGAACCCAATTACCTCTGACTGAGAGGCTCCGACCTGATGATCCACATGTCTAAATACCCTTGTTTGAGGCCCAGCTCCCTGCTCAAGAACACCCTCCCCTGAGGTTCCGGTTACAACAACCCTGTTCATGAGCTGATTTCTCACTGCATCTTCAATGCGAAGACTATGATAAACTGAGTTTGAATCAGATGCAGGGCTTGCACCACCATCTCTTCTGTCCTGTGCTAACGGATCTGAATGTGCATGAGGTAATGCTTTTTGACACATGTGACAATCGTCCAACTTGGATATTTTCTGAGGAATAATTACATGTTGTTGAGACAAAGATCCATCAGAAAAGACAAAATGCTCTTTTGGAGGAATTTGAGGCCAACCATAAGCTCCTCCAACTACAGCAGGTGGAGCCTGGGGCTGGGCCTGGTAGATATTGTAGGGCTGATCAACTGGGAACTGAACAACCCTAGTTCCATATATAGTCTCATCAGGATAATGCTCCAACCGAGTTTGTTGTGGTTGCATTAATGGCGGAATCATAGTCGGCCTTATGCCCACATGAGAAAATCCAGAAGTCATTGTCATGTGCACACCAGGAATAAACTGCTGAGGGGGAATACCAGCCACACTATCATGAGGCTGCTGTTGATTTAGTACAGGTGCAGCATGCCCCAACAATTGAGGATTTGGGAACCCCATCTGTGGGGGAAGATGTAGATAGTCAGCACGGTTTATAACATCTTGGCAAGGGTCCACATAAGCCTGAAAATATGGTCCAGGTGGGGGAATATCTGCTCCAGGTTGTTGCAGATTCACATCCATTTGATGCTGTGGTACCGTAACAGGTGCTGCCCTCTCTGACTCAACCTCAGGCTGAGAAGATATTGTCTGATCTGGACTGGACCTCATAACTGGAATGCCCAATGAAACCGCAGAAGCATCCGCATTAAAGGCAGGGTTGGGATCCACAGACGCCATTTTTGGAGCAGTTTCATGAGAGGTCCCAGAAGTCGCCCTCGGTGATAACACGTTGGTTGAAGGAGGCCCACTAGCATCCACTTGACAAGAAGATACACCATCAACAACCTCAGTCCCACTAAAATCAGAATTCTGTGTAGAAGTCTGACTTGCTATGCTCCCCTTCCTTGTGATACCACCAGAACCTGCTTCCATAATCCCATTTACTGCCTCCACATATCGCTGCCCACTGTCATGTAGGTCCCCAAATTGCACCATACCAGAAGGATCAAGTTCCGAAACTGAAAACAAGAACACCCTTAATTTCGCTGATCCATCTGAAGACCTTTCAATTAACTTTTCATACTCATCCATCATATTATCAAGATCATCAGGACATGAAACCGACACCAATGCATCAAGATCTTCATCAGGAAGCTGGTACTTAATAACTGCAGGTTGCCCATATGTATCCGTCATCTTTTGCACAAGCTCGTTAAAGCTCACATCTCTCCTCACACTAATAATCCTTGTTTGCCCTCCAACATATCTCAACACATTGTCACTGGGTCTAGGCAAAATCTTGCCCCCAAAACTACACAAAAACTTCACTTTCTTCCCTGATACAGAATCATCCCCACCCTCATCACTTGCTTGATCAACCCCACCACCAGTAGCCCTATTCCCCAAATTAGGAGTCAAACCATAACCCATAGCCAAATCATTATTAGCAGTCACTTGATTACTCCCACTACTAACGGTAACAACGCTATGGCCCAAATTGTGACTATAACCAGCCCCGACCACCATTTCACTACTAGCCTGATCAACAGCATTTCCAACAAACCTATTCCCCAAATTGGGATTATAACTGAACCCAACAATCGGGTTCACACCAACATGCCCGACCGGTAATGGGACAGGCACACGTGAGCTCCAGACGGTGGTGGCAACACCTGGGGTTGCTGAAACCGCATTGCCATACCCTACACCGACAAATCCGGCATCAGGAAACGCCGCCGGATAAAAAACAGGCACAGAGCTTGGACTACTGGGCTCACGAACTGGGGTAGGGAAAAAACCTTGATCGGCTGTTGTAGCAACCGCAATGCGGGGCTCCTCCGCCATAGTTCTAGTTACATTTACCGGTCTTAGATCCTTTGGGATTGAATTTTGATCAAATGCCATATCTACAATATGGGAGTTCTATTTAAACGTCACTAAATCACTGTAAACGAATCTAGACACACAAAGCCGGAGATTTCGCTTCTGGGTATTGACTATTTTACATGAAGGTTGAAGGATAGTATTGAAAATACTGAGGCAAAATCTTAACTGATAAAACCCTAACGAGATTGAACACAACTACGAACAAAGATAGGGTTTTCAAAGAAATGAAAGAGACTTGCGAGAAAGAGAAAGGTACCTGATTAGAGAGAGAGAGAGAGAGAGAGAGAGAGAGAGAGAGAGAGAGTCGGTGCGGCTGCTAGCTCGGGTTGATTCGGGACTTTCTGATTCAGAATCTTAGCTCAACTCTCCCTTCAGTTTCTTTTCTCTCTCTCCCCCTCTCTCTCCTCGCTAGATTATCTCTCCGGATTTTTGTTATTTTTATTCGGGTTTGGATTTTATTGGGAAAATGAAAATGAGAATCGGAGAAAGCGTTGAAATTTTGGTTCGGTTTCGTTTTGTTTTTGTTTTGATTTTCTTAGTTTTTAAGGAAACCGAGAGAGAGAGAAAGAGAGAGAAGGGGCGGAGGCACGTGGAGACTTTCATGCATGTTGTTGTCAACGTGTTTGTGTTTCGATCAACTTTGAACAAGTTGACATCATTATAACAAGAGACCATCATGATTGGCTCATATTCTTCAAAAAGATTTCATTCTACTCTACAGTATTTTGTTTTAATTTCTTTTGGTGAAGTATTATTCTATAATCTATGTTACTACACTCCACAAGAAGGCTTCATTTTGATAAGAATTATCAACTTTAATGATAAAGAATTTTACTATACTTTCATCTTATTTTTAAATCTTTAGATAATTAATGGTAAGAATAACATGACTAGACTCTTATTATGATTAGCCATAAGAATTTTAACATGTAATTAAGCGTGGCAAGATATTTAGCCTCATCATGTACGTATGACGTCTTACTCATTTTGCATTAACAATTTTGTGCTTCTAGCTCATCGAGCACTAACAAGCATAAATTAATGCTACCTTTTCTAGGTTCTTTACATTATGGAACTAGGTTGTCATCACAATTTTATTCTATTGAGCTTAATATAATATAATACAAAGCCATAAATCAAGGCAACGCCAGTTAGCCAGAGGTGCTTGTTATTATGTTTACTTGAATTTTTTTATACAAGCCAGTTGGTAGTTGGTCTAGGTAGAGTTTGTTACTCATTGCTTTAAGTGCTTTTCAACGTTCTGATTTGTTTATTGAGCCTATCATGTTTGGATAAAGCGAGTGGATGTAAACTAGAAGAAATTGCAAGGAAGTTGATCAGAAAAAGTAGTAGAGAAAAAAGGGCGCCATGCACAGAAGCATCCAACAGTGTGGTCAAGTCCTAGTCTACGATATTAATAGCACAAAAGAACGTGACGTACTTTTATTATACATTGATTAGTTTTATAAGAGAGTTTCACGAAAGCAATTTGAAACTGAGACAAGATTGCTTGACTAATTGTTGGTGTATAATGTCACCAAAAGATGCATAAAAGCAAAAAAGATAGCAAAGAAAGACTTCTTTCTGTTTTTTAAACAAGATTTTTCTAATTAAAAAGAAAGATTTTCGTGTTTGTCACCCCGAAGACTTTTGCTATATAGACCACCGGCATTTCACTGTTGCATCTATTCAAAGCAGAATTTAAGGGTCTTTGCAAATCACAAAGACCCATTTGAATATTTGATAGATATTAGTCTTGATCATTTGATTTTGATGAGAGGGCACAATATATATTAAGAGTAATACTATTTATACAAACTACTTATATAAACTCACCCATACAAACTGACGTGGCATGATATGATTTGATAAATAAATGTAATAATTTGATAAATATACATTAATAATAAATGACATTAATTAACATAGATGATGTGGCAGTCATATAGGGATGCCACGTCAGTTTGTATGGGTGAATTTGTATAAGTAATTTGTATGAGTAGCATTACTCATATATTAATTCCTAGGCCATTCAAGAATTGTTATCTTACATCATCAATTTGATATGCTAACAAATTTGTCTATCTAATTATTAAGATCAAAATTAAGGGGAGAAACTGTTGCAATTACAGCGGGACTTTAATTACAAGATTGATTGATTGATGTTGTAAGTAATTATGATGAATATTTGATTAAACTCTTAAATTAAAGATTGGGGAGACTACTAGGTGAATAGGTGTACCCATCTGTGGGGTATATGGAAATGTTTCACATAAGGATATCACTAGGAATGATGGGAATGGTCTACACGTTTATGTTGTCTTTTCAATTCCAACACCTAAGCCACTTGGCGATAGCAATTGGTTGATGTAACCCATTTTATTATATTCTTTGATTGATATTATGATAGCTCTTTTTCCTGCGATACGTTCTTCACTTTACTAATATTGGTAGCTGGTTAGGTATGGTTGATGGTAAAACCTATTTGTGAGTTGTTGGGCCAAAAAGCCCACCAGACTGTGCCAGCTTGTCCCTGGCCTTCTTAGCATAATGGTGCTACCTAGTGGGCCTACACAAAAATCATCACACTAATGTATCGTTTTTAATGTTTACTTTTTTTTAAAATATATATTTTTTGTATTTCTTAAATTCTATTTATACATACCATGGGGAACCTTTTTTTTTTTTTTTTCCTTCTTGATATATATTTAGATTTATAGTGTTGGACATTTCAAGAGTTCAGGCATGAAAAGTTATAAATTTCGTTTGATTACAAAATTATGGGAAATGAATCACATTGTTTCGTATTTATTTATCTCCTAGCAATTCTTCTATAAAGGATATAGCATATTTTAAAACACGATTCAACGAAGTTAAACCAAGAACATCGCCAATGAGGATTAATGAACATAACTAGTATGATTACCAACAGCATTGTTGTATAAGCCACTGAAAAACTCACATAGAAAGCTTTCATGTCTATGAAACCAATCCCACCATCTTCACTGTCGTCGCTTGGATATTGTGACGTTGATTCAATCTTTTTACAACATTTGTACAATGGAGGTCCACACAGAAGGGGATTTCCTTCATAGCTGCTTTCATCAAAAGTCCCAAATTGGCCTTTCCTCTCCGAAGTTGCCCCTGACAAATTGTCATGTGCCACACTCAAGACTTCTAAAGAACTCAACTCAATCAATTGAAGGGGAATTTGTCCATTCAAGTTGTTGCAAGAGAGATCCAAACTTTCTATTTGTTTTAGGTCCGAGAACGTTGAGGGTATGGATCCCATGAAATTGTTATGGGACAAGTTCAGTGCACGAATCTTGATCAAGTTTCCAAGTTCTTTTGGGATTTCACCACTCAATCGGTTGGAAGAGAGATCTATTCCACATGAGACCAAGTGGAACACCACTGTAAGTAAGGGACAGTTTCTTTGTTATGAAATTTACCGTCTGTAACACATCAACTGATTCATACATATCGTATCGTTTATTGAATCTGGAAAATCTAACTTCTGAGGGTACTCAAATCTCTGCATAAATTCAGAATGTGTCCAATCTACAAGACTAATGGCAGCATCTGGCTCTACGGCTAATTTTAAATCCGATTCCCTAAACGTTAGATTACTTAAGCAAGGCGGTATAGAACCAGAGAGATCATTATGAGAAAGATCCAACAAGCTTAATTGGTTCATTTCACATAATTGAACGGGAATGTCACCATGAAAAGATTATTACTGAAAAGAAGGATGCTCAATGCAGAAAGATTTCCAAGCCCACCAATCGGAAGAGTGCCGTTTGGTTTGTTGTGGCTAAGGTCTAATATTATCAAGACTCTAGTTCTATTAAATAGACAGATTTGTTATTGGGCCTCTGATTCTATTTTTATGAAGATGGACATGTTTGACAAATGGTGGGCCGAAGCAAGAAGGTATAGACTCAGAAAGATTGTTTTCAGAAAGGTTAAAAAATTTATTCGGAAGTTTGCAAAATTCTCGCCGAATTAAACCCTCTAAAAGATTATTGGACAAGTCGATCCCCATCGCTTTTGACAAATTTCCCATCCTTCTTGGAAGCTCGCCTGAAAACTTGTGATTATTTGCACTAAGAATAGTAAAGTATTTGCCAAATGAGATGTCCGGAAAATCTCCCAGATAGTTGTTTCCATCCAAATAAAGATATTCTAAAGCAGTTGTGTTCGAGAATGAAGAAGAAATCTGGCCACCCAAATTATCATGTGAAAGTTTGACAATCTGGATGAACGTGCGCATCTGCTTGGGTATTTCTCCAGAAAACTGATTGTGGGAGAGGTCTAAAAGAAATAGATCGGTCATATAACTCAAGCTATTTGGAAGTTTACCCTCCGAGTAATTAAAAGCCATGGTTAATATTCCAAGATGTGGAAAAGTTAAATTTATATATGCAGGAATATGACCTTGTAAGTCATTGTGTCTTAAATCTATGGGGCGAGTTTCAGGACTAGGATGTGCCGGTAACCGAAAACTTCCCATAAAAGAGTTAATTATTTAAGTGAACTCTTTCTAGTCTTGTGTTGTTTTCTAGCAACCAAGAGAGAAAATTTCCTCCGAAGTTGACGCAGGAAAGATAACTCGCAAGTCATATTAGTGGTTTAGAAAGCTAGGAAGTGTTACATTGAGTCGTCCAAGTCTACAATTGGACAGAGTAAAAACCTGTAACTGAAACTTTGGAGGCAAAGTTTGGCCGAAAGAAGCTGTGTCTGAACCAATTCAATCTCGTCACTTAGGATGAACTCAAGGTTTGAGTTGTTTCCAAATGAATGAAAGGAAACTGGGACTTGAAAACTGTTATTTGAAATTGAGAGGTATAGCAGGGATGTAAGACGAGGAAGGAAGATAAGGCAATATTGCCTGCGCAGAAATTATTGGAGAGATCCAATAGCTTAAGAGCTGTCATGTTTCTTAAACAGGAAGGAATCTTCCCCTGCAATTCATTCCAACTGAGATCTAGCTCTTCAAGCTTTTTAAAATCACATATTCCTGTTAATTAAACATAATATGATCAGGAACCATTTCAGTGGTCAATTATGCGTAGTTTTGATGAAAGCGTGAGATAAACTATATTTAATTCCCTTCCACAAGATATGTTTTCAAATTGCGAAGTCCCGAGGACAATCAAGACTGAAATTTAAGAGAATTAGATAATGCTTCCGAGCTTTGAACAAAGCTCTTCTACAACGAATTGCTGTCCAATATAAGATCCTCCAAGTTACTCAAATTATGCATCTCGGCATAAAAGTTAAAACAAAAAAACAATAATAAATACTTTAAATTTTAAAACCAACTAAGATAGGAGTAATGCTACATTTATAATCAAATTGTACAACAAACTTTTTACAATCTAAGTTAACAAAAATTCATGGAAGAGCAAAAAAAAAAAAAAAAGAATAACGGAAGTTATAATACATGACATGGTAATTATATATCAAGTAACATTCTACCGACTCAAATTGGAGGAAGAGTTGGTTGCAATGGGTAGTATGTGCAATAAGTTTTCCCAGGATAGTATATATATATGGTACAAATCAATAGAAACTGTCCAAAACCAATAACCTCAGCTGACATTCTGACATGTTACTCAAATCCAATTTCCAATTAGGTGATGACAAAAGAGGACGACTACATAAGATATATGTCTTATTTCTCAAATCAACTATACCTTTAAAATGCATATACTGTAGAACTGAAAACATATGAGCAAGTTGAAGATTTAGCCACTATCTTCCACAATGATACAAATAATATATATAATTAATATCAATTTTGCTATATTCTAGTTGTGTCATTTCGTTAAATATCTTTTAGACAATGTTAATCTAGTCTATAACAGTACTCACTGGGGATCTAATAATTCAGATTAGGCAATGTTTCATGTTAAATAATTAAGAGCTGATGTTATAAATTCATATTGATCAACAAAAAAATAAAAGAAACTAAACAATTAAAACAGACAATTGTCTCTGTGTGTGTTTTTTTAACTGTAGGTCTCTAGGTTCCTCTTCGACAATCCCATGGAAGATATCTCACGCATCCCGACGTGAGTCTTGTGGGACAACATAGCATAATCAAGTAACACGGCTTGAATTAAGGACCGTGCACTTAACCACACATAATGAGATCAAGCTCTGCCACTTAAATCAATGCCTTGGGGTGACAAGTGTGTGTTATGTTGCCCGTAGAAAGGATTGATCATCTCAGCTGGCTGTTTCCCAGATTTAGATACTTGAGAGAAGATAACCCACTAAAAATTTGGAAAGTAGTATTGCTATCATTTAGTTTTGTTTCCTAAAAAAATTCAGTTGGCATCCTTTCAACCTACCAATAGGTGAGATTGAACCCGTCAACTGGTTGTTGGAAAGATTTAGAGACTTGGGAGATGAAAACCCACTCAAATAGAGAAAAGTGTTGTCATTGAAGTGATTGTAACTTAAGTCAATAACATCCACTTTGCTTAGCCTTGATGATAGTTTCTCAGAACCAGCAAAAGAAGATTTAGAAGATATATAAACCTCAACTGGATCTGCATGTTCTGGTTAAAAATACATTTAACAGTGATATATCACGAATATGTGAGAGTGTATGCCTGCTCTTTGTATTTATTTTTAATCTGCTAAATAAAAGTGATCAAACCCATCAGAGTACAGCCCAACAGCCCTATGCCCAGAAACAGATGCAAATTATGTACACTAACCACAAATTCGAAAACCTTAAGTGTGTTTTTTTTTTTTTTTAAAACCCAAATCCTGTTTTTTGTGCTGCATGTTTTCTAATATATTTTATATTCAATTTGACTAAATATTCTTTCAAAATTCAAAATAATTTAAAATCAACTATATATTCTTAAATCTAATTGAAAATAAAATCACAAAATCACAAAAAGAACACACCAAGTTATTACGGTAGGGCTCAACAGTAGTATGAAGCTTCGTCCTCTTAACATTTTTCATATATCAAACGCACCAATATAACAAAGTGATCCTGTCAATTCGTTACATGCTAAGTTTAGAATACTGAGAGATGAGAACACACTCAAAAAATTGGAAAGTATTATTAGTGTCTTCCAAGTAATTTAAACTAAGGTCAAGGACTTTCAGTTTCCTCAATCTTGATTGTCTCACGAAACATGCGCAATAGATTTTTTTATTGGTAAAAAAAATTCAAAATGATATTTGAAAATTGAGAAAAATATGATAGAAAATGGTTAGTATATTCAAAAGGTTTGATAAAGTATATTGTTTTTATTACAAGTTGTTTAATACAAAATTTAGTAAAAGTCAATTAGATAATAAGGGAGTTAGAGATTGGAAGAACCATAGTAGTAAACTTAGAACCCATGAGACAAGTAATGAACATATAACAAAGATGAATGCATGGGTTGATTTAGGAGTAAGGTTGTCAAAAAATAGAACAACTGATAAAGATCTACAAATACAAATTAGCAAGGAAAAAGAACATTGGAGAAATTTGTTAAAAAGAATTTTAATCATGGTGAAAACTCTTGCTAAAAATAATTTAGCTTTTCGTGGAAAAAATGAGAAGAATTATCAAGAAAATAATCGAAACATTTTAGGTTTAATTGAAATGATTGCCTAATTTGATCCAACAATCCAAGAACATATTCAATGTATTAAAAATGGTGAAATTTATAATCACTACCTTAGACATAATATACAAAATGAGTTAATTCAAATGCTACCATTCGAAATTAGGAGTTCAATTATTAAAAAAAAATCAAAGGAGCAAAATATTTTTTGGTAGTACTTGATTTTACACCGGATGCTAGCCATCATGAACAAATGACTGTTATTTTAAGATGTGTAGATATTTCGATGAGTCTACTGTAAATAGAATAATATTTTTTAGAATTTATAAAAGTAGATGATACTTCCGAAAAAGATCTTTTTAATGAATTGGTAATTACATTAAAAATTTTTGAACTTGATATTAATGATATAAGAGGCCAAGGATATGATAATGGATCTAATATGAAAGGAAAAAAAACAAGATGTTCAAAAAAGACTATTGGAAATAAATCCTAGAGCATTTTTTACACCATGTCGTTGCTATAATCTTAATTTAGTGCTTTATGACATAACTAACTCTTGTCCTAGAACTATATCATTTTTTGGAGTTGTACAATGTGTATATACATTATTTTCTTCTTCAACAAAATGATGGACAATCTTACAAAATAATGTATCAAATTTAACTTTTAAATCTTTATCACAAACATGTTGGAAAAGTCACCCACAATAAGTTGGTTCAAGTGGTAAGGGTGGCCTAGGAGGGAGTTGGTAAGGCCGCGATGAAGTCCTGGGTTCAACTCTCCACAATGGCCTTTCCCCATGAGGTAAGTGGAAGACCGTGACAATAGGTTGTGGTCAAGCTAGTCTCCTCCGAGGATTAGTTGTGGTGCGCGTCAGCTGGCCCGGACACCTCAGTTACAAAAAAAAATGTTGGAAAAGTCACATAGCAAGTATACAAGCAATAAGATTTCAAACTCCACAAAGAAGATATGTTTTAATTGAATTGGCAGAAAGTAGTGATGATCTTAAAATAAAGAGTGAAGCTCAATGTTTAGCAACATATGAATTAGAAAATTTTGAATTTTTATTGTGCATGATTATTTGGTATGAAATGTTGTCTGCTATTAATTCCATTAGTAAAAACTTACAAAAAGAAGATATATGTATTGATGTTGCTATTGGTCAATTAAAAGGCCTTATTTTTTTATAGAGAAATTGGATTCATGTCTGCTATGATTTCAGCTAAAGAGATTGCAAATGAAATGGAAATATAACCTATATTCGGTAAAAAAAAAAAAAAGGTAACTTGTAGAAAAGTTCAATTTGATGAGAATGTGAATGATGAGAGAATTCTATCTATTGAAGAGTCTTTTACAATTGATTATTTTATTTATATAGTAGATCAAGCTATTTATTCTATCAAAAATAAATTTGAGCAATTTCAACTATATGAAAATATTTTTAGATTTTTATTTAATATCAAAAAATTAAAATCATTGAACGATGACCATTTGAGAAATTTTTGTCTTAATCTAGAAAATGTTTTGAAATATGACATGTTTTTAGATATTGATGGGTTAGATTTATTTTCAGAACTTAAGGTTTTAAAAGAAGTTATACATGGTGAAATAAATACTCCAATTGAAATACTTAACTATATTAAAAAAAAATTCTTTTCCAAATTCTTGTATTACTTATGGAATATTACTTACAATCCCTATAATAGTTGCTTTAGCTGAATGAAGCTTTTTAAAACTAAAATTAATAGAATATTATCTAAGATCAACTATATCACAATAAATATTAAATGGATTAGCTTTGTTATCTATTGAAAAAGAAATATTGAATATAAAGATTTGATTAATAATTTTGCATCTCAAAAAGCAAGAAAAATTGATTTTAGATAATATACCTTTTTCATTATAATTATTTTAATCATATATAAAAGGCTGTAATGGTGATAGATGTTGCCTTAGGCCTCAAAAACCCTTGTGTCGGCCCTGGTAACAACTAAACAAATTAAAAATATTCAGTTTGTAATGATTGCCCAAAGTTGTTTCAAAAAGGAAAAAAAGTTTATTGAAAACAAAATGAGAACTTATTCTTTCTTCATGGTTGTAAGTCAATGCTAGAACTCATCTTCCATCAATTGAAGTTAAGTATTTGAAGAAAAAAAATAATGACTTAGGATTGAAGAGAAAAATATTTAAATGAAATAATTGTTAAAATATTACAATGATATTCTTGCAATTGCTCATATTCTTTTTAGCAATTTATATCTCAAAAATTCTTTAGTTATTAATTTTAATAAAAGTGGGCTTGAAGAAAGATATTGGGGCCTTGAAAGATTTTGGGGCGTCTATAATAGCACTCTAAAGTCAAAAGAACTTTTAACATAAAAGAAAAAAAACTTTTTTAAATAGTAAAGAAGCTCAAACAAGAGATGCCAAATGTAAGCCTCCGTTACTTTGAAGTAATCCTAGAGGGAGAGTGATTAGTATTCCAAAATTTAAGGTTACAATTAATATGTTCAGTTAAAGTAATTAATTTAGGACAGTGGATTATCAATAATCCCTTTTCCTTAAACTTGCATAATTTGATTTCCTCTAAGAAAGGAAAGGAAAACTTGGTTGTCTAACCTTATTAATTATCAAATTATTAAAATAATATTTTTATATTTTGAAAAAATTTTCAAATCTCCTTAATAAAATAATCTAAAATGTTTATTAATAAAATATATTATTTTTAAATAAATATAAAAATAGTTAATTATCACCAACCAGAGAATTACGACATCCACCCGTCCATTCACGCATCCTACAACACTGGTAGCACAAAAAAGATTACTGTTCAACGATCTATCAAGCCATGGTGGTTTAATTGGAGTAGGATACTCCATTTTTTTTAAGGACACAAGATTTTTGGCGGCCATCGAATGAATACCAACCATTTGCGATCAAAATGAAGATCCCACACCAATGAAAGCTCAACACAATTCAATAGATCTCTGACTGGCAATGCCTTTGGTGATAGTAGCCGGTGGTTGACCAACCCGAATATTTTTTTAATTTTTTAATTTCCCAAAAAAATATATATGACATAATTTAAATTCTAAAACTTATTAAATATATGTATATTAATGTTTACCATATGCATGACAATTTTTTATATTTTTTACCATATCTATGTTTACCGTACACATAAATGAATCGATTATTAATGCAGTAGATAATGTATTTAATTTATGAAGAGGGGTTTTGTTCGGCCTCACTTCTTATCTCACTAGACCCTGCTTTCAAAAATTATCAGAAAAAATTTAATTAATCTTATTTTTTCAATAACCACTCCTTAGTTCCCTAATTACCCTTCTAATTCCTTTTCATCATCCTGTATATTTAGTTTTTATTTATACCAAAAAAAAGTGGTCACAAAGAGTAAACACTCCTTAGAGTTGTCTTATTGAATTGAAATGAGAGATTACTTTTTACCAAAAGAAACCCATTTTCCTCCGCGTAATTTGATTATTAAAATGACTGTTAAATTTTGACTCTTGTCCTTACCCTTCAAATTGCCCAGGTAAGATGAAAGGTTGCACTGTGTATGCTGGGTAGGATAGTGTAGGTTATATCATCGAATCAACAAGGAGATCATAAGTTTTCAATAAGTACTTGAACTCCGTTTATCGGGGTTGTTGGTTGTCATTAAATTAAAACAATTGTCAGACTTATCGACTTCTTTTATTCCTCTTACTTTGTTTGTCGACGGTTCCTCTTGAATTAATTGATGCTTCTCTTCTCCGTAGATTTAGTTCCCAGAGATTGTGGTAACTGCGTAATCAATCTTTTCTATAATCGATTTTTTTTTTTGGCCTTCGTCATTTTGAAAGAGCTAGCTGAAAGCTAGAGAACTAAAAAAGTGATGTGTTTTTTTTACTAATTTCATTAAAGATATAATTATTAAAAGAAAACAAATTAAAATGGGGTATAATAAGATTAAATAGAAGTTGTAGAACTACTCAATTATAAAATATAATTTGAATTTATTATTAATAATGAATAAAATATATTTTAAAATAGTGGTATTTTTGTCTAATTAATAAGGTATTCCTTTCCATCTAGGATTCAATTGCAAAACCCAACAAAGGAAAATTGATGTAGCATGGTATTTTATTTTGCAATAGTGCTAATCTTACAAACTTTATACATCTTACGTAGAAACTGATTTGAATTAAAATGATTGGAGTAGTAGATATGCATAATCAATTTATTTAATGAAAAGTGATGATGTGTGAATATATGAGTAATATCACATCAGTTTGTAATTTATATACAGAATTTATAAGAGTAGCATTACTCTTTATTTCATTAGGGTTAATATAGTTTTTCATTAATTTCATTATTTAAGGTTTCTTTGTTTTAAGGATTTTATTACTTAGAGATTTTGGCTTTTCCTAATTAACTCGATTTCCTAGGTTGATATGATTCTATTTTCTCATGTTTGTGTTAGACAAGATCTGTTGCTTTATCGTGTCTTCACAACGTTCATCTTGAATAACCTGCTAGAAATCGAGTTTTTTAAGAATGGGAGAATTGATGGAGCAATGTCTTTCATTTCATTAGGGTTAATTTAGTCTTTTGATTAATTTCATTATTTAGTGTTTCTTTGATTTAAGAGTTTTTTTCGAGTTTTTTGTTAACAAACTGATGTGTGATAAGGTGATTGAAGTAATAAATATATAAAATTTATTCAATTAATAAATGGTGATGATGTATAAATAAATGAGTAATGAGTAATACTATGTCAATTTGTATACATGAGTTTGTATAAAGAATTTGTAAGATTAGCATTATTCATTTTCTCTCTTGTCTTTGAATTGTTTGCTTTTATTAGTCACCATCCCCCTCCAAAACTTTTCCAATCTTTTTCATTTCCACCACTTTTTTCGTTCCCTCAACTTTTCCTTTCCTACCATATTTCCTAATTGCTTAAACCAAACACCACCTAAAAGTTTATATATTTTTGAATTAATTTGAGATAGAAACCACAATTTAAATAATGTTGCCATTTTAAGTTTTATAATTTTATAAATGAATTTAATATAAAGCAAACGCGAAGCTTGAATGTTGCGAAGTAAATAATTGTAGAGAGTAGAAAGAAATAAAAGCGGAAGAACAGAAAATTTGAAGTGGAATATTTTAAGCATAATTAAGCTGGTATACTTGTTCGGATGCTGGTATTGTAAGCTGTACTAGTTTTACCTCTAGGATACAATTAATTATTAGTGGAAACTGATATCTGACTCATCCTACTTTAGTTGTACATGTGCATTATCTTGTATAGTTCATCCTAATTTACTTTCCTTCTTTCGAACGATCATTTACATAATTTTGTACAAATTTGTTTATGATCTTTCCCTCCTGTTGTTCCAGTAAAATTGGTCAACCGTGGTAAGTGTTATCGGGTTGGTCTCTATATAATTGGTAAAGGTTTGGGATTATTTCTAAAATTAACTCACAAATTATTAGAATTATGAAGCAAAAAATTGGAGTTACAAATTATCGTAAAACCCTTAGACCATTAATTTAATTGGTGGATTTTGATAACAGGGCGATTTTGTGATAATTTGGAAAAACCTATCGGAGGACTCTGATATGATATGAGGCCAAAGTTTAGAAATTAAGTTTCACTAAAATAAAAAAATAAATATAAATGAAGGAATAACCTTCACTCAACTTTAAAACATCAATCGAAGGCACAAGCTTTCCCTTATGATTGATGTTTGATAAATTAAAATAAAATAAATGGTAGCTGTCATCAGGAAAAGGAAAACTGTATATTCATATTGATGAACACGCTAAATTATTAATCCTTAGAAATAATTTTTCTGTACAAGATTTGGCAAGAGTTGATGAAAAGTTCAACGAAGTAAAACCATACCCATCGCCAATGAGGATTTATGTGCAATACTGCTATGAATCCCAGCAACGCAGTTGCATAAGCCACTGAAAAGCTTAAAAAGATAACTTCCATGTCCGTGAAACCACCATCTTCACCTTTATCATTTTGAGGAGCAAACGGTGATTCAGCTTTGAAACAACTTTTATTCAATGGAGGTACGCAAAGAAGTGGATTTCCCTCATAACTGCTCTCATCAAAGGTTCCAAATTGGCCTTTTCTCTCTGGAGTTGCACCTGACAAGTTATCATGGGCCACACTGAATACTTGTAAAGAAGTCAGCTCAATCAATTGATAGGGGATGTATCTACACAAATTGTTGTAAGAAAGATCCAAACTCTCTGTTTGCTCCAAGTTCCTAAATGTTGTAGGGATAGATCCAGTGAACTTGTTGTGCGAGAAGTTTAGTGCACGAATCTTCCTTTAGTTTCCGATTTCTATTGGTATTTCACCGCTGAATCGGTTGGAAGATATATCTATTCCGGACATGAGTTTAAGAGGATCACCACTGCACGGACGAGCCATATCCTTCGTTGTAAAATTTACCTCGAGCAGCACATCAATGGTAGAATAAGGATACGTTAAGTAAACAAATTCTTCTGACTTGCTCAACTTGAACCTCTCCCTTAAGTCATTTGGATAAGAAGATTCTTCTAACTTACAATATGACACAAAGAAGCTAGTCTGAAGAAATATGATCAAATTTTTTGTGTTATCAAAAGTTAAATTATTCGCTAAACATGAAGGTACTAGACCGGGGAAATTATTATGAGAAAGATCCAACATGGTTAATTGCCTTATGCCACAAAACTGAACAGAAATGTTTCCATGAAAATGATTGGCTTTTAAAAGAGGATGCTTAATTCTGAGAGGTTGCCAAGCCAACTTGGAAGGATACCTGTTAGGTTATTATGGCTAAGATCTAATGTCACCAACGAAAAGCTTCTATTAAACGCATCTGTCATTGGACCTGCAAGACTATTTTTATTTGGATGGGCATTTCTCAAATCAGGTGGGCTGAAGCAAGATGGTATAGAGCCAGGAAGATTATTCTCGAAAGATGCAAGATAAAAAGTCTATTCAGCTTGCAGAATTCTATTGGAATTGAGCCTTCAAAGTGATTATTGGACAAATCAAGTGCAACCAAATCTGATGATATGTTGCCCATCCATCCTGGAAGCTCACCTGAAAAATGGTTATTGCTACAATCAAACACTCTCAAGAATCTATTGGATGAGATGTCTGGAAAATATCCCGCAAAGTTGTTGGAGCCCAACAAGAGATATTTCAATCTAGTTGAGTTAAAAGTTGTGGGAAATATTTGGCCACTCAAGTTATTACGTGGAAGTCTGACATCATACATGTGCATACCTATCCGTGTAGGTAGTCCTCCAGACAATTGATTTCGCGAGAGATCTAACAATCCTAAAGGGATTATATTATACATTCAGGAGGAATGTTACCGCCAATTCATTCGAAGCCAAGACTAGGAACCCTAAATTTGGAAAGGTTAAACTTATGTTCCTAAGGATAGGACCTTGCAGAGTATTCTTTGATAAATCTATCATCCGAATTCTACGATTAGGATGTGATGGCAATTCAAAACGTCCCAAGAAGGAATTATTTCTTAAGAAAATATCTTCCAATTGTGAATTGTTATTTAACAACCAAGAAGGAAATTTTCCTCCAAAGTTGTTGTGGAAAAGACTGATAAATCTCAAGTCATTTTGGTGGCAAGGAGAGATAAGATGTCTTAGAGTTAGACTGAGTTCCCCAGATCTAAAATTTGACAAAGTAAAAACCTGTAATTGAAACTTTTAACGCCAGGTTTGGAAAGAAGTTTCAGGGATCAATTCATTTTCATCGCTCAGATGGATCTTAAGGTTTGAGAGGCTTGCAAATGGCTGGAATGAAACTGGGATTTGAAACTTGTTATAACCAATTGCAAGGTATTCTAGGGAAGTGAGCTGAGGAAGGTGAGATGAATCGATATTTCCCGTGAATTGATTATGAGAAAGATCTAGTAATCTAAGAGATGTCAAGTTTCAAAGACAAGAAGGGATTGTCCCCTCCAATTCATTTTCATTGTAGATCTAACTCCTCAAGGTTCTTCAGATCACACCAACCTGTTCAAATATAGGAGAACATTAATTGCAATGGTTCAGAGTAAGAGCTAGCTAGCAAGCTAGATTCACTTGCACTAGAGTGTTTGTTACTGGCCTCCAATTTTTTTTTTTTTTTTTTTTTTTTTTAGGTTCACTTCTCTAAATCATTTGATTTATAAGGATATTTGTTAAGTTATATTTAAAATTAAACTGATTCCAAATTTAATCATATTTAAAAAACAATTTGTTGATGCTAAATTAATTTACCTCAGGGCTGGTTCCAAAACTTTTGATAAGTCAATCCTTATATTCGATAAACATTAATTCCTCAATGACTGAAGAGGTAAGAGATATACATTTACAAAGCTAGAAAGGAGGCAAGCGAATTGAGAACTATATACATATTTAAGAATCTATAGACTAGAAATTAGTCGATTATTTTAAGTTGGGTTATTATTACAACCACTTATAGGAATCTACTGATAATGACAATCAAATATTTCAAATGGTTGCTGACGAAAATGAAAATTGTTTATATATGTCAATGGTGAATTAGGGATAAATGTGAATGATGAATGCATAAACATGATAATTATTATTAATACCTTCCAAGGGTAGAGGTCTTGTTGGTAGAGAAGAGGAAATTTACTTTTTGTCATGATTTGGAAGATTTTCTTTTCCTATTTTGCAATATTGAGACTTTCAATTTTGAGTCTTCTTGCCATAAACAGAACTTTGCAATCTCCTTTTATACTAAGCTCTTGTACTCCCTTTGAAACAATCAATAATAAAAAAAGGATAGTTTGAAATCTTCGCAGCCGAAGCATGTAACTTTTGTGTTGCGATTTGATGCTTAATTTATTTCTTATATGAATGCTATTTGGTTGGATTTCTATATGGTATCAAAGCAGGAGTTTTGTAGGTTCTCCAAGTCTATGTTTTTGTGAAGTCAACAGATCTGTATTTGTGTGAGCTATTTCTCTTCTTTTTCTTCTCTGCATTGCATGTTTTATGGCTGAAATGGATTTGAATCTTGGTTGGAAACTTTCATCTGTGCTTTGGGATGGAAATAAGAATTTTGTCCTTTGGTCAAAAGCCGTTACTTTATCTCTCGGTGGAAAGAAAAAATTGGGTTTTATTTCTGGAAAAACTGAATGTCCAAATGCTGAAGATTCAGACGATGAGGACTTGGTTGCTGATGATTAGACAGTTAGATCTTGGCTTCTTAATTCTATGGAGCCTCATATTGTAGAAATATTTACTTTTTCTAACTCTGCAGAAGAGTTATGGGATTTTGTGTCTGAGTTATATGGTGATAGTAATAATATTGCACGTCTCTTTGAATTAAAATGTGAGATTGCAACTGCTGAACAGAGAGAGAAAAATTTTAGTGAACACTTGGGATATCTTAAAAAATTTTGGGAAGAACTTGATATGTATCGACCTCATACTTCTGATCCTAAGACCTTACTTCAAAGAGCAGAAGAAGATAAAATTTTCTCTTTGCTTAGTAGTTTGAAACCAGATTATGAAAATTTGAGAAGTAATATTCTCATGAGTTCTACACTTCCAAGTCTTGCAAATGTTTGCACCACAATCCAAAGAGAAGAAACACGTCGAAAGACCATGAACGTTGATCCAAAAAACAATCTAGAACGATCTAAATCACATGCACTTGTAGTTGATAAATTTGATAAAAAAAGAGAAGAATTGGAAGAATAATTTGCGGGGCAAAGGAAAGAGAGATGCTTATCATGGTGACCATTGTGGAAAAAATGGACATACAAAAGATAGATGTTGAAAGTTGCATCCACATTTGAAGCCAAGCTTTGACAAAAATAAAAAGGAATATGTTGCCACTGCAAAATCCTCAATCTCAATGAATCAGTTGACTCAAATTCTTCAATAAATCAGTAGGTCCATGTTGTCTAAGTCTTGTCAATCAAACTCTACTCATGCATTAGGTGACTTACAAGCTATTTTCTCTTCTGCTTGTAATTCAAATTGATGGATTATTGATTCTGGAGCACAGATCACATGGCAAATAATTCTGATTTTGGGCATGAATTTATTCCTGAAAAGAATATGCGGGAAGTTTCAATTGCTCATGGAACTACAGTTCCTGTGTCTGGAAAAGGAAAAGTGAATTTCTTTTAAAAAAATTCCTCATCAAATTTACTTGTGGTTCCCTCTTTTCTTACTCAGCTTTTATCAGTTGGCAAAATTACTAATCGTTGAATTGTGATGTTATTTTTTCTCCATCATCCGTTACTTTTCAGGGTCGAAAAACGAAGAAGACGATTGGTGAAGGGATTTATTCACATGGTCTATATTTGCTGAATCCAACCAATAAAGCTTATTATTCAAAATTTTTTTGAAGAGAGTTGCACTTTGCATAAACGACTTGGGCACCTATCAGATCTAATTTTTTCTTGTCGTTTTCCTTCTATGTCTAATAATTTGAGTGACTGTGACATTTGTCAATTTTCAAAACAGTCTCATTTACCTTTTAATAAATCTTTATCAATGTCTTCTAGGCCATTTGAACTGATTCATTCTGATTTGTGGGGTCCTACACCTGTTGATTCATATGTTGGTTATAGATATTTCATTTTATTTATTGATGATAAATCTCGTGCTACATAGATATATTTATTGAAATCAAAAAGTGAAGTGAGTTTAATTTTCAAAGAATTTCATAACATGGTGATTAATCAGTCTGATGCCAGGATTAAAATATTCTGGTCTAACAATGGAACTGAATATACCAATAGATTGCTTTCTAATTTTTTTCGTAGCCAGGGAATTATTCATGAAACAAATTGTGTTGGAACACCACAACAGAATGGTGTGGCCAAGAGGAAAAACAGATATGTTCTTGAAACAAAAAGGGCTCTTGTGTTTCAAATGAATGTTCCAAAGAAGTATTGGTCGCATGGGGTTCTAACTATGACATATTTGATTAATCGGCTTCCTAGTCAATTGTTTGATTTTAAATCTACTTTGAAAATTCTAAAAAATTGGAAACCTGATATTTCACATCTTCTTGTGTTTGGTTGCACTCGTTATGTCCATAGCCAAGTTATTGATCATGATAAGTTGGATCCTAGAGCAACTCGATGTGTGTTTTTGGGTTACTCATCAACAAAAAACGGTTACATTTGTTATAATGTTGCAACTAAGAAGTTTGTTATTTCACGAGATGTTCAATTTGTTGAGACAGAAACTTTCTTTCAATCAGAAGATCACAGTAGGGATCAATCTCAAGGGGAGTTTCTATCTAATGCTGTTTCTTTACCTAATATTACAAATGACAACACATCTTACTCAAAGAAAGATCCTCAACAAGTCGATGAAGTCTAAAACTCAGACATTACATCTTCTCCAATAACAGGTAGTGAGTTGCCTCCATATCAACAACCCTTACGAAGAACAAATAGACCGACTCGGCCACCTGAAAGAATGAAGGATTTCTTTACCTATCATTCCATTTTATATCCATTGCAGAATTATATGACTTATGCAAATGTTAATGCTTCTTATGCAACTTTTCTTACTTCATTGTCTAGCAATCAAGAGCTAAAGACTTTCAAAGAAGCTAATTGTAGTTTAACTTGGAGAAATTCTATAAAAGAAGAACTCCAAGCACTTGATGATAATAATACATGGGAGTCACCTGGAAAAAAAGTTGTTGGCTGTTGTTGGATATACAAAATTAAGTACAAGAGTGATGGAAGCATAAAGAGACAAGGCGAGATTGGTCGCTAAAGGTTTTACTCAGACATATGGCAAGGATTACAAAGAGACTTTTGCACATATTGCAAAGATGAATACATTTCGGATGTTAATTTCTCTTGCAGTAAATGAAGGTTGGAATTTATTTCAAATGGATGTTAAGAATGCATTTTTATATGGAGATCTAGAAGAAAAAGTTTATATGAGTATAACTCCTAGCCATCCAAAGGAGTCAAACCCCAACCTTGTCTACAAATTAAATAAAGCAATATATGGGCTTAAGCAATCGCCACGAGCATGGTATGCAAAGTTGAGTTCAGTTCTTCTGCTAAATGGGTTACAAAGGAGTGCTACAGATTCTTCACTGTTTGTAAAGAAAGGTACTTGTGGTATTACAATAGTCTTGATTTATGTGGATGATATAGTGATAACAGGCAATGATCAAGAAGAAATTTCAAAACTCAAGATTCTTTTACATAAAAGGTTTTCCATTTAAGATCTTGGTGTCTTGAAATATTTTTTGGGCATTGAAGTTGTTCACTCTAAGAAAGGGATTTCCCTCAATCAACGAAAGTATGTGCTTCATTTGTTGCAAGAAACTGGAAAGTTAGGTTTTAAACCAATGGACACACCAACTGATTGTGGTAGTAAGCTTGATGATGATGGTGTATTATTTCCTAATGTTGGTCAATTTCAAAGGTTAGTTGGGAGATTAATTTACTTGACAATTACTCATCCAAATATTTCCTATGATGTCAGTTTGGTCGGCCAAGTCATGCATGCCCCTAAAATTAAACATATGAATGTTGTAAATAGAATTTTGCAGTATCTAAAGGGCTCACCAGGAAGAGGTAAATGGATGCAAAAGAATGGTCATAAATCTATCTCAGCTTATGCATGTTGACTGGTTAGGATGTCCAATTGTTTGTAGATCAACAACAGGATATTGTACCTTTGTTGGAGGAAATTTAGTCACATGGAAGAGAATTCACTACAAGAAAACTACCCTTTAGCGACCAAATTTTCGGCGACAGATGGAAATTGATAGCAATATGTTTGATTCTGCGACGAAAGTATATGTTCGTAGCTGAAGGTGGTGGCCAAAGTTGACGAAGTAAAAATTTTTTTCAGCGACCAATATTTTGTCGCCATATCCTTATCCAGCGACGAAAACAACGTTAGTCGCAGAAAATCAAGTGGTGGAAAATTATCTTTTAGCGACCATTGAATGTTTCGTAGCTGAAAAAAGCTTTTCGCGACCAATTGTGGTCGCTGAAAAGGTTAAGAGATATTGTCCCAAAATCATATTTAGCCACCAAAGAAGTGGTAGCTAGATGTCATGTCATCTATAGCGACCAAAAGAAATAGTGGCAGAAAATTTCATTCCGCGACCAACATTTTCGTTGCTAAAAGGTTAAGGAAATCGATTTTCCCAAGTGATTTGGCTACCATAATGAATGGTCGTAGAATGGCACATACAACGACCATATTGAATTGTAGCAGAAAATTTCATTCTGGGACCAAAGTTTTGGTCGCTAAAATGGTAAGGAACCCTCAAGAGCTTTAGCTACCACGTTTAAATGGTTGCAGAATGATATATATAGTGACCAAATGGGATCCTAGTGGAAAATTGCACTACAACAAAAATGGGATTTCATAACATGCCATGAATGCTGTTGTACGATTTTCATAGCATTTTCTGAATGTTATAACTGCCCATGCTATGCTTTCTCTATAGCATCCATAAAAAATGCTATAAAACAATAGCATTTCATATACCTGTAACAACACTTGAAAAATGTTATCTATAAGTTGTATTTATAGCTTTCTCAAAATGCTATAATCTATTTTGAATATTCAATGTTAACATAACATTCATGAATGCTATAAAATTATAGCATTTTCATAATGCTATCATTTATTTTTAATTTTCAATGTTTACATAACATTCATGAGTGCTATAAAATTCTTAGCGTTTTCATAATGCTATAATTTATTTTCAATTTTCAATGTTTACATGACATTCATGAACGCTATAAAATTCATAACTTGCATATGAATGTTATAATTGCTACCATATCCATGACTTCATAATATATAAAATATATCTTATAACACTAAAAAAATGTTATAATATAATTTTTTTAATTTATTTCATAGCATTCTTCATTATTGTAAAATTTGTGATTTAATACAATTGGACATTTCAATGATAATATTGTATCATTTCTTAAAAGTTATAAATTTTATGTTATTTACCAATATGTACATAATAATTCTTAAATATTTATAAATCATAATAGGCACATTCATGTGCTCAAATATATCATGAATTGCTCAAGTAGAAGTCATCACATATAAATCTAGTATTGAAAGTGCGTAATCAACATTCAACTAAACTTTGTTTACATATCAAAGTCCATCTTTCCCAAAGAGTGATATCTAAACAAAGAGCTTAACGTAATAACTTGTATCCGAGTCAAAAGCTAGAGTTCCAAAAAATTTGATAGCTTCTTTATTTCAACTCCCATGAGACCTATGTCATATGTACATTGCATTGGCTATATCCAAAAGGTACTCTATGACAATAAACCTTCATCCACTTCTTATCATCAACTGCATAGAACATTTGAAAAATAAATTAGAAATAATACCTTAATAGGCATTCTTAGAATAATAAGTTTGGAGAAAAGGACAAAATTATTATAAGAAAACTAGGATTATATTTTACTATAAACAATATTATGATTGAATTTTATTTTAAAACTTGGGAACCTTGCTTTCATAAACAGTCTCTAGACACTTTTATATACAACTAACATATAAAGAATGAAGTACAATCGGGGATAGAAAACTTACCAAGATCAGCAGTCATCTATCATGACGATTGCTTCAGTTGGCCAAGCAACTGAACTTCCTCTAGCATCTTCTATTGTTTCCATATCAGCACTTGTTCTCCACAATGATGCTGAAGGTTGTTTAACATCATCCACCCATACTCTAGAAGCATTTTTTCCAAGAGGAACACAATATAAACATGTTCTTAAACATAAATGAAAATAAGGATAGAAGAGAAACTACTTATATAGAGTTGAATCTTTGATAATGTAGATGATGACTGTCCAGTTTTTGCAAAAGGAAAACAACACTCGAGAAACAAAGGAAAAACAAAACTCGAGAAACAAAGGAAAACACACAAATGCTTCAACTTGCAAATAGACCTCAAAGATTGTACTTAATTATAACCTAAGGAAAACTTCAAAATAATGCACTTGATCAAGAATTTTATCTCAAAGATTAGTTTCGCTTCACTTCAATTCCTTAAGTGTGTGTGTATAGATCCATTTTTACCTAATCATTTGTAACCCGGATGAGTTTGTGCATAAAAATGAATCATATTTAATAGTGAATATGTGTGTATAAATGAACTCCATAGGCCTGCTTTTCAAGTCACTCTTCACTAATGTAGACATGCACAACACCAAGGATCAAGTAGGACTTTGTTGTTTCATTCTTTTTAAGAACATTCAAGGGTATAGATCTCTTTTTCTTCTCTTTTTTTCTTTTTTTCTCTTTTTTTCTTTTTTTTTGTTTTTTTTTTTACTACACTTCCCCTCCCCCACACTTAAACAACACATTGTCCTCAATGTTTAAGTACGTGAAAGAGAAGTACATATTGCTTTTTTTTCTTTTTTTTTTTTTACAAACACAATAAAACTCACTTGCATTGCTCATGACACAACCTAACCTCCTCTAACTTCCTAAAACCAGAACATAGCTCAAAATGTAATTGTGAATGATCTACATGCTCATAGGTAAGGGATAAACTGTTTGGAAAAAAAAAATTCAATTGAGGTTAGGAAATCTTTTAGTGAGTTAACAAAGAAAAAGGCTTATAGAGGCTCAAAGGGGTAACTAGGGATCAGTGTCAGTCAAGGTTGGCTATTAAGGCTCAAACGGTCCAAAGATGGCCTAAATCATTTTCCTAATGTTACACAGTCTAGGATTTTGTCTCGAGTGACCATCAAACAAGTTCTAGAATTCATTGAAATCTGAAGAAACACTTAAATTACATAAACTTTCTCTAAGTAAACAAATAACTCAGTGATGATGGCTCGGTGCTCAATGCTGTGTAAGGAATCAAAAGTAAAGCAAAAACCAATATACATTTCAAGCACACAGATCCACGCATCATTTATCATTTTCCAAGAGTTATTCTTAATTCAATCATTGTGTTATCATCGACCCACAAAATGCAAGAAAAGAGGTACGTGGCGTTGTTACACCTGAGTCAAATTGTATATTTCAACAAACCTTAGGACCAGTAGCTCGCAGACTTAAGGTTTCCAGCCTATATACCTTTATTATGAAAGAACAAAATAAGAAACAAGACACTTCAAACAATATAAAATAAACAAATTACAGATTTATTTAAAGAGAATGAGTTTCAAGGGTTCAAGAAACCCCATATTCTGCCATTCTCAAGTTTTTTTTCACAAATTTCTCTTTTTGAATCGAAACTGATAAAGACAAAACACATAACAACTCTAAATTACATAAAACTAAACTTACTCATAAAATAACAAAGTTCAACAAGTTAGCAAACAAAAATAAGTCAGTTAGAATGGGTCTAAAACGTTTAAAAGTTAGCCTCCTTATTCAGCCATTATGGATTAAAGAGATCCAAAATGCGTTTCAAAAGGACTTAATCTTTTTAAGCCACCACTCTAAAAGCCAAGATTAGAAAATATTACCTGGGGCGAAAGAAACAACCTGAAAAATCTCAAAAGAAATGACATGAAAAATCTCAAATAAACACAATAAAAAAAACAAAAACGAAGCAAACCAGTAGATAGAGATTACAGATGGAGCGTTAAATCTAGTCTACGCCTTTTATTGCCTTCTCCAAACCAATCTATCTGAGCCATTATTGGATCAGGCGAATAGACGAATTCTTGTAATTTGTCAATTAACTCCCCTGCAGTTGAAGCTGTAACCATGATTTGCCTCGCCAACGGTGAGATGAAATTTTTTTCTACAGCTTGATCAAGAAAAGACAACAAACCATCAAAAAAATTATTGACATTTAACAAACCAATGGGTTTCTGATGGATGTTTAGCTGTGCCCAAGAGGTGATTTGAAATATCTCCTATAATGTACCATAACCACCCGGCAAAGCTATAAATGCATCGGACTTAACAACCATATGTGCAATACGCTCATGCATACTAGAGACCTGTAACTCTTCCCTGATTGTGTTGCCTACGATATCTCGTACAGCTAATGGTTTAAGGATAATGCCGAGAACTTTGCTCCCTCCTAGGGATGCAGTTGTTGACACACACCCCATTAACCCAAGACTACCCCTCTATAAATCAAATGAATACCCCTCTCAGCTAATGCCTTATCAAGATCAAGAGTTGCTGTTGTAAACTTTCCATCTTTACTAAATTGCGATTCGCAAAATACACATATATTACGGAATCACCGAATTGGTGTTTTCTCCATTTCTACAAGTGTTCTAACCTTGTGTAAGACAATGATGCACGTTGGGTATTATGCTATTCAAGTGCAAGACAGGTTATAAAATGACATTTGAAAATATGCAAAATGGATATATGCACACGTAAAACTCTCAATTTGACACATGGGGACATAATTTCATTGGGGGTTGCTCGATACATATTTATCATCCCAAGATTTGAAAAAATAAGATATGCTTTCGGTAAGGTTTGACAAAACCTACACACTTGTCTCCTACATGAAGCATGAAAAATGGAAATATACTTTCGGCGGGGTTTGACAAAACCGCCATACTTGTCTCCCACGTGAAGCATGAAAAGTTTGACTTATCTCCTACTTTGACTTTATGAAAAGCTGCGTGGTTTGTCAAAACTAAAAGATACACAATCAAAAATGACAAAATAACAATAATAACATGATAAACAATGAGGAAAAAAGAAAGAAGAAAGAAAAAAAAAGTGATAAAAAAACTTAAGAGAGAAACAACAATATGAAAAATTCACGAAAAATTGTGGCTCACATCTTTCCATCCAGTTTTCTTGCAAACTGGCAAATAGGATCATTTAGAGTCAGATTTCCTGGACTATATTGTTGATATTCCGTTCGGAATTGTGTCCACAATTTCATCAGTTCTCTTTGCACTAATCCACAAGAATGATTCTCAAGAGTCAGTAAGATATTATCTAACGATTCTTTACTCAGTCCATTCTTGATGAACTGCAACTTATCTTCCCTATTTTTAGACACAAATCCTAAAGAACAACATTTTTTGTTACAATTCCATCTAGCACACCTATAACAAACTTGTAACCTTTTAGCACGTCGCTTTTTGGTGAGAGTGCTTTTTCCTAGACCAGGCATGTATGCTGTAAAATCAATTTCAAATTCGCCAGCTAATCTAACCTTAGCTTCAATTAACCAGCGGATGTCCACAAGCATTTTCTTAATCATCAACATCCTAAGTCTGTTAAATCGTGCTTTATAGATTTTTACCAGAGTATTTTGAGGGAGTGAAGGAAAACGTTTTTGAAGGGCTGAAAGAATGTTTTCATTATCCATAGCAAAGAGAAGAGGAAAGATATTACCGAAAATATGTTGAGTTCGTTCTTCTCTTTGATCTGCAAGCTTCGACCCTTTTTGGAAGTGTTCTCTGCTTCCTTCTGAGTTTACCCTTTTTAGAAGGACTGCTGGATTTGGCGAGTAGCGGGGCTGCTAGAGTCGGTGCCTCGCGGGGCTGTTGGAGTCGGCGAGGCTGAAATGGACAAGTCACAGAGGATGTGCTGCGGCGCTAGAGAGAACGAGAGAGACGACTTAGTTTAGGTTTTAGGTTAGGTTTTGGAGGCTATTTTGTTTATATAGTTTAGTAAAATTACGTGAATTTTTAATATATTAAAATTTTTCCTAATCACCCCTGAAAATTACTCATCTTTAGGTTTTACATATAAATGATGACTTTGAGAAATGAACATGTCATCTATCGACTGAAATTATTTAAATTTTTTTTCTTATTTCATAAAACATTACTTACGTGATATTTATTTTTAAATTTTATATTTGTATCTTGCTTATTAAAATTAACAAGACTTTTGTCTTTTACTCTAAAGTGTAGATTGCAACAAAAATATAATAATATAAGACTTTGTGGCCTACATTTATTGACTTCATATATACAATAAAGTAATCTAATATAAGACTTTGTGGCCTACATTCGTTGACTTCATATATACTTTTCGGCCCATGTTCTTTGATTTTATAGTAAAGTATAATGGAAGACATTAATTTATACAATAAAGTAATCTAATAAACAGCTAGATTCTCTTCTTTTTCCAAAATCAAAATATTATACATATTGATTTATTTACTTTTTACTTGTAAGTGGGACTGCAGCTTATATATTGTCTAAAGTAAGAGATTATTTTTTATATTGTTCATATATATGTACATTTTACACGTTTTGATATGTAATTTTTTGTAACACGTCTTTCATACGCATTGCTAAAAAATAATTTCATCAGTTTTTTGCAACACGCCTTCCATAACTACAAATTAATTTTAATATTATGTGATAATTTTTTTATATAATCAAATACTATTAAAAACAGAGAATAACTTTAATTAGAATATTAAATAACAAGATCTTAAATATTAGATACTAAATTTAAACATTAAATAATTGAAATTAGCTTTTTTAAATTTTAATTTTTAAATTGTAAATTAAATATACCGTTATTTAATATCCAGTAATCATGACTATAAATTAATTTAATTAAAAATTAAATATACTATAGTTTAATATCAGGCAATCATGACTATAATTTAAGTTTAATATCATACGATGGCTTTTATATAATTAAATAGTATTAAAACAAACTTTAACTTTCTAGGCTTTACACCATAAGCCAAAACAATAGGCGCCCAAATTTCACAAGGCCGAAAAGTAAAGAATCCCCAAATTTTTCGTC
Source organism: Boswellia sacra (assembly GCA_013180625.2). Classification (NCBI taxonomy): domain Eukaryota; kingdom Viridiplantae; phylum Streptophyta; class Magnoliopsida; order Sapindales; family Burseraceae; genus Boswellia; species Boswellia sacra. The sequence continues at coordinate 526,966 of SNVD02013269.1, forward strand.
TTTCCAATATCAAAACCCTAAAAGCTTATGTTGTTTAGTCAAAGGTCAGTTCCAGTGTTTTGTTAGAACACACCTTAGAATTCATCTCCTGGCTTCTGGTCAGTGTTTGGTTTACGACTCCACCTCCGTTGTTATTGGTAACTATCAGTTGCATTTTGTTTTTTAATCTTTTGTTTGTTTATCTTTTTTAATACTTTTAATGTTTTTAACCATTGGGTGTATCCTTCATTTTTGTTTGTAGGACTGGAGGATGTTAAGAAGGGGTTGATTATTTGTCTTTGTAATTGCACTTTTTATTATTTTACTTTGGATGGCTGCAGGTACAAGTGCTTTATCTATGTCCAGCTTGGTTCTTTAATTATTAAATCTATTATAATTGCTAATGACAAAGGTATTAGATCTAATCTTCAACAATCTGAATCTTGGTCACTTGATCTAACCTTTGTGATTGAAAGTAAAAAACAGAGTACTATGCTTATAAATTAATAAGACTTTTTGTTTTTTACTCCAAATTATAGATTGCAACAAAAATATACTAATATAAGACTTTGTGGCCTACGATAACACACGAAATCATTGACAGCTAGCTCCTATGGTAATTCAATTTAGATGCCACACGAAGTCATATTATCATTTGGTGTTCCACATTAAATTATTATGAAGACCAAAATTCCAAACATACGCTGAAGGAAATAACTTGAAATCTTATCAAAAACCAAACCGTAAGGCTTAAAAGAAAGGTGTGAAGAGTGAACATTTTAAAAGCATAATAAAGAATGTATCACTTCTTACGCATAAATATTTAATACAAAAAATGATCCAATTAGTTTGCCTATACATTCAAGATAAAGAACAAGCTGAATTTGTTGATTGCAATAAAAATATAATAATATAAGACTTTGTGGCCTAAATTCATTGACTTCATATATACAATAAAGTAATCTAATAGAAGACTTCGTGGCCTACATTCGTTGACTGCATATATACTTTCCGCCCATATTCTTTGATTTTACTCTAAAGAACTTTACCAGTTGTGGCAGAAGAAAGCTCCTCTTCACTCTTAGCAACAACATTTCCACGCCCATCATAGGCTAACCTTTTTCTCTTTATCATAAATTAAACAATGAAATTTGGATCAATGAAGACTTGATCAATGTGAGATTAAGTGGAAATTTGAGAAGAATTACAAAAAATTTATAGAAATATCTCCACAAAATAAGAAGCATTCTCATAGTATAGCACACACCATTAAGCCAAAACCTATATAACTGAAGCTCCTAGCAGACGCACTAACACCTCAACCATTTGACCACATTGCTTCATCGCAAAACAAAAGGACCCTCGAACCATCACAGTTTCAACTTGCAGCATGGCTTGGTATTGGTATATCATAACAGGAAAATGACTGTCTACCCTGTTATTATCTTATTCCCATTAAAGACACTACAACCAAATAGCAACTAATTCATACTAAATTTAGAGAAAAAATAAAATAATAATAAAACAAATAGGACCTGACAACAGAAGTGTCATAAGAGTCTGCAGCAGGCCAAAACTGGATTTTTATAAGACTTGTTGCTGCGTTTTTCCATCGGAATCCTCATTTGAAGCTGAAATTGGAGATGAAAGCAGATTCTATATTTTTTGAAAACGCTAGGCTTTGAATCATTTTTGCTCTCGCTACTGCTATAATACGAGGCTTTACTCTTTCTCACTTGTGCCACCAGCCCCACGGTGCTTTAATCTTCAATTTTGTGTGGTTTGGTGACACCACCTAGTGTTGAGTGCATGTCAGTTTCACATTTAATATTTAGAGGGACCCATCTCCAAGATTTTGATTTCAAAGTTTGAATATTAAACGTTACATGACTTCTTTTTTTTTTTGTCTTTTTTGGATATTGATCTTTTACGGTTTGAACCCTATGCAAATGTTCTTATACTAATGAAATTGGGGCTTATGGTTACTACTTTGAACTTTATTTTTTATTGTTACCTTTATTGATCAAAATATGTGATCTGACACACTGCTTGATAGCAAAGCAAAAGAGACTTGTGTACATACCAATTAAAATGTACATTTTTGTCCACTTAATAGTGCCTCAATTAAAATATATACTGATTTTATTTATTAATATATAGATGAAGGAGTTACTTTCTCAAGGACTGACAACGAAGAATGATCCTTTGTACATATTGGCAACCGGGGTTGACTTTAGGATAAATACTTTTTCAGAATGTGATGTTCATGGAATGCATTATGTTATTGAAGAAAGAGATCAAAGAAAAGGATTCATCATGATTACCATCTTGTATCTGTTAATACTACCCGAACATGGTATGATGAAGATTCTTTTATTCTTGCATCTCAAGCAGAACAAGTAATATTTATTGATGATCTAAAACTTGGTGAAGGGTGGAAAGTTGTGGATAAAATAGATCAAAGAGGGTTATAGGATTTACAAGAGAAAAACGAGCTAAATGAAGAACAAGATGACATTAATGAAGTTTTGGAAAATGACCTACACTGCCAAGATGAGGGACAAGAATATTGTGTCTTCTTAGTTGAAGAAGATGACTTAGAAGTTAAAATGTTCAATAGAAATGATGTCAAACCGAATGAACTTAATGATCAAAGTTTGGGATTAAGCACAAGTCAAGGAAAAGATGACTTAGACGATTTCATATGTGATACAAAAGATGAGGATGATGAAGTTCTATCAAATCATGAAAGTGGTAATGAAGAACTACTACAATCTGAAAATGTTATTGATGTTGAATCAGATTAATTGTAGTTTTTCATGGAAATTGAATTTTATGGGTAAAACTTTGCATCTTTGCCATATTTGTATTTATGTTTAAGTATTATTTTTCTCTTTTCATGCCTATTTATATGTATAACTATTAATGTTATGTTGAATGTGCTTTAGATGGCTCCTGGTGTATGTAAAAGAGCAAAGGTTGTGAGCACCTCTTCTGTTAACATAAGTGCTCACGTAGATGAGGTTACACAAAATCCTACTCAACCTTTGAGTGGCACAGGTAAGTTGGCTTAAAATTTTTTAGTCAAATTCATGCTTTTGTATCATACATAGAAACGTTTAAAAGTATTATTTCTCATTAAAATGATATTTTTGTAGGTTCACACCCTATACAGCGCAACACTCATGGTCCTACTCGATCTGTGGGAATTGATAAACAAGTAACTCAAACAGGTAAACTAGTTGTGGAAATTTTAAAAGAAACTGGGAAAGCTGAGGGAAAGAATGCAAATAAGCTTTCCTCTGAATGTGGGGTCATTGTTAGAAAATCTGCTTGACAAATTCATTTGTCGTGGACAAAGATACCTTGGAAAGATTGCTCAGAGTTATTTGATCGTCTTCTAGTATGTTTAACAACAATTTTAAACAATGATGATATCCATGCATTTTATTTATTGATTGACCTTGTTTTTTTTCAAATAATATAGATGAATTTTGACTTAGATTTAAGTCAAGAACATGTTATTCGTTGCCTTAATGAACTTATGAGTGGTCGTTACAAAGACTATTGCTATGATTTGAAGAAGAAATTTGAAAATATGGGGGCAAATCAGGAAGCACGATCACATCCACCATGTTAGCCCTAAGGCTACATGATAATTTTGATGATAACAATACACATTGATTCATAAGGTGTTACTAATATGTTTACTTATGTGCAAGAATAAGATTCAATGAAATATTTGTAAAATCAAGAAGAGGCTTATTAAAATGAAGTGTTGAAGCTAAGGAGAAGACTACATGTTAAAGGCACCAAAGTTTAAGAACAAGGTTTGATTCAAGGAATGTGACACATGAGCAATGTTCAATCAATTGGTCATATATTTCTCTACAAATGTCCAAATGACATGATTCTTAAGCCTTTGGAAAGATTACTTAATTTATAACATTTTATATGTTTTAAAGAAATTCAAATTTCAAGTGTAAGGTCGTCCAAATCATCATGCAATTTGAAAGACAAATAGAAGTAGCTGACATGAGCACCGAATACTCTTTTAGACATATCTTGAGCTACAAATATCCAAATCACTTGATTCTTATGGCATTGGAAAGTGACTTAATGAGACACATTTCATATGTTTTGAATAAATTCAAACTTCAAATGAAAGGCTGACATAATTGACATGCAAGTCAGTGGACTGACACAAGGAAGAAAAATTAACTCACATGCGCATCAAATGGTTTTTTGGCCATATCTTAAGATAGAGATATCCAAATTCTTTGATTATTAATGTTTTGGAAAGTTTATTCAAATATGCAGATCTTTTATGTTTTGAAGAAATTTAAATATCAAACGAAATGCTGACAGAATTATCATTCAATTCGGTGGACTGACACAAGGAAGAAAAATCAAGTTATATGAGCACCGAATGGTGTTTTGGCATATCTTGAGCTACAGATATCCAAATGACTTGATTCTTGATGTGTTGGAAAGCTTATTCAAATGTGCATATCTTTTATGTTTTGCAGATTTTCAAATTTCAAACGGAAAATTGACAGAAATGGCAAACAAGATTACAGTTTTTATGATGGGCAGAAAATTTGGAGATAGTGTCTTCACTTGATTAAGTTCATCTCATTTGCCTATAAAAGGAGCCCTTCTCCCATGCATTCAGCAAGAGCAAGAGAAGCATCTATCAAGCAAAAAAAAAAAAGAGAAATATCAAGTCTAGAGAGCTTTTATATTCTTTATCTACTCTTTGAAGAGAGTTGTACTTTTGTTGTAAAAATTATCCTTGTTCTTGTATTGTGGTGAGAGTGAGATATTCTTGTAAAGGATAAAAAGTTATCCTTGAGAGAACTTTTTCCTTGGTGAGGTTGTTCATCAAGAAGAACTCTTGGTGTGGTGTTATCAAGGGTTGAAGAAAGTTACCTTGGTGAGGTTTTTCATCAAGAAGAACTCTTGGTGTGGTGTTATCAAGAGTTGAAAGAAGTTGCCTTGGTGAAGTTGTTCATCAAGAAGAACTCTTGGTGTGGTGTTATCAAGAGTTGAAGAAAGTTGCCTTGGTGAGGTTGTTCATCAAGAAGAACTCTTGGTGTGGTGTTATCGAGAGTTGAAGGTAAAAGTCTTGGTGAGGTTATTCATCAAGCAAGTTGTAAAAATTTCTACAACTTAGTGGAAAGCTTAGCTCGTGGAGCTAGGAGCCCGTGGACGTAGGCAAGGTTTGCCGAACCACGTAAATTGAGTTTGCACTCTCTCTATCCCTATCTCTTTATATTTACTTGCACTTGTGATTGTTCTTTATTGTCATTCTCTTGATTACATTCTATTTTCATCTTCTTCACCTTTGTTCTCAAAGAAAGATTTAAATAATTTTGATCTTTCAAGAAAAGTTTTTTAAATCCGTTTTTATAAATAAAAACTATTATGAAATGTTTTAAAAGAAATCAAATTTCAAGTGTAAGGTCGTCCAATCATCATGCAAATTGAAAGACAAATAGAAGTAGCTGACATGAGCACCGAATACTCTTTTAGACATATCTTGAGCTACAAATATCCAAATCACTTGATTCTTATGGCATTGGAAAGTGACTTAATGAGACACATTTCATATGTTTTGAATAAATTCAAACTTCAAATGAAAGGCTGACATAATTGACATGCAAGTCAGTGGACTGACACAAGGAAGAAAAATTAACTCACATGCGCATCAAATGGTTTTTTGGCCATATCTTAAGATAGAGATATCCAAATTCTTTGATTATTAATGTTTTGGAAAGTTTATTCAAATATGCAGATCTTTTATGTTTTGAAGAAATTTAAATATCAAACGAAATGCTGACAGAATTATCATTCAATTCGGTGGACTGACACAAGGAAGAAAAATCAAGTTATATGAGCACCGAATGGTGTTTTGGCATATCTTGAGCTACAGATATCCAAATGACTTGATTCTTGATGTGTTGGAAAGCTTATTCAAATGTGCATATCTTTTATGTTTTGCAGATTTTCAAATTTCAAACGGAAAATTGACAGAAATGGCAAACAAGATTACAGTTTTTATGATGGGCAGAAAATTTGGAGATAGTGTCTTCACTTGATTAAGTTCATCTCATTTGCCTATAAAAGGAGCCCTTCTCCCATGCATTCAGCAAGAGCAAGAGAAGCATCTATCAAGCAAAAAAAAAAAAGAGAAATATCAAGTCTAGAGAGCTTTTATATTCTTTATCTACTCTTTGAAGAGAGTTGTACTTTTGTTATAAAAATTTATTGTTCTTGTATTGTGGTGAGAGTGAGATCTTCTTGTAAAGGATAAAAGTTATCCTTGATAGAACTCTTTCCTTGGTGAGGTTATTCATCAAGAAGAACTCTTGGTGTGGTGTTATCAAGGGTTGAAGAAAGTTGCTTTGGTGAGGTTGTTCATCAAGAAGAACTCTTGGTGTGGTGTTATCAAAGGTTGAAGAAAGTTGCCTTAGTGAGGTTGTTCATCAAGAAGAACTCTTGGTGTGGTGTTATCAAGAGTTGAAGAAAGTTGCCTTGGTGAGGTTGTTCATCAAGAAGAACTCTTGGTGTGGTGTTATCGAGAGTTGAAGGTAAAAGTCTTGGTGAGGTTATTCATCAAGCAAGTTGTAAAAATTTCTACAACTTAGTGGAAAGCTTAGCTCGTGGAGCTAGGAGCCCGTGGACGTAGGCAAGGTTTGTCGAACCACGTAAATTGAGTTTGCACTCTCTCTATCCCTATCTCTTTATATTTACTTGCACTTGTGATTGTTCTTTATTGTCATTCTCTTGATTACATTCTATTTTCATCTTCTTCACCTTTGTTCTCAAAGAAAGATTTAAATAATTTTGATCTTTCAAGAAAAGTTTTCTAAATCCGTTTTTATAAATAAAAACCCAATTCACCCCCCCCCCCCCCCCCCCCCCCCCCCGCGCTCTTGGGTTGCCATACCTGGGTCAACACACCACCCGGTGTTCATGAGGAAGACTGGGAGTACTTATGTGATTTATGGTCTACTACGAAGCATAAGGTAAAAACTTTATATTTTATTTTTAGTGGTTGCTGCTTATGTTATGTAGAACCTTCTATCCATGAAATTAAATATAGTATATTGGTGAGTTTGAGAATTGATTTTATAATCAATTTGATGATATTGTGGAACTAGAGATTCCATGTTTTTCCTTTATGTTTTGATATTGTTAAAGAGTACTTGATTTATTGAATTTATTATAGGTGCTTATATTCAATTATTTATGTTAGGTTCAACGTTTTATCCTTGACATGAGATGTAGTATAATGATAAGTTTGTGAATTGCATTTAATTTGGAATACATTTAATTTGTTTTCATTTATCTTCGCATGCTATTTTGAACTCAAAAATATTTGAGAGTTTGATGATGAAGTTGTGGAACAGGAGGTTCCAAGTAATTCTTTATGTTGTGATTATTAAGAAGTGCTCAATTTTATAGTATTACAAGTTACTTGATATTTATTATTAAAACAAAGGAAGCTCTGTTGAAATATTTTCAAATTGTTTTATTGTAAACTTTTTGATACTAACATGTTATGTATATATATATGATTTAGGAAAAATGCGAAACTAATGCTAAAAGTAGGGAAAAACTCCCTTTTAATCACCGCGGGGGGTGCAAATATTTTTCATCTCATCGTTCAGATAACTCTATGGTAAAATTAGTTTATTAACTTCTAGCTAATTTTTGTTATTATTATCGTTACAAAATGTATACTTTAACAAATTCTTTTACATTTGTTTACATTTTTGTAGCGCTTGGGTGAGACACAATGCTTTTCAGATCTTTTTCAATCTACTCATCACACTACAAAAAAAGGATGGATTAATGATGTTGCACGGGAGAAAATATGTAAATCTATTTATATTTTTATTTAATTCTTTTACTATTTTATATTTATTTCTTCAATTTGATCCACCATTTATGTTTTTAAATTTGTAGCAAGAGTTACGCCAGTTGGAGAATTCAAATGCTCAATGGGAGATAGAATATAGTGAGGTTGAGATGTCTCAAAGAATCTTTGGAAAGAAATGTGGATATGTTAAAGGATTGGGAGTGCATAAACAAGGTTCTCATGGTCATGCAATGACTTCATCTATCATTCATCAAGAATTGCTCACTAAGATAGAGACACAACAAGTTGAGCTACAGTCCACCTGATCTGAGTTGGTTGAAGCACAGTCTTTGATAAAAACACAACAAACTGAGATAACCGATTTGAAGGCTAAGTTTCAATCAATTGAGACTTATTTACAGACTTTGGCTCCTGGTCAGTTTGCTTCATCATCATCACATAGATCATCACCACCACCACCATAGTTAATTTCATCACTACCATCTTATTATGTTTTCGGCGTTAAAATTGTTATGCACAAGTAGGGGTGGCAATTTTTGACACGACCTGTGAACACGACACGAACACGACACGAATACGTTACACGATTAATAAATGGGTCGGGTTAGTGTTGAAGGTGTTCAACACGCCAATCCGTTTAATGACACGAATAGTTAAATATATTTTGTACATTCTTAATATGTAAATTCATTCAATGATATAAATTATTACCTACTTACAATATATATATTATAAAATTGAAATTTTTATACTATAAAATAAATTAATTTATAAAATAATAAATTATGATGATTTAATAATATTTTATATTAACAATGGTTTATATTCTAAAAATAATTTTAATTGATTTAAATATAGATAATATAATATATTATGTATAACTAAGTTAAACAATTAAGTAAATTATGCGAATTAAGTATGACACGATTACGACACGTGGGTAACACGTTTAATAATCGGGTGGGTTTGGGTTTCATGTTTTGACACGAATAATTAAATGGGTCGACACGACACGACACGATTGCCACCCCTATGCACAAGCGGAAGCGATAACCAATAGAACAACCCAAAATGCACAACACAAACTATGCCAGATTTGAATATAATAGCAACTAAAGAGGCAACCAATCAACCACAATGCAGAAATAGAATACACACCAGGATTTAACGAGGTTCGGTATAAATACCTACGTCCTCGGGCGCCGCTGAAGAAACTTTTCACTATTTTCAAAGAGAATTATAAAGTTTTGGGCCACAATACAAATACCACAACTATTGGGCCAAACTGCAATTATCCGAATAGTTGGGCCAAACTGTAATTACCCAAACAATTGGGCAATACTACAAATACCCAAAATCAAAGGGAGACAAAAGCAAATATTACAAACTTTAAGGTCCTTACTGAAAGGCCCTTAAACTATGAGGTCTTTTTTGTGAGACCTTACAAATATAGGGGGTGGAATGATATTTCAAATGGGACACTTATTCATTTCCCAAAAGGCTTCTTTTATAAGCCTACAAAAGTCCCAAGCTTTACTATTTAAGCAATGTGGGATCTTTCATTTTGTGCATATGAGCCACAAAGCTCAACAAATCTCCACCTTGGCGAATATGCCAATCCACCACAAGACTTTTCTTTTTCCCATATTCTCTATCACAACTGCAACGCCTACAAATGCGCCCAATGGCGCGATCAAACTCGCACAATGTTGATCAAGTCCAAACAATGACTGAACTTGATCGATGTCACAACCTTAGTCAACATATCTGCAGGATTTTCGGCAGTCTCAATCTTCTGAAGTAAGATTTTTCCTTCATCAATGATCTCCCGCACAAAATGATATCGAACATCAATATGCTTCATACGAACATGGAACACTGGATTCTTCACTAAGTGGATAGCACTCTGACTGTCAGAATAAAGAGTAATCTTCTTCTGCCCAATTCCCAATTCATCCAGCAATCCCTGTAACCAAATAGCTTCCTTCACAGCCTCTGTCATAGCCATATACTCTGCCTCCGTAGTAGACAAAGCCACTGTAGACTGTAAAGTAGACTTCCAACTCACTGGTGCTCTTGCAAGAGTAAACACATAACCGGTTGTCGACCGACGTTTATCCAAATCACCAGCATAATGTGAATCAACATAACCAATAGCATACTGACCACATGTATCATCTCTCTCAAAGACTAAGCCAACATCTACGGTTTTCAACAAATACCGTAGAATCTATTTCACTGCTTGCCAATGTCCTTTACCAGGATCATGCATGTACCTGCTCACAACTCCAACTGCATGTGAAATGTCGGGTCTCGTACACACTATAGCAATGTCGTCGTTTCAAACTCCACCTGCTGTTGAGTATGCTCCACCTGCTGTGGAGTACTATTCACCTTTGTCTGGTTTTCTGATTTCTTCAACATTGAAGACTCATCAAATGTCACATCTCTACTGGATACAATCTTCCTCGAACTAGGACACCAAAGACGATATCCTTTTACTCCAGAAGCAAATCCCAAGAAAATCGCTTTCTTGGCTCTAGGATCCAGCTTAAATTCTTTCACATGATAATATACAGTTGAACCAAAAACATGTAAAGAATCATAATCAGAAATAGGTTGTCCAGACCATACCTCCAATGGAGTTCTATCACCAATAGCAGCTGAAGGTAGACGATTAATGAGATGACACGCATAAGTCACAGCCTCAGCCCAAAATTCTTTGTCTAACCCAGCATTAGACAACATACACCGAACTTTCTCCAGCAATGTTCGGTTCATGCGTTCTGCCACCCAATTCTGCTGCGGTGTACCTCTAACAGTAAAATGACGTACAATACCTTCATCTTGACACAATTTCAAAAACTGATCACTGCAATACTCACCACCATTCTCTGTTCTGAGATGCTTGATCTTCTTGCCAGTCTGTGTCTCAATCATCTTTTTCCATTTAAGGAAAACACGAAGTACATCATCTTTTGATTTCAAACAGTACACCCAAGTTCTTCTGGAAAAGTCATCAACAAAAGTAACAAAGTAGTGCCTACCTCCCATAGATGCGGTTTTAGTAGGTCCTCACACATCTGAGTGAACATAATCAAGAGTACCCTTGGTATTATGAATAGCGGTGTCAAATTTCACTCTCTTCTGCTTTCCCAGAATACAATGCTCACAAAAATCCAGCTTGCAGGTTTTTGTACCTTTCAATAAGCCTCGTTTCACCAAACTGAATAAAGTTTTCTCACCTGTATGTCCCAAACGCATATGCCACAGTCTCGTAATCTCTGAATCTGCATCATTATAGTAATACAAGTTGTTCCTCCTAGTGCCTTTCAATACCACAAGAGCGCCTGAGGTGACCCTCAGAATACCATCTCGAATAGATATACCACAGCCTTTAGATTCTAAGGCTCCCAAAGAGATGAGATTCTTCTTCAACTTCGGTACATACCGAACATCTGTCAGAACTCTAGTCAGTCCATCATGATTCCTCAATCGGATCGAACCTATCCCAGCAGTATGGCAAATATCATCATTGCCCATACACACAACTCCACAATCAAGCTCTTCAAACTGAAAGAACCATTCCCTATGTGGACACATATGATAAGTACAACCCGAATCCATAATCCACTCATCAGAACCAGAAGTGGATGGATGACTAACTAGACTTATATCAAAATCACTATCATCCTCATGCTCAATAACACATGCATCAGAAACAGTCTTGCCCTTATCTTTCTTTTTTAACTTAGGACAATCTTTCTTCCAATGCCCTTTCTCACGACAAAAGGCACACTCATCTTTTCCTAATCTACCCCTCGACCAAGATTTTCTCCTTTTTCCTGGTTTCCTACTATGACTACGCCCTCTCACTGTCAATGCATCTACTGACTCATCCCTATGTTCCCTTTGATCTTTCTTACGAATTTCATAATTCAACAAAGCAGAACAGACTTCTTCAAAAGACAGTTTATCTTTCCCATGGATAAGAGTAATGCACAAATGATCTAATTCATCCGGAAGTGAGCCAATCAATAGCATAGCCTTAATTTCATCTTTGAAGGTTTCATCTAAGTTTAACAAATCAGCAATTAACTTATTAAACTCATCAATATGAGAACTGATGCTCGTACCTGGTTTTAACTGGAGACGGAACAATCTCTTCAATAGGTACAGCCGATTCTCATTGCTTTTCTTCATATATTTGTTCTCCAACGCCTTCCACAATTTGTTTGCAGATGTCTCCTTAGTGAACGGATACTTTTGTTCTTTACACAAGCAAGAGCGAATCAACCCACAAGCTTTTATATTAAGCCTGTCCCAATCTCTTGCACTGATATCTTCTGGTTTTGTTTCTTCCAGAACAATATCCAAATCCTGCTGATACAACTCGTCCAACACCTCACTCTGCCATAAGCCGAAATTATTTCGGCCATCAAATTTTTCAACATCTATTTTTGCATTTGTCACAGTCACTGTCTTCTTAGATACAGTTGACGATGAAGCCATTACTACCTCTCACAAATAAGCTCGATACACAAATCACAAATAACCAAGCTCCAAACAAACTATTCAATAACTAGCAATCCAAAATCAACAGCCCAGAATAGTAGCAAGTGCTTCAAAGAAATAGCCACTAACTACCCAAAACCTTCGGCTCTGATACCAATTGTTATGCACAAGCGGAAGCGATAACCAATAGAACAACCCAAAATGCACAACACAAACTATGCCAGATTTGAATATAATAGCAACTAAAGAGGCAACCAATCAACCACAATGCAGAAATAGAATACACACTAGGATTTAACGAGGTTCGGTATAAATACCTACGTCCTCGGGCGCCGCTGAAGAAACTTTTCACTATCTTCAAAAAAAATTACAAAGTTTTGGGCCACAATACAAATACCACAACTATTGGGCCAAACTGCAATTACCCGAATAGTTGGGCCAAACTGTAATTACCCAAACAATTGGGCAATACTACAAATACCCAAAATCAAAGGGAGACAAAAGCAAATATTACAAACTTTAAGATCCTTACTGAAAGGCCCTTAAACTATGAGGTCTTTTTTGTGAGACCTTACAAATATAGGGGGTGGAATGATATTTCAAATGGGACACTTATTCATTTCCCAAAAGGCTTCTTTTATAAGCCTACAAAAGTCCCAAGCTTTGCTATTTAAGCAATGTGGGATCTTTCATTTTGTGCATATGAGCCACAAAGCTCAACAAAAATTATGTAATAGGATTTGTTTTGGTTATGGATATCACTACCTTCCTACTATTGGCATGGATATGTTGTGTTACAATTTTTTTGTCATGTATATTTTGTCTGATAGGATTCTTTGTTACTTTTGTTTCAAGTTTACATGAATACTTGATTTTTGTGCTACAATTTTTTGGGTCATATATATATTTGATTCAATTATCCTTTGTCATACAAACCTTTTAGCAATCAATGTAATAATCGCCAAAAAATTAGAGGCTTCTTGTCTTCAACATTCCACTACCAAATTTGTATAATCTACGGCCAACAATTTGCATAAAATGCCAATTGTACTGGACCTTCTGCGACCAATGTTGGTCGCCAAATTACACAATCAGCGACCAAATCCTTCGTCTCTATATATAGTATATCATCTCCAAAAGTATGGAAGTTTAGGACATTTGGCGACCAAATCTATATATTTAGCAACTAATATGTCATCACTGTATATCATGAATCAGCTACGAAATATTGGTGGCCAAATGTCGGCATCCAGCGACCAAATGTGGTCGCCCAATATGTATCTATAGCGACTAACTTTCGTCGCTAAATTACGCAATCAGCAACCAAAAAGTTTGTCGCCATATGAAAATATGGTCTCCATTAAGGATATTCAGCGACCAAATTATATATTTGGCAACGCAAATGTCGTCGCTGAATCTCATGAATCGGCTACGAAACTTTGGTAGTGGAATAGCAGCATTTAGCGACCACTTGTGGTGGCTAAATCTTCACCTATAGCGACCAATATTAGTCGCTAAGTTATGGTTGGCGACGACATACAGATTTCGTCGCAATGATCTTTTGCCACAAGCCTAGCGCGACCATTTAGCGACCAACCTTATTTTCGTCGCGGAATCTTTCTGCGACCACGTTTTGTCTTTGGCGACCAATTTTATTGGTAGCTAAAGAGTGATTTTCTTGTAGTGCAGAGGCAGAATATCGTGCAATGGCTATTACGACTAGCGAAATCATTTGGCTTAGATCTTTGTTAATTGACTTGAATTTTTGTCCATCAGGTTCAACTGAATTGTTTTGTGATAATCAGTTTGCTATTCATATTGCTTGCAATCCGGTCTTTCATGAACGAATGCAACATATCAAGTTGATTGTCATTTTGTTCGTGAGAAGGTGCAAGCCAATCTGATTTGTACACCTTTTGTTCGCAGTGATCAATAGTTAGCTGACATCTTTACAGGAAGCTTAACAACAACAAAATTTCATGAGATATTGTTTAAGTCGGGCTTTCTCAATATTTTTGCATCAACTTGAGGGAGAGTGTTGGTAGGGAATAGGAAATTTACTTTTGTCATTATTTGGAAGACTTTCTTTTCCTATTTTGCAGTATTGAGACTTCCAATTTTGAGTCTTCTTGCCATAAACAGAACTTTGTAATCTCCTTTTATACTAAGCTCTTGTACTCCTTTTGGAACAATCAATAAGAAAAAAAAGATCTCCTCTTCTCCCGTGCACGTAGGCTGAAATCTCCGTAGCTGAAGCACGTAACTATTTGATGCTTAATTTATTTCTTATCTGAATGTTGTTTGCTTGGATTTCTACAGGTCTCGCAAAATGTAGTCCGTTTTTCAAAGACAGAACTATAAGAGAAGATAGTGCTCCTATGCTTCGAATAAAGTCTTTTTGCAGAGGATTTCCATCTAGATACAGCTCTTCCAAATTGCTCAAATTATGTAGCTCTAGGTTTTGAAAACATAAAAATAAAAAAAAAATATATGTATAAGAAGATGATTGATTTTAAATAAAGGCAAGCTAGTAAGAAAGTTTCAATATGTATTTATAAAGAATCATCTGTGTGACTAATAGTGGAGAAATTTATATTTTACATAGTTTGCTTGAAAATTTCAATAACTTTTTCCTTTTATTTATTCTACCTTGCTGATAATGGAATCATTTTACACAATCTTATAGAATGGAAACTTATTAAGAGCAATTACAAGAAAGGAATTAAGTGGATGGAGGTGGTACCTTGATCATCAACAAAACCAGCAAAAGAAGCGTGTCGTAATTCAAGAATCTTCAGATCTTTAAAAGGAAGCAAATAAGAAGCATTTAGGTACCACCAACCTGGAGAAAAAGGAGGATACTGACCTCTCATATTATCAAAATAAAGTCTGGTCACTCAGCCTGTCATGTTGCCGCACTTAACCTTCTCCCACTGACAGCAATCTGAAAATTCCTCATGAAGCTACAAAGAAGGATAAATTAACAAAGATTTGAGTTGCAAGAGAGCGAATCTCTCGTGCTCTAAACACCCATCACAAGACCAACCCTCCAATAAAACCAGCAACAATACTGCCGCACATAAGTTCATCTTTGGCCTCATCATCTCAACTTGTATTTATTTTCTCCTTTGTATTGGAAAATTATCGATCGACTGACATTAAGCTTAATATATAGGCCAGGCCAGAGCAAATTAAATGAGCCAAGCATTTGTCTTCTCTGTGTATTAAATCGATTTTCACTGTGAATCCAGGAGGTTACGTCTCTGAAAAATTTCTCTCCAAATTGTGAAATTCCATTTGTTGTTTCCTATTTTAATTTAATTTTGTAAGTTTCTTCTTGTTCTTAGTGATAGTTTAAGCCTAGTAATTTCCATTGAATTAGAGTCTTTGTATATACTTTGGCGTATCTTCTCTGTTGAGAAGACTTTTTGCTTCGCGTCTAGCTAGGAGATATGCATTTCAACAGAAGCAGTTGATCAAATTTCAATTAAAAAAATGAGTGTATATATAAATTATTGCGACAAAATATAGGAAGCAATCAATATCAGCTTAATGAACTGGCTTAGAGATCATAGATTGGAGGCGTTTGTAGACCTGGACATCTCAAACTGATAATTAACAATTCATATATTTATATACATGATACACATAATTAATGGTAAATGGCACAAGCCAAAACCATATTCACAGATTTTGTGAAGGACAAATTATATTGGTCATTGAGTACCAAAAGAATAAGAGTTTATTTTCGATTGGAAGTGGAAACAAAATTAAATGTTAGGAGATGGTTGCCAGCAGGGTAAGTTTACCAACGTTATCAACAAAATTTTAAAGCATAAGGCAAAGCCTGAATTTTACGAAAAGCGGAAGAACAGAAAATTTGAAGGAAATGGATCATTTTAATAAGCATAATATATATACTTACAAAAGCTGGTACATAAAATTGTTCATAAGCTGAACTAGTTTTACTTTCTAGTATAAAAGTATTTTGGTGACAATTGATGAGTGGAAACTGTCAAACTGATATCTGACTCATCCAAAGTTTGGTGTACGTGTATATTAGAAAATAAAATATTAATGTTAAGCCAATATTTACAAATTTAAACTTTTTTAAAAGTTATAAACTTAACAATATGTCTATAACTTTTAGACTATGGCTGATTTAGATAGTATCAATCCACCTACACAAAGAAACACCAATCAGTTTAAGATAAGCTTTGTTATTTGAGCCCTATTCAAACTGTTTTCAAGCCCCTCCTCTTAAATTTTTAAAATTAAAAATACATTTAAAATTTAAATTCCCAAAAACTCCAAGAGATGTTTTTTTCTTACAGAATATATGAATATGGTTTCCCAACTATCCCAATCACTTATCTCTAAAGGAAAAACTTAAATTCTTTAAACTCTATTAATAATGATTTTAAACTTTAAATTAATTTACCATCAAATTTTCTATTTCATTTTCCAAAAAAAAAAAAACAAAAATATGCATGGCTTTGTAATTCTAAATCACTATATAATTAATTTCTTCCCCATTAAAGTTTAATCCATGATCTAGGACTTGCTTAGTAAACTTGGGTAAACTAATTCCTGCGATGCAATTTTTTAGTTTCAATTGAGGCCTATGATCAAAAACACATTTTAAATTACGTTTCTTCTAAAGATGTCAGACTCTACCAATTTGTTAGTATAATTTTTTCATCAGTCACTACTACTGTTTTGGCCTTGCGCTTTACTGGGTTTTCAGCTAAATTTTTTTTTCTATTTTTTTAGCTATTTCCATAATTCATCTACTAATTAGTAAGATTTTCGGCAAACGTTGAAGTCTAAAAGAATCTAACATTAAAATCAATACAAAAGAGAAAATAAGTTATTTTGGAGTAATAAAAACATATTATAAGATAAATATTTTTTAATAAATTGAATTTAAAAAGAGCCATAAAAAGAGTTTCTGTGGACTTGTAAAACAACACTGCACTTAAGATAAGGCTCGGTTGAGTGTTGAGCCATATACCGTGGCGATGCGAAACCGAAGAAAATTAGGCTCAGCCGCACGTTCGGATGAGCTCGGAGAAGAGTTGGGCTCGATCAGGTCTCCAACGAGAATCGGTTGAGCCATGCAAAATTGGATCTTCTCTATTTTATCTGGGCTTGGTCATCCATTCCAATTTTGCATCCCAGCCCTGTGCCTATAAATCCGGAACACAAGCAGCCTAGCTACAAACTCTCAAGCGATCTTTATCTTCACTAGAGCATAACAAAGACAAGTTTGTCATTCACTTGGCTACTTGTTGCGAAGAGAAGAGGTTAATTGTCGACACATAATGCCATTGCTTTAAGCTTCAAAGAGTTAAGAAGAGTTGAAAAGGGCATTGGTGTATTATTATTAATACCTTAAAACGTTAGAAAATGTCCCAAATGTTCCGTAGAAAAGATAATTCAGAGAAATTAAAATTGTGATTAAAATTTTTTTAATCAATAGCCATCTTTGATGATTAGATCCTTAATATAAATATATAATAAGTGAGGAAAGACAAAATTATTGGGGATCAGGGTTTGAAGATAATGTGCATGGCACATGCAGGAAAAGCAGTAAGAGTTGTATCACTTGTTGTCAAGCACTTCTGCAGGAAGCTAAAAGTGGAATATCTTTCACTCCCTTGTGTTTATGGAGCTCTACTTCTACAATCAATTTCCATCACAGCTTATTCAATTCTCTCATTTTCCTCAATACACATTATATTCCAGCTAATCTTAGAAAGCAATTGAGTGTAACTTCTACATACTTCACATGGCTTTAGGACTCTCTCGTCTTCCTTCAAGTCAACAATCAAAATTTCTTAAATTGCAAATTGCATTCGGCTTCGAGCTACACAGAATTTCACGAGCTCGTGGTTAGTTAATCGTCAAATACTATGCCTCTGTTTGTATGTGCTTTATTTTATTATTTTCCCCTCATTTTAAAACTTTCATAATTCTATATTCAAATATATATTATTAAACATAATCCGTTTAATTTATAGTATTAAATATAAATTTAACATATTAAAAAAAACTTTGAGTTGGAGGAAGTTGAGAGCATGCGTGTCCCTCTGGAAGTTAGATGTAAATAAAAAAAAACTTGAATGACGACATGACTAAATAATATTAATATGAATGGAGAGTGGAATCGAGCTTTACTATTTGGCAGCAGACGATTCATACACATCAATTCTTACGTTAAAGATACTTGAAACTGAAACACCCACTAACCAGACAAATTTTTATAGCCACAGAAACGATGACATAAAATGCAGCCTATCTGGAATCAATACATATTTTTTCTAAATAGCTATATATATAATATAAAGTTCAGTTAACTTGACATACCAACGTCGAAATCAAACAAAAGCAATCGCCCTTTATTGCATGTGAAGGTTGCATTATTCAACACTTGATTAAGGATTAATCATAGAGAAATTGCAATAATTTTATATTATCTTTTATCGGGATTTGGCTAAGCAATTGTGGATACTGGGAGCATATTATGGGAATATTTGGTTAAGTTGTTGTTATAGTCATCAATCAAAGGTAACTAAATGATAACAGTGGACCCCATTCCCCGCCCACGCTCTACCCAATTCAATTCAATTTACTTTTCCTATTATATGACACCTGTCCATCCTCTCATCGTTCTCTTAAATCTAAAACAGAAATGCTAAAACACCACCATAATAACAAAGGAACAAAGATTTATGAAAATATATTAACAAAAAAACAAAATAGAGACCAAATATGAGAATACCCAAAAAAAAAATACTAATATTATTTTACATGACATGCTATGGAATGATAAATAGCTCTTTAAGTAACATTTACGGTATAAGAATTAGAATTTTAGAATATAAAATAAGTTTCATAATATTTTATATCATGATTCATATTCTTAGAATTTCAGTACTAATATTACAAGTTTAAGTTTAATATTAAGAGCTGATCTTTTGATGTTATTTCTTTGAGGTTACGCTGTTATAATAGAAGTACTCGTAGCTGCTTTTACAAGGAGCTGTTGAACTAAGTTTTTATAAAATTTAAGATTATTTTTAATATTTAAATTTAGTAATAAACTTTAAAGTCAAAGAAAAGGAAAGGAGTCTAGTGGAATCATTCTTGACTCTATTTTAGATTCCACCGAGACAAAAACATTATTTTATTGTTTTCACAAATTAAATAATATTTTTCATACATATATTACCCCAAATATGTATATATGCTCTAATATGAGAAATATTAATGATCTGTTTGTTTTATAAAAATCTGAAAATAAATATATTTTGTTACAGAGAGGAGAGTATGGTATAGTTGCAACAAGATAACAAAATCCTGTGAAAGCATGAACTGATTTTTACCCTTTTTAAGACACTAAATTCACGAAAACGGAAATCGTGTCCTCTTCCTCCCATCAATCTCTGTCTCTCCTCATTTCCAGTCACCTCAATCCATCTCTCTCTCTCTCTCTCTCTCTCTCTCCCCGAGTTGCTTGATTTCACTGTGTCCTTATCGTATAAGCAACAAATACATCCACTAAAAATCCTTCCTTTCTTCTTCAACTTCATCTTTTTAGTAACTAAAGCTTGCTTTTTTCTTGAAAATGGCTGGAAACGATTGGATAAACAGTTACCTGGAGGCGATTCTGGATGTGGGTCCTGGCCTGGATGATGTTAAATCATCTCTGCTTTTGCGGGAGAGAGGGAGGTTCAGTCCTACAAGGTACTTTGTGGAAGAGGTCATCACCGGATTCGATGAGACAGATCTCCACCGTTCGTGGGTTCGGGTAAAGCTTACCTTGTTGCTTGTGTGCTACTTGTATTTGTGTTTGTTTGTATGTGTTGGCGGTGGACTGAGATGGGGAGTGTTGTTGTTGCAGGCTCAAGCGACGAGGAGTCCTCAGGAGAGGAATACTAGGTTGGAGAACATGTGCTGGAGGATTTGGAACTTGGCTCGTCAGAAAAAGCAGGTTTGTTTACTTGGGTTTTGTTCTTTTATTTAGATGATCACGTGTTTAAATATGGTTGATTGTCTCAATTTTTGCATCTTTGGTATGATATTGACACCAAGTTTTGAGATTTTTAAGTAGAATCTTAGAAAGAATATGAAACAAGAATCAGATTATTCTATTCCAGGTTTTGCTTACACCTTTTATTGTGGACTGATGAACAGTAAGTAATTGGAGTTGTGGTGATTCATTCTTGTTCTGAAACGTCGTAGTAATTTTCGGAAGCGGCATTATAAAATATTTTTCCAGCAGACGATTTTATTTTATTTTTTCTTGTGAATAAGTGTTAGTATTATTTGTGATAAATTTTCGGAATGAGTAAAATTTTTTAAAAATTCTCATCTGAAGCATTTTTTTCTCTTACACCTTTATTGCAAGTGTCTATGCAATGTTTCTGGTTTTCAATAAGCATCATATTCCAGTGGATTTTATTTTACTTTTTATTTATTAAGAAAAGATATTTTATTTTTACTATTTTTTCAATAAATAATGATTTATTTAGTATTGGTCTATTCATGTGTAGCTTGAGGGAGAAGCAGCCCAGAGGATGGCTAAACGCCGTATGGAACGTGAAAGAGGTCGCCGAGAAGCAACTGCAGATATGTCTGAAGACTTATCAGAGGGAGAGAAAGGGGATACAGTCAGTGACGTATCAGCTCATGGTGAGAGCACCAGAAGCAGGCTACCTAGAATAAATTCTGTGGATGCAATGGAGACATGGATTAGCCAACAAAAGGGGAAAAAGCTTTACATTGTATTAATAAGGCATGTTCTTGACTTTGTTGCTCTAAATTTTATAAGTGGTGGGAAGAGGAATGTGAAATGATTGGTTTATTTTGCATTATTTACCAAGAACGTTGTCTATAAACTTCTGCTCCTAATATTTGATGCAATTATAGTTTTATTGTCTGGATACCAGTTTATTAACAAGAGGGGACACTTAATGGCAAATTAAACATTTTCCGCTTTTTGTCCGTCATGAGATGATATAAAATGCCAGTATATTCTGACGTGCATGGTGGTGTTTATTAGTATTTAACAGCAAACATTTGTGCAGCCTTCATGGTCTCATTCGAGGTGAAAATATGGAGCTTGGTCGTGATTCTGATACTGGTGGACAGGTAATGTTTGGTTACAAAAGAGCTTCTTTCTGATTTTGGTACATGAAAGATGTAGAGAACTTTATGTGGTGGTGCATTTTTAGTCTCGCATCCAATTTCTATTCTTAGAAAACTTTTGAAGTCTCTGATTACGTTATTGTTCTTCTAGGTTAAGTATGTGGTGGAGCTTGCAAGAGCTTTGGGCTCAATGCCAGGAGTTTATCGGGTTGATTTGCTAACTAGACAGGTATCATCACCAGATGTAGATTGGAGTTATGGTGAACCCACAGAGATGCTGACTCCAGTAAACTCAGAAGAGTTCATGGATGAGATGGGTGAGAGCAGTGGCGCTTATATTATACGTATACCATTTGGTCCAAAAGATAAATATATTCCTAAAGAACTTCTCTGGCCTCACATCCCCGAATTTGTTGATGGCGCACTTAACCACATAATTCGGATGTCTAGTGTTCTGGGGGAGCAAGTTGGTGGTGGCAAACCTGTCTGGCCTGTTGCCATTCACGGGCATTATGCTGATGCTGGGGATTCTGCTGCTCTTCTATCTGGTGCACTGAACGTACCAATGCTTTTTACTGGCCACTCGCTTGGACGAGATAAGTTAGAACAGCTTCTAAAACAAGGCCGTTTATCAAGAGATGAAATAAATTCAACATACAAAATAATGCGTCGGATAGAAGCTGAGGAATTAGCTCTTGATGCCTCTGAAATAGTTATAACTAGCACCAGACAGGAGATAGAGGAGCAATGGCGTTTATATGATGGTTTTGATCCTATATTGGAGCGCAAACTACGAGCCAGGATTAAGCGTAATGTGAGCTGTTATGGCAAGTTCATGCCTCGCATGGTTGTAAGTACTCAAAACATATCTTATTTATTTCTAGGAAAGTTACTTCTCTTGGTTTTAACATAATGTTGTAGGTAAGGAGTATATTTCTCCCTTCTATGGCTTGTATCTTGGAGCTTTATCTGGTTAAAATGTGAAGCATGCTTGATTAATGAGTTTTGCTGGACTTTGATAGGCTTATCAAACTCTCATACATGCTTGTGCGGAAAGTTTATAGGAGAATGCACCTTTATTTGCTTATACTATTTGTGACATTTTGAGAATGATTTGCAAATTTTGTTCTGAAACTTTGGCATACTTCCAAGTTTAATTATTGTTTAATTTCTGTGGTTCGTCTACAAACAGAATCATGGCATCATTACCTAGTATATTTTATATCTACAATTCATCATTAATGCCAATATAAACATGGCCATGTTCTTGTGCCTAGAATTTTTATCGTTGCTGTGTCTTTGTTGAAAAATGATACAATTGTCTGTTATCTCAAGTCTTAATTGCACTCAGGTAAACATATGAGCATATAGATTTTATATAAAATATAGAAAAATAATGTGTGCTTGTAGTCAATGTGCTGACCTAAAACAAAATGAACTGCTGCAAGATGGATTGCATTTTCTTTAAATGGGTGTCTGGCCTCATCATGGCTATATTTGTGCTTGGGATAATGTGGTTTTTTTAGGTGATCTAGCTTTCAGATGTGTCAGAGGCTGAGCCAAATGTACTTGAATACTAGGTTCAATTGAGGCTAGGAGAGAGATTGGTTTGTTTGACAATAAAAGTTAATTGAAAAAACACATAGCGTAATTGACAATTGTGTAATTTTCTGCAGATAATTCCTCCGGGAATGGAGTTCCATCATATTGTTCCACACGATGGTGATATGGATGGTGAAACAGAAGGAAACGAAGACCATCCTACTTCCCCAGATCCACCTATCTGGTCTGAGGTAGTAATGATTACTTAGGCATTTGTTTGATGTGTCCTTGGCAGATGGCCTATCTGTACATGAAACTTGGATTATGTGCCCGAAGCCAGTGACATGATTCCATATATTACATGTAGTTGCATAATAAATGCCAGTTTTTAAGCTACTATTTTGCAGATAATGCGCTTCTTTACCAATCCGCGGAAGCCTATGATACTTGCACTTGCTAGGCCAGATCCAAAAAAGAATATCACAACTTTGGTTAAAGCGTTTGGAGAATGTCGTCCATTAAGAGAGCTTGCGAACCTTGTATGTTGTAAACTCAATGACACTTGTTTTGTCAATGAAATCTTGTTGTTGTTAAGTTGAAGTGGGTTTCTGTTGAGGTCATTAATATTTTAAAGTAAAAATTATTCCTTGTGACCTTGCAGACTTTAATTATGGGTAATCGAGATGGAATTGATGAAATGTCAAGCACAAATTCCTCTGTTCTTCTCTCAGTCCTTAAGCTTATTGACAAACATGATTTGTATGGGCAAGTGGCATATCCTAAACATCACAAACAATCTGAAGTTCCTGACATATATCGTTTAGCAGCAAAAACAAAGGTACCCTTTGCCTTTTGTGTATCATTGAAATCTGTGGTAATTACTAGCCATATCTTGTGCACCATGCATTCAACTAATCTTCTTCTCTTCATCCATTCTTCGTCAATAAGATGTTATATTTAGCTTATTATTAGACATCTGTTCCAAAGTGGTATCTGCTATCTACTTTTGGACATTATGTTCTAGACATGTTTTGTTTTTATTCCTACATATTGTTTTATATGTGGTGTGTAATCTATGAGATTGATTTTTTATTGTTCAACGTTCAACTTCGTGTCTATGATGACATTTTGGTTTTTATTTCTTTTGTCATGGCATATGACTTAGGGTGATTTGCTAGTGTCACCATTCTGAAATTTGCTTTTGTTATCTGCTTATGCCTATCAAGTCATGTATATGCTTGTTTTGTCATTTCACTTATCCGGAGCACCTAGTTACAGTGATTATTCATCTTACATTTATAATTTATCCAACTTTTATGCAGGGTGTTTTCATTAATCCAGCTTTCATTGAGCCATTTGGACTTACTTTGATTGAGGTGCTATTTCTAGCACATGTTAAACCATATATATACAGTTTACTTTTTAGCTCAAATACCAAGGTAACTATGGTTCTTTTGCCAAACAGGCAGCAGCTCATGGTTTGCCAATTGTTGCTACAAAGAATGGAGGCCCTGTTGATATACATCGGGTATACTTGTCGGTTATATATATTACATGATTGTATAAATGTAGAGCCTGAATGGAAGTTCTCTAAATTGAACTGGAAATAACTTGCAGGTGCTTGACAATGGTCTTCTTGTTGATCCCCATGATCAGCAGTCTATTGCTGATGCTCTTCTAAAGCTTGTTTCGAATAAGCAGCTTTGGGCAAAGTGTCGACAGAATGGATTGAAGAACATTCACCTGTTTTCTTGGCCAGAGCATTGTAAAACTTACCTATCCCGAATAGCCAGTTGCAAACCAAGGCATCCACAGTGGCAAAGAAATGATGATGGAGGTGAAACTTCAGACGAAGAGTCACCAGGTGATTCATTGAGGGATATACAAGATATATCTTTGAACTTGAAGTTCTCTTTAGATGGAGAAAGGTCTGGGGCCAGCGCAAATGAAAATTCTTTAGACTCTGAAGGAAATTCTGCTGATAGAAAGACTAAGTTAGAGAATGCTGTTTTAGCATGGTCAAAGGGTGTTTTAAAGGATTCACGAAAGACTGGATCCACAGATAAAGGGGAAGCAAATACTAGTGCTGGTAAGTTTCCAGCATTGAGGAGGCGGAAACATATCTTTGTAATTTCCGTGGATTACGATAATACTACAGGGATTCTTGAAGACACTAAAAAGATATTTGATTCTGTGGAAAAGGAAAGGACTGAAGGCTCTGTAGGGTTTATATTGTCAACTTCTCTGACCATATCCGAGATCCACTCTTTACTGGTCTCAGGGGGCATGAGGCCTAATGATTTTGATGCGTTTATTTGTAACAGTGGTAGTGATCTCTACTATTCAACTCTTAATTCTGAGGATGGTCCCTTTGTGCTTGACTTCTATTACCACTCGCATATTGAATACCGTTGGGGTGGGGAAGGATTGAGGAAGACTTTGGTCCGTTGGCTGTCTTCGCTTAATGATAAGAAGGCTGAGAATGAGGAAAAAGCTGTCTCAGCAGCTGAACAACTTTCTACCAACTACTGTTATGCTTTTAGTGTGCAAAAGCCTGGAATGGTATAGGCTGTTCTCTCATCCTTGTGAACCTTTTTTTTTTTTTAAATGGCTGGTTTCCTTATGAATTTGTGTGTGAATTTATTTATATGGATTATGATTTAATGCATGGTCTTTGCATCATGGGAAATCTTCATGTTTGTATTGTATTATATCTCTTTTCAGGTTACCCCTGTTAAGGAGCTTCGGAAATTGCTGAGGATTCAAGCACTTCGTTGTCATGTTATACTTTGCCAAAATGGCACCAGGATAAATGTTATTCCAGTTTTAGCATCACGTTCCCAAGCCCTCAGGTAAAATTTTTTTTATTTATTCTTACTAATGGCATAATAACTCTTTCTTAGTCTTGTTAAATCGTTCAGTTTCCTTTCTTCTTTTATTCGTATAGTTGTGGATATTCAAACATCATAAACTCAGTAGAACCCATGATTGAAGAATGATAGAATAAATTTAAGAATTATATAGTTCCCTCGTGCACCAATTTTAGAAATGAGAACCACCATTTATATATTGTTTTCATATATATCTATAGATATGATAAAAAGTGATGAAGCTTTGAACTGATCAAAATTGATAACTATGATCTGTTAGCCTCAGTTGCATCAATAATCAACATGGTCGTAGAGATTTATGTCAAGCCATTGATAGTGGAGAAAATTTACAGTTGCAGCAACTAGTGCCTTAGGTCTTGAAAACTTGCTTCTATCCTCTCTTGCTAGCACCTTGGTCATGTAACAAATTGTGCCGGCTGTGGTACAAGATATTGAATTCTAGCTAGTTTAGTTGGTTAGATCTCTTCTGTTTTAGCAAGAGTTTTGGGCTAATCAAATCCTAATGACAACAGGATGGGGCCTTGCATTTGGGATAAGGGTTAAAAGAAAATTTTATTGGACTAATTTGGGTGGTGCAAGGATGCATAATCTATTTTCTTATAATGTGATAAGAAATCTAATGACTTCAAGCATATTCAGGTACCTATATGTTCGGTGGGGCGTGGATTTGTCAAAGATGGTGGTTTTTGTAGGAGAGTGTGGAGACACAGATTATGAAGGATTGCTTGGTGGGGTGCACAAAACTGTAATATTGAAGGGCGTTTGCAGTGGTGCAAGTAATCAAGTTCATGGCAACCGGAGTTATCCTCTCACAGACGTCATTCCACTTGATAGCCCCAACATTGTTCATACACCTGAAGATTGTGCAAGTTCTGACATCCGCAGGTCTTTGGAGAAACTAGCAGTTCTTAATGTCTAGAACATTTAAGCCATGACCTTTCTATCGAATTCCAATGGAAGCTTTTGTTCTCTATGTTACTGTTCATATCTGGGTCTTTGCCTGTTGCCATTCTGGCAAGCTCCACGTAAGGATTCACTTCATTTGGAATTTTTGCCCTCAGAAGCGCGGTTATCACTTTTACAATTTTCTTTGTCCATTTTGTAAATTCTCACAAACCCCCGAAAAGGCCACATGTTTTCTTGCCGGATCTACATTATCTACATGGCTGTTGTATCCTTGTCTGTAGTTGGGACATGATCCTCTTATCATAGTTACTACAAAACAATGTTATTACACAATAATTTGTACAGCCATGTTAACACTGAATGAAAATAATGCCGATTTATACTTCTATCCTTGGTGTAAAAATTGTTTGACCTGGTCTAAATTCTATGATATCCCAATAATTTTATTTTATGTTTGGAGAAGATAACAGTCATTTGAAAAAAATATCTATATCTTAATATCTTCTGGGTCGCTACTTCCTGCAGCCGAGCCCCAATGTAGGTCGTCAAGATTGCCGTCGGCCCCAGCCTTGTTCCTCTGTTTCATTAATTGTACGAAAAACCCCAGCCATACCCAGCAAGGGTGGGAACCCAGATGGTTTTGCCGTCGTAGCTGGATTTCTGATAGTTAAGACTTGGACGGTGAATTGGAGGTCTCCGTCTCTCTTCTTCCGGCACACTAGTCTTGCTGTCTCAAACTCTTCATGTTCTCGAGCTGGCACAACCAGAAACATATTAGGCTCCTCTATCTATAGGTGATGCGAACTGTAGGAAGTGACTTGAAATGACCAAAAATGTGAGAGTTGTATCAAATTGTACACTTGATAATAGACAATGGTCATGGTTTGTTTGTCGTCGTTGTTGCTAATAAATCTGCCCACAATTTCCATGTTAGTGTGGCAGCACTTGCCATTTTCCTACAAGTTTTTGCTACCACAGCCTTGTGGCGGTCCACTCATGTGGCCAAAATGTGGCACATCATTTAGCATCTCAATCACAATCTCTCAACGCTCAAGAAAAATCTTGTAATTAATCTTTGAACAAACAAGTGATGCGAGATAATCCCTCCATGCCATTCCATTTTTTCAAACTTGCAAGGATTCATTATTCATGTTTTATGTTTCCAAATTCTATACAATGTGAACCCCATTGAGACCTAGTGGCCCCAGAAATTAATTAAGGAACCTCTGGACCCAGAAACCACAAAAATTGTACAATTCACAGTGTGACATTTAAAAACCAATAAATAGATAGTTTGACAACTGACTCAAAGAGTAAAAGATCTATTAGGCAGGACAAGTGGTTATTACTAGCCAGGTGGGCAAGAAATAAATGGTCATCTTTGAAGTGCCTTGAGGGCAAATAAATCAATTAATATCAAGATATTGTTAATTAACAAAAGTTGTAATGGTCGGCCACCTGTTACTACTGTTTAAGATAGTTGCACAATGTCCTACCTAATCTCAACCATCCATGTCAAACTTCACAAATCACAATTACAAGTTGAGAGAATCAAAGAAGAAAACCCAAATCGAAAGAAATTATTTTAGGGCCCAAATTTTGGGGAATTGTATATGCAGCCACCATGGCACCATCACTCAGTACACAGTCACTGGCCGAAACCTTTTCTTTCTTGTAATTTGTCTTGACAAAGAAAGTAAAGTTGGATTTTTTTTTTTTTTTTTTTTGGAGTTCTTTGAATTGCGGATAGCAATTACGATACATATTCAAAAAATTAATTAACTACAGTCAACGTTTAACTAAAATATGTTATTAGAAAAAAGAATATATATATTAATATTTAATATAATATGAAAATCTAATTTTAATTTATAAAGTAACGTATATTTAATACGATGTTTATATAGCCACTTGGTTGAGGCGCTCTAGGAGCAGCAGCTACCAAGGGCCTATCATCACCCAATTGAAAGTCAAATAGACCAAATCTTGTCCATTTCGTAATTTAATCATATTGGGTGAGAAACTAGAGTTGAACTCTTCTTTGATTTTTAATGTAGGAATTAAAAGGACATTCATGAAACATATACTTAGAGCAAAAAATTAATAAAACTCATAATCTATTAATTCCACTCTACGGCTGGCCTACCCCAGAATTGTTCACGTTTCTATTAACTAATTAGAGTTCTCATAAATAAATACAAATATTTTGTTTCATCAATCTATGGTTTCTTAATTACACCTTCTTCTTCTTTAATTACTTACTATTTTGTGATCTTAATTTACTGTCAAAGAGTCCTAGGAAATTTTCATGGTCATTATCTATTTTAATAAAACTAGAAGTTTTCTATGAGTTCATAAATTCTGAAACACTAGAGAATGATTGACAATTTTACAAGAAATATATTGCAAAAATTAAGATGAAATTCACAACGTGCAGAGTTAAGAGAATTACCTTAAAAGAAACGAACTAAGCCAAAATTTACAAAATACAAGTAAAGATAAACTTTGGAAAGAAACAAACAAATTGATGCATTCAAAAGAAAGTAACACTATCAAAGAAATTATAGATACCGCACACATTATTTTTGAGGTTTACGTAGGCATTATTTATAAGCATACTTCTAGTTAATCATAATAAAGAATTTAAGACTTCTAATTTTTCAAAGATTTCTTTCGTCATTAAATTAGTGTGACATGAGAAACATTACCGACACGTTTGAACACTCTACTTTTTACATTGAGACGATTTCGCTAAAATCAATATGAGTTTAATTATTATAAATTCTTTAATTGTAGTTTTTTTAGATTGAAATTATTTGCATTCAAGAAAGTATCTTCTAATAATCTAAATATTTATAGTATGTGTCAAATATTCTATTATATAGTTTATTTTTAAAATTTTAACCATACTTAAATAATTTATTCATGTAACATTACTCGCTCTATAGGAAAAGTGTTGATGTGGTAGACCCACCAGTGACCCTTTCATCCATACAATGTATTATAATGAAGAGTGGACGCATATTTATTGTTAACCTAACAACTTTCACTTGTACACGCTTAATTGCAAGCGATTGCCAATATTGCATGTAATTCAATTGAAAGGGAGGGACAACGAAGACTCTCTCTTTAAATGTTGTAGTTGGTGCAGTTAGCTTAGCTAAGCTAGCAATGAACCCAGCTCTCTCTTTCCCATCACAGCTTCATTAAATTCTCTAGCAAACCTCATCCTCTCACTTCAATTCTTTCGTTCCTCATCAAATGAGTAGTTCTAGAGTTTCCAAGAGAAAATACAAAACAAAGATGGATGATGGTCAAGTTAAAGAAACCCTTTATACAGCCTTTCTTTCTGGTCATGAAAATAATGTGGACAAGAAGATATCGAAATCAAATGAGAGCTGCTGCAAGAACATATCGAAACGGCGTCCACTCGTGTCGTTCTGGGAGTTGCCGGAATACATGAAGGACAACGAGTTTATACTTCATTATTACAGAGCTAATTGGACTCTCAAGGAAGCTCTCTTCAGCATATTTCGGTGGCATAATGAAACGCTTAACGTTTGGACGTACGTTTGAAGAGTCTTGATTGTCTTTAATTGAAATTTGTTCTCGTTTATTTTGCTTGTTAATTTGTGATCTTGGTTCTGTTGTTTTTGTTTCCAGGCATTTAGTTGGTTTTATTATTTTCCTGGGATTGACTATGGCGAATTTGATGGAAATACCTCAAATATCGGATCTCATTAGCTTAATTTCCAGGTTGGTTGAAGACATATTTAATTTCTTGTTATTTTTCTTAAATTAATTCGCAAATTTTTGGGATAATTTAGACTTTTTATTTTAGGGGTTTTCTTGCATAATGAAATTTTTGCAAATGATTAATCAAAACCTCCATTTCAATTTAAGCTTGCCAAGAAAAACAAGTATTCGAAGACTTTTCATCCGATCAATTTTGTTCTGTTTTCATGAAATCAATTGTATATCGTGTCATATTCTTAGGCTCAAACTCAATCACTCAAATTGCCAACAAGATTAACAAAAGTGAGCACTCGAATTAAAGTTTTGAATGCTTAAATCAATCAAAATTCACCGTGAAACTAGAGATGATCGTGTATGGAATCAATTGATGATATTATTTGTTTCATACTCATTTTAGTTAAATGCGGTTGTCCCTCTTATTCAGTTTATTAATTAATGGTATACGCATTTGAGAAATCAATTATCCGGTCACCTGGATACGGACTTAGAATGATTTTGTAATTACTCCGGTTTTATTATGGTCCAATCTGGGAAAAAGCTGGTCAATAAATCCCTCCTATTACATCACCATAATTATTATGATGTGCTCATCTAACAAAGAAATTTAGCATGTATTATTACATGGCCAAAATTTTAGTTTTTCTTCTTTTTTTTTTAATAACTTAATACGTGTCAAATTCTTGATGAATAAATGTATAGTGGCATCGAATATATCAAATATATTATATAAATTAATAATTATGATGATATGCAAGATAAATATCCGTCTCTATTGACATTACATTAATTGAATAGCATATAATAACAATAGTCTATTTATATCAAATCGAATCTCAAATACTCATATGATCCATGTTGAAGTTTGCCTTATTTAATTTCCAATGCAATCGTGTTTATGAATGTGTACGTAAATGGTTGTTGCAGGTCTTTTCCCATTAGCGCAGATACAAATGTCTCTCATAATTCCAAATATTTCTTCCTGGTAAGTCACTTCACAGTTAACGGTTTCCATAAATTATTTTCTCAATTTCAAGAAATTAATTTACATAAAAAACGTTGCAGGGAACAGCAAACTTCATTGATCTGAAGCAGATAACGCCACCAGAGATGGATGTAAATCCTGCAATAACGCCTGTAACACGGTGGCCATTCTCTGTTTTCTTAGCTGGCTCCATGTTCTGCTTGCTCTCAAGCAGCATTTGCCACCTCTTCTCCTGCCACTCTCACCATCTAAACCTCTCATTGCTACGCGTTGACTACGCTGGAATCACAATCATGATCATCACCTCATTCTTCCCTCCAATCTACTACATTTTCCAATGTGAACCCCACTGGCAATTCATCTACCTTGGAGGAATATCAGCCATGGGGATGTTCACAATCTTTACACTGCTATCACCAGCACTATCCACCAGCAAATTCCGAACCTTTCGAGCTCTATTATTCTCTTCAATGGGGTTCTTCGGCTTTGTCCCTGCAGTCCATGCTGCAATTGTCAACTGGGATAACCCAAAACGTGACATAACCTTAGCATACGAAGCAGCCATGGCATTGTTTTATATTACAGGAACTGGATTCTATGTTACAAGGATTCCTGAGAGGTGGAAGCCTGGATGGTTTGATCTTGCTGGACATAGTCATCAAATATTTCATGTGCTTGTGGTGTTTGGTGCTTTGGCACATTACTGTGCCACGCTTTTATTTTTAGAGTGGCGTGACCGTGTGGGCTGCATTACTAGTAGTCTGTGATAAATGATCATTTTCATTTATGTAGAAACATTACATTTACAGCGTGGAATTGTTATGTAGCTTAAGCTGGGTATTTGTTCATTTGTGACGAGATTTTTTTTCTTTCTTTTTTAATAATGGGGAGAGTGACATACACTATGTATAATAAGTTCATTGTATTGTTGCGTTAGTGTGATTCAACACAGATAACCTCTCATAAAAATAGAAGGTATACATTGAAAGTGTTTTATAATGGCAGCAATGTTCGAGGAATTTTTTTTTTTTTTTTTAATTTCTCACTGAGTCACTCACATTCTTATTATTTATTAGTTTACAATCCGAAAATTAGACCAGCTCAAACAATTTTTCTTAGCTTGGGGGCCCAAAATAGGGATCCCAATGGAAAGGACTAGGAAGTCCATCCCCGGTCGGTTTGAGGAGGCTATATGACAAAGAGTCTTAACATATAATGATGTTCTCTATAGTCTACAGAGAGGTCATATTGAAAGTTTTATAATCCTTTTCACAATTTCATATAAGAAATTGATAAATTATTATAACAAAATGATGGTAGGAAAGATCAGTGAAGTTTATTCTGCTCATAATCAACCTTAAAAATTAATATTGGCAATTGAAATATATATCACATCATACTGAATGGGCAAAATAAATCTACAGAACTGGCGAAAATGAACTTTACGAGTACCTCCTCACTTGATTTGAATCTTCTAGCTCTAGGCAGTGCGATCGTCAGCTTATTAATTGTTAGATTAAGCCATTGAAGTAGCTTGAGGTTATAGAAAATTGAGAACACCAATCCCTATGCTTCTTCAATAGATTTTTGATGACTCTTGAACCTCCTAATCTGCTTCTGATGATCTGGTGGGACTTTCAGCATTATATCACTTGTATTGCAATCAAGGGCGCACAATGCTCAAGAAGTTTGTGATCCAAGACTCTCAAATTCATACTAAAACCTTTGGTTTTCAACAATTTCAACAATCAATTTATCGGGATCAGAGTTTCATGTAGATTTTCCCCCTTTCATCTTAATATTAATAGTATTACATTTTTTTTCTTAAGATTAGTCTCGTAATTTAAAACCCATCTCATAGTATGCTTAATTTCTTGTACTCATTAGATTTGCATGTGATATAATACATCATAAAAATAGGACTTACTAATGTCAAGATCGATTGAAGAGGATAGTAGAGATGACAATTTTCATCCTCTGCTCGACCTAATCAAACTTTATTAATCACAAAATTTTTACCATATTTAAGTTATATCCACAGAGTATTACAGTACAAAAATTAATTGAATTTGAAAAATTAAACAAATAGATGTGCCATAAATACATATACTACGTACCCCAAAAAAGTCAACTACTTTGGAACCAAGTGCATCACAAAAGTTGGCAAAACTTGGTTTCCGTATCTTATTTTATATAACATACACAAAGCCCATATCATCTTCCACTCTTTCTTGACCTTACACAAGAGTGGGAAATAATAAAGAGAAATTTTGGTGTAAGCCATGAAAAGCTTAAGCTACACCACCCCCTCTTTCCTACTACTTCCAGCATTTGTTCTTCTTCTTCTTCTTCTGTTGCTCACTTTTTCCTCACCTTTCAATGGAAACTACATCGATTATTTTTTTACTTCTATCATACCTTTCAGTTCTTCCAGAGAATATGCTTACAATGAAACAACTACTCCACCAGATCAAGGTCCTCCCCAGAAATTTTCTCCAACTTCCGTTTACCATCAATTAAGCAGTAAACATAAAGCTAGCACTGATAAAATAATCATCAAAGTAAGAACTTTATATTATTCTTCCATGCACTTTCTTTGTTTTCCTTTGAGTACTTCCCTCTTTCTCTGTTAACGAGTACTTATGTCTACGAGGAGAAGAAGAGTAGTGCTCACAGATTGGACGAAGATTTAGCCAGAGCACGAGCTGCCATTCTCAAAGCAATTCAGTTGCAGAACTATTCATCAGACAAGGAAGAGACGTTTATCCCCAAAGGACCCGTTTACAGAAATTCATTTGCCTTTCATCAGTAGAGTTTCCATTTCTCTAGACTTCATATATATATATATATTCATTCTCGAGCATTCTTTTTTCTTATATGTTTCTTTTCTCCTGCCAAGTGCCATCTTAAACTTTTCATTTTGGGCCAGCGCAACACCTTTTTGTCTCCCAATACGAAATTTATAATTCCTCAATCACCAACCCTCCGTGTGTGTGTATATATATTAAGATTTCTTCACACTTTATAATTGTTGTCTTTATTTTGTTTAATAAATATTCAGGAGCCACATAGAGATGGTGAAGAGATTCAAAGTATGGACATACGAGGAAGGAGAGCACCCAATAATGCACATTGGGTCAGTGAACAACATATACGCAATAGAGGGGCAGTTCATAGATGAAATGGAGAGCAAAAACAATCCATTCAGGGCCAACCATCCTGACGAGGCACATGCTTTTTTTCTACCAATTAGTGTTACCAGCATTATTCAATTTGTTTACAAGCCTATTCTCAACGTCAAGGAATACTCTCGTGAACGCCTGCAACGTCTTGTGATGGACTATATCACCGTCGCTGCCGATAAGTATCCGTATTGGAACAGAAGCTACGGTGCCGACCATTTCATGGTTTCATGCCACGATTGGGTACGTTATAATGAGTTAATGACACAGCTAGCTAGTGGTATATATATAATTGGTAATTGTTCATCAAATTGATTAAACAAATCATGCATTAATTCGGAAGTACAACTTGTATTTGTTGTATTTGTGTTAGTCAGTGAAGCGAGAGCAGTAACCAAAATGCTGATTGTTGAAGTTAAACGTGACTGTATAAAAATTCGGATCTCTTCATTAATTTCCCTTATAAAATACGTTTTCACATGTGATAATCAAACGCCACTAGCTAGCTTGGCTCTGCCGAATCGTCTACAGTAGGCCTTTTTATGTACTATCCTATTTTCTTTTCGAGATCCTAGCCTGTTAGGCGTTAAATAAGTCAAATCTCATTTAATTACTCAATAACTTTAAGTTTACTACAAAGCCTTCCACCTAGAAAACAAAAAAGTAAGAAGAAATTGAAGTCTTTTTCTATTCTCTTTATGAATCTCACATCAATAAGTATTTTATATATATCAACTTTCCAGCTTTTCCATTATACTATTAATTTTATGTCTTCGATCAAGATTTATTTTCATATTTCAGGCACCACAAGTTTCAGAAAACAAGACAGAGCTCTACAAGAACTTCATTAGGGTCCTTTGCAATGCCAACACCTCAGAAGGATTTCAGCCCATAAGGGATGTCTCGATACCCGAAATCTACTTGCCCTTCGGAAGGCTTGGCCCGCCAAGCTTGGGCCAAGCCCCCATCAACCGCTCCATCCTAGCCTTTTTTGCAGGCAGGGCCCACGGAAACATAAGAAAATTGCTATTTAGCCACTGGAAAGGACGAGATGATGAAATTCAAGTTTATGAGAGTCTCCCCAAAGGCCTAAATTACACTAAAATGATGGGTACAAGCAAGTTTTGCTTGTGCCCAAGCGGGTTCGAAGTGGCAAGCCCGAGAGAGGTTGAAGCAATCTATGCAGGTTGTGTTCCAGTGATAATTTCTGATAATTATTCGTTACCCTTTAGTGATGTCCTTGATTGGAGCCAATTTTCTATATACATTCCAAGTGAGAAAATACCAGAAATCAAGACCATCTTGAAAGGTGTTTCGAATAACAAGTACTTGAAACTGGTCCAAAGAGTCAATAGAGTGCGGAGGCATTTTGTGCTGAACCGACCAGCTAAGCCATTTGATGTATTTCATATGATACTTCACTCGGTGTGGCTGAGGAGGCTCAACTTCAGGCTGCCACCTTCATCAGAATTATAAGGCCTCAAGGCCTCTGAACTTTTTACTTTCTAATTCGTTGCTAAGTGCAAGTGAGATATAAATTATAATCTTGGCCCATAATTGGGACAGATGGCAATTTTTTTTTTTATTTTAAATCTCAAATCTAAAGTGTGGTTCACAATCGTATCATATGCTTTAAACCCCTACGAAAATTTCTAGTAACATGTTAAGCATTAGCAAAGCAATACAAGGTCTTCTGAATTTCTCTCTCTTTACTTTTTCGATAACTTCAAACTTTAATCAATAATGAAGTGGCAATATACTTTGAATTATTTGTTTAATATAGTTTATATATACAATTAACTAGCTAGAGACGTTGTACAACAAGATGCGTTGATGGAGAGGGTTTAGTCATCTAAACGGTGCTATTGCTGTTATGTAAGTAAACAATTACACATATTAAATATTCTTTTTATTAATTACGGCTAATTTGTAGCTTATCTTAATTACTTCTCATATGGGAACCCATAATCAATGATAAAAGTTGTCCTTTGAATTCTTAATTATATCCTCATACCATGATATTCTGCTGCATATCTCCGTAGAGATAATTTATTACCTTAATTGCTTAAAATTTGCTTGTGAAGAGCATGTCGCTGTGTACATAAATAGAAGTTGCATGTATGTATCAGAACAAACAAAGAAAAACACCTCATATGCTACTTTCTTTTGATTCAAGCCTTTGCATGCACACATTTTTCTTCTAAAACCCTCTTGGAAAACCTTTTAGTGGTTAAGATAAAACCAGAAAAAAAAAATTTCACTACTAATATTTTTAATAAATTAATCGACACATCCCTCATCAATTCCATCATACCATTTTTTCAAAATATGTGCTATTAATTTCTTAAAGTCAGATTTATATTAAATAAAGGTCAATACCATAAACCTCCGTCGAGGTTTTCTAAAATCCCATATGACCATATCTAACCTTGAAAATTTCACATATCTCCCCTCTTCATTAAAAACCATTAAATATTCTATTTAAAAAATATATAAATTTTTTAAATTGCCCATAATTAACTATTCAAAATAAAAATAACAATAATATATAAAACTTATTAATAGTCTTTCATCAACTATTATCTTAAGAAATCTTATAAAAAATTACTACCACAAAAAATGATACATAAAGTTTACAAAAATTATTAAAAAATTTTACATTAAAATCATTTATTAAAATATTATAATAATAAAAATTTTGTTGCATGTGCACTTGTAAAAAACTTTTCATAAAGTTTAAGGCTTTCACAGTAATTTCTTTATTTTTCAAATTTTACTTTTTGTTAATTTAAAATTTTAAATGTTTTTGAATAGTCAACTATAGGCATTTTGGAAAATTTATATTTTTTTAATAAAATTTTTAAGGGTTCTTAACGTAGAAGAGAGGTATGTGGAATTTTCAAAATTATAGGTGGTATTGTGAGATTTCGACAAATCTCAAAGAAGGATTATCGAATTGACCTAATAATAATATAAGTTAAGAGTTGTATCAATATTCAATAGTTTATAAGAATATAATATTTATAAAAATGTATATGATTTACAAGTGTAAAAATAATTTTTCAACAACAGAGATTAAGTTGGCAACGCTTTGTTGGGCAACTCTTTATATACCCACAATAATAATAATTAATGTTGAGGTAATTAAATAAATATCTCTATATATCATATATAGTTGTCCAGGAACAATAGAAGATTTAGAACTTACGCACGCAAGAACACTAACTAAAAGAATCCATGGCAAGCTTTGGCAGTCAATCGTCTTTTTTATTGCTTCCAACTCTTCTTCTCCTCGTAATCCTCTACTACTTCTCTTCCTTGAATCACCAAAACAATGTTTTCACTCTTCTTTCTTCCTCCATTATCTCATTCAATAACTACATACAAACAAACCGAAACACATCACAGCTCTCCCCAGTCGACGCAATTTCCTTTGAAGGGTCTCCTCCCATTTCCTCTAATATCACCAACAAGACTAGCATTATTGGCCGTAAGAAAGTATACAACATTTACGTTGATTGGTTCCTCTATATGCTTTGAAGTATATAATCTTATGATATTGGGATGACATTTATTGTTTTTTTTTTCCCCTTTTTTCATATACAAGAAGAAGAAGAAAATGAGTAGTTTCGACAGAATTGAAGCAGATTTATCGAGTGCAAGAGCAGCCATTCGTGAAGCGATTCGCACAAAGAATTTTACATCTGATAAGAGGGAGACTTTCATCCCCAGAGGATCCATCTATCGCAATGCCTATGCTTTTCATCAGTTAAGTTTCATTTTAATTAGGAGATAAATTATTAAAATGTTATTGAGTCTAAATATCTATTTTTGACAACTCTATATTGATATTCCATTGTAAGTTCTCAATACCATTATGGAAACATTTAAGAAAAGGGAAATGATCATATACCATCTCACGTTTATCCCTGTCAATTAAAAATTAAAATCTTAATTATCACATACATAAATATTTTCTTTTAAAATAATTAATTTGATTTATATGATTGATATAGTAACCCCTTTCACCTAAATCAAACTCTCTTTACGGTGATATGGTGTTTGGTTTGAGTTAGTTTTCCAATATAATTTGGTTGTTAATTTCTTTGTAATTAGTTAGGTTTTGGGCTGCATTCCAAGAGAAACCAAATTGAATGCGCATTATTGTCAAGTGTTGTCGTTTCATTTTCGCGTCCTAGATGTGATAAATAAACGTTTCGGATAGGTCTTGTTTGTGGGTTGCTTCATTTGTGGAGCTGGTGACACTGAAAATAGAAAAGAAAATTAATTAAATGCTAAAATTTCATTTTCAACTTATGTTTAGAAACAGCTTTTTTTCTCAGCTTACTGTGTTTCTACTTGATAGCGTCATTTTCAAGTTGTTTCACAAAATAGGAATTAAGGCACATGTGCTTGTTAGTTGATTTTTTTGATAATCAACATTGAAAAGGATTGATTGATATGCCAACTTAATGATAATATCAAATTCATTTGGATATGAATTTGAATATATAATTATCTTGATTATAGTTGCAATTTCCCTTTTTTTTTTAATTCAATTAGCAGAAATAACACATCGTTATGTTAATTTTATTGCTTCCACATGATGTATCTATGATGTTCTCACCCATTTATGCAAAAAAATTATACTGGAAGAATGTTCAGTGCAAGATTTTTTTTTTCCAAAATTGCTTCCATTATTATAGTGAACATTAAATTGAATCAAAGAAAATTTTGACCAAATCTTTTAGTGAGAAGAATAATTAACATATATAAATTAAAACTGAATTCATTAATTATTCGTATCCCCATAATAGGTAAGAATTTGATCTTATTTTTGTTAGTTTCCTTGTACTGCCTTATTAGCCTTTTTTTAATTATTTTTTTTTTCAATATTGGTACGCCTTTTGGATTGTTTAGGAGTCACATAGAGATGATGAAGAGATTCAAGATATGGGCCTATAAAGAAGGTGAGACGCCAATGGTCCACTATGGACCCATGAAACACATCTACGCCATTGAGGGGCAATTCATGGATGAAATGGAGAGTGGGTTGAGCCCATTCATGGCTCGCCATCCTGATGAGGCACATGCATTTTTCATACCTATTAGCGTAACTTTCATTGTCCAATACATCTATTTACCCATCACCACCTATCATCGGGAGCGTCTCGTCCGGATTTTCATTGATTATGTGAATATTGTAGCAAAGAAGTACCCATATTGGAATAGAAGCACCGGAGCTGACCACTTTATGGTCTCTTGCCATGATTGGGTATATTTGCATTTAGAACGTAACTGATAAATATATAATTAAACCAATCGTATGTAACGTTTTTTTATTTGTTTATATATATAGATATATGTTTTCATGTATTTCTTGTTCAAATTCCAGGCACCCCAGATTTCACGTGACAATCCTGAGCTTTACAAGAATTTTATTAGAGCTCTATGCAATGCCAACACTACTGAAGGGTTCAATCCCATGAGAGATGTGCCATTACCAGAGTATAACATACCTCCAGGAAAGCTAAGACCAACTTATTTTCGGAAGAACTCTCATAACCGTCCGATCTTTGCCTTCTTCGCCGGCGGACCGCATGGTGACATCCGTAAAATCTTATTCGAGCACTGGAAGGAGATGGACAATGAAGTTCAAGTCCATGAGTATCTTCCTAAAGGTCAAGATTACATGGAATTTATGAGCCGGAGCAAGTTTTGTTTGTGCCCAAGTGGTTACGAAGTGGCAAGCCCTAGACTAGTGGAGTCAATCTATGTGGGGTGTGTCCCGGTGATTATTTCTGATCACTATGCATTACCCTTCAGTGATGTTTTTGATTGGAACCAATTCTCTATAAAAATTCCGGTTGAGAAGATA
Source organism: Boswellia sacra (assembly GCA_013180625.2). Taxonomy (NCBI): domain Eukaryota; kingdom Viridiplantae; phylum Streptophyta; class Magnoliopsida; order Sapindales; family Burseraceae; genus Boswellia; species Boswellia sacra. Next base: position 567,638 of record SNVD02013269.1, read on the forward strand.
CCTGAAATCAAGACTATCCTGAAAGGAGTTTCGGATAGAAAGTACCGGAGAATGCAGAAGAATGTGGAGAAATTGCAAAAACATTTTGAATTGAACCGACCAGCTAAACCATTCGATGTACTTCACATGGTGCTACATTCAGTGTGGCTCAGGAGGCTCAATGTTAGGATACCATATAATAAATAGATTTACTGTGTACACAGCCTATTTTATCTTTGTTTGTATATGACATTATTATGCATAATGTAACAAACTCGAGAGATGTTCTTAAATATAAAATAGGTTAATTTTTTGCCCTAATTATAGTAATCACCAAATCATATATTGATAACTAAGCTTCTAAATTGAGATAAAATCTATCCTAAGAGGAGGGATAAAAAAAATTAAGATAAACTTTTAAAAATTAAAAATTATATTATGCAAAATTTTGCGAATCCTAATTAAAAAAGTATGCAGATTTCTTCACATGGAAGGAGATACAGTTATATATGACATAGAATTTTTAGCCTTCACGTTTGCTGTAAATATATGTACATATTTTGCTATACATATATATATACAAAGCTATATAATTCCCGTCTGATCTCCCCTCAAGAGAAGCTCTATGAGACTAAAAAGCCATGGCAGCATTTGACTGCCCATTAAAACTTTTACTTCTACCAGCTCTAATACTTCTTCTACTCCTTCTTCTCTACTTATCTCCTTTGAATCAAAACGACCTTATCAATTCTCTCTCTTCCACCATATCCAATTCCTACATCAAAACCATCCATGAATCTCCCCGTGTCTCTCCCTCATCTACATTATCTGTAACTAAAACTACTGTAACGCATAGGAAGGTGAGTAGTGATATGAACATTATTGACTATTTCTAATATATACGTATCAATAAGCTAGATATATGCTCAGAAGCGATTGTTGATTAGTTTGCTTTAATAGGCTCATTAATGTGAAGATATATTTTAATTTGTTTTCAGAACATGAGTAGTTTGGAGAGAATCGAAGATGATTTGGCTAGAGCACGAGCGGCTATTTATGAAGCAATTCGATCACGCAACTATACATCAACCAAGCAAGAAACTTTTATTCCTAGAGGAGACATTTACAGAAACCCTTACGCTTTTCATCAGTTAAGTTCTTTTTTTACACTTTTAGTTCTATGTAAATTTTGCTTCTTGTTTTTGTTTTATTTTGGATTTTTCTCTTTTTCTCTTTTCCTCTTTTGTTAGAATATTTCTTTGATCCTCAATACTCGACCCAAGTTCTTAACTCATCTAACTGTTTTTTGTGTGTTTGATTTAATCTGAGAGATTAATTACTGCTGGGTGCGTATTGATTTGTTCATTAATTTTTTTGATAATACAATTTCTTTTTTTTTTTCTTGGTAATATGTTAAACCTTTCCTGAATCTTGGATCAAATTACATGAGTAAATATATGGATCATTATGAAGTTGGTCAAACTATTTTATAGAGCTTTCCTTAAAAAAAAAAAAAAAAAAAACCTAATGAGATTAATTTTAAGGCAGATATTTAACAAATTTCAAAATTTTAGAAAGATGTTATGATAAGTTTCAAATTCTCTCTAGTTTATCCGTATTTGACCGTATGTGATGACCTTTTTATTTTTTATTTTTTTATCAGAGCTACCTGATTATATTTAATTTTCGGAGACATTGATTTTGATTTACAATCACACAGTCATTTATTTGACGAAGTTGTAATCGAAACTAAATATCCTTTAAAAAAACTAAAATGAAATTATTAAAACTTTAAAGATTAATCAAGTGAGAATGTTGAAAATGCAACAAATTAACTGATCAATAGCGGATTTTGAATTGATATCCCTAAGAATCGAAACTTAAATATATCTAACAAATATTTGTTGGATTCCAAGAATTAAACAGTTCTAAGGATCCGAATTACTTTGAATAAATCTCTACCTTTTGGTGACGACGATACAACAACTTCGTTAAATTATTTTCTGAGTATGTATAATTACATCCATGATCAGGAGTCACAAAGAAATGGAAAAGAGATTCAAGGTCTGGGTTTACAAAGAAGGAGAGCTGCCCTTGATCCACGCGGGGCCAGTGAACAACATCTATGGCATCGAGGGTCAGTTTATTGCTGAGATGGAGAGTGGGAAGAGCAAGTTCTTGGCTAGCCATCCTGACGAGGCACATGCATTCTTTCTCCCGATTAGTGTGGCCTATATCGTCAACTATCTCTATAAGCCTCTTGTCACCTATAATCGTGATCAACTCCAACACTCTGTTCTTGATTATGTTGGCATTATAGCTGGTAAGCATTCTTACTGGAATCGAAGCGATGGGGCTGATCACTTCTCGGTTTCTTGTCATGATTGGGTAGGTACATGCAAGTCAATTTGCTAATATGGTAAACCTATTGATCAATTTAATCTTGATATATCATTACGAGAGAGGTTAAGAAAATGAAATTTCCATAATGAAAATGGACCGAGAAAATTATGAAAATAAAACAAGTCAGCATTGATGATAAAAATTTTAAAATTTTAACTATGACTGATCATATGATAAAATATTAAAATTACGCGGTATGTTAGTCTCACTTCTATATTTTTCTTCAATTTTCAGGCACCAGATGTACCGAATGCCAACCCTAAGCTCTTCAAGAACTTCATCAGAGTGCTTTGCAATGCCAATACGTCAGAAGGGTTTCGGCCTCAAAGAGACGTCTCAATACCAGAAATCAACATTCCCTCACGGAAACTTGGGCCTCCTGATCTACGTTTACCTCCTCAAAACCGTTCAATACTCGCATTCTTTGCTGGCGGACGCCATGGAAACATAAGAAAGATCTTATTACGACACTGGAAAGACAAAGACAATGAAGTTCAAGTCCATGAGTACCTAGAAAACAAGAAAGATTACTTCAAATTAATGGGCAGTAGCAAGTTTTGCCTGTGTCCTAGTGGATATGAAGTAGCAAGCCCTAGAGTGGTCACGGCACTCCACGTCGGGTGTGTCCCGGTGATCATTTCCGATTACTATGCATTACCATTCAATGATGTTCTTGATTGGAGTAAGTTCTCAATACACATTCCGTCGGAGAGGATTCCAGAGATTAAGAGAATTCTGAAACGGATACCCTACAAAAAATATTTGGAATTGCAAATGAGGGTGAAGCAAGTTTCAAGACATTTTATGCTTAATCGCCCTGCTCAACCTTTTGATGTGATTCATATGTTGCTTCATTCGGTTTGGTTAAGAAGGCTCAATTTTAGGCTGTTGCCATCTTGATTATCTTCGGTCAGCTTGTAGCTAGTTCTCAATTATTAAATATTACATATATATAATTAATTAATTTGTTGATTATTAATTATTTAAGTGATCATCATGTGTTGTGGACTACTCATTTCATGCTGCCACATGTATATGCGAGATAAGTTTCAACAAGCAAAAGTTTAATGGGAAAATGTCATAGACTACTTCTACTTTTTACGAAATTATCACGTAAAAACATCTTTTGCCAATTTGTATGAATGACAACCCTACATTTTCAAAAAATCATCATAAACTATTCTTCTGTTAGTTTGGATGTTAAATGGCATCAGCTTTCCATCCAAAATATATGCAATTATTAGTACACCCTTTACCCTAATTTTAAAAAGCAAGTGTATATATAAACTATTAATTTATTAGACAAGTGACCTTTTTACCCTTGAATAGAGCTGTGTTCATACCCTTTTCTATCAATATTTATAGCTCTTATAGTATATTTATAATCTGTAAATAAGAAGAATTTTTATTATCCAGTATGGTATATTTATTATCAATATTTAGCATGAGTATTTTTGGGCTTAAGGTTGGCGTTGTTGGCCTAAATATTCTAATATAAAGGGAGAAACAATGCAGTAGCGAAGAAGGGTGGAAGTGCAAAAACATGGGTTACAAATTTTACAAGAATAACATGTTTTGAAAAAAGCAGAGGATACTTCCGATTTAATTATTTGTATCTCAGGTATTTAATTAATTATTGTTTATTCAGAAATTTTCTTTTGAAGAGTACGCATCATTGGTGTGGCAATTTGTGTGCAGAGTTTCTTGTTACTGCTAATAATTTACATGCATTTAGATTACCTCAATCTTCATTAACATTCAGATTACTTTTTTCCTATCATACAGGTTATCAAGAAGATTTCTACTCCAATCCAAGGGACAATGGCTTTAAGATTAGTGCTTTTTGGTAGTTCTGATATTTGATGGTGATTTGCTTTAACAAGTTAATTTACCAATGCCAATGATTACCAGGTTTGCCAAACTAATTTGCAAAAATTGTAGTGGATAAGAATCTTAATTTTTTTTAAATATATATTTATGTTATTTTTTAGTTTCAATCTTGTCCCTATTTATAGTTTTCAGATCGAGCTATGCTTGAAAATTTTAAATGGATAACAACCTAAAATTTGGGGTAAATCAAGAGGATGTCTTAACTAATTTTAAATGGATTACTTCCTACTATCCTCTAAGCCATGAATTTCTTGATTGTTCCTTTGTTTACTTAAGCATATTACAAGTTTTGGTTATTGCTTTGTTTACTTAACAATATTAAATAGTTTTGGTTAATTATTGGAATTTACAAAAATTATAACGAGTGGGTTTTGAATTATAGATTTTGTTTACCACTTAGCCATCCTACACAATGGTTCGAATGTTTTTTTTTTTTTTTTTTCTTATTTGAAAAGTGTAATACCTTCGGCATGGCATATTGGTGCTCTCCTGGATACAATTTTGTATGCTATACACAACGACCGGTTAGCTCATTTATTTGCTTTAATTGACTTATTTAAACATTTCCTTTTTTGTACATGATTGCGGAAAAAACTAAATCTAAGATCATATTGGTGTAGAAAGCTGGTTAAGTACCTCAATTGAAATCAAATTAATCATTAAATAAAGATTTGCCTTCACTTTTGGCCCCACTTCTTTCACCCCTGTTTTACTCTTTGCAACATATAAGCATCACTTCTCTCCATTTACATTATATTAAGGCCTTGTTACCCAGCAACAAACTACACGGGCTTCCACTTTAACCTTTTATATTGTTTACTTGATTCAACTTTAGGCCGCCATATTGCTTGGGATCATTATTAAAATTAAAGTCCATCACATAGAAAATAAAATGCTAATAAATAGCATCAATTTGTCTTGCTTGTTATTCTATTCACATCTTGATCTTGGCTTTTTTTTAATATAAATTAATTTTTCTAACTTCCTTATTAAAAAAAGTTGAAACATTGAATGGTCATTTTTAGGTACACTAATGATTCATACATACTCGAATACATATATATATATGCAATATGCATCTCTAATCAAATTTGTTTATTCTTTCTAAAAAATAATATTGTTTGGTACTTTTCTTAGTCTTGTGTCTTATATTTAGGTGTTCTTATTATTCCTTACATTTATATTTATTTTAATTTCAATTATTAACAAAACTATAAAACTACCTAGCTAACATACAACATCAAGTTAACTTTTGCAGGTTGATGATGACATATGTGGATGCACAATATAATTGCTAGTTATTTTTGGAATAAGATTTTGACAATAGGGTGCTAACTATAGGGAATAGAAAGAAGCAAAATAGGAAGTAATTGATTATAAGATTTTGTGGACATACACCAATACATGCGCGCGCGCCCCCGCATACACACACACACACACACACACACATATATATATATATATATAGAGAGAGAGAGAGAGAGCTTTTTTTTTGGTCTTCATTACACATTATGTGGAATGTGATGGAATTCACTCACTAGCCTGTTCAGTGTGTTCCTTGCTATTTTTATTTTAGTTCATGTTTAACAGACATGTTTCCTTACTGTTTTTATTAATTAAGTATTGAAACTCCTACTCTTTTGTAGTGATTTTTTTACATATTGTAATTTGTAAACATATCACAAGTAGAAAGTCTAGAATCTTACTGCAAAATGTGATTTGCTACATGCATATATAGAATTCAATTATGTATCTACTTAGTTTTGTAATTTTATGTTAATTTTGTAATTTTACACACACACATACGCACAAAATTAAAAAAGTACAGAAATATTTGTCGATTTGTTTAGGTTTTTTAAATTAAAAAACCAGCATATATATATATATATATATTTTAAAATTAAAAATAATTGTGGGTTTATAACAGATCGACATGTATCTTATTTAGATTTAACTTACATGTCAATCAATGATAGATACAAATTTAAAATATTTGTGGGATTCTGAATGACAAATATCTACTTCACTGTTTTGACACTCGTCAGTCAACGACTAACATAAACATCAAAAACCGACACGTAGACACCAAAATTTAGGCATTTACTTGGCAACTTCAGGACCGACACTTGACTTTGCGTCAGTTTGACCAACTAACACGTATATACATACTCGTTAGGTCACTTTATGTCGAACAAGAACCGGCATGTAATTGCATTTGTGTGGGTTTTTGGTTGACACAAAAGGCCATTTTTCTTGTAGTGATATGTTCTTTGTTATTTACCATGGTTTGTGGCCCGCTGTAAAAAAATGGCTACCAGACCAAAACCTTTTTTTTATTATTTTCAAAAATCCATTTTTTTAACCAATTTTTCTTTGAACCCATTTTTTTCATTTCTTTTCCAATTAATTCAAGTAATTCATTGCATATAAAAACATGAAACAAATAAAATAATATTCGCATAAGAGTAGAATATAAGAGTATATTAGCATACATGAAATAATAAGTTATACCTTCGCATACAACATAAAAGTACTATTACCAAAAAATGTCCAAAAGTCTAAAAGTCTTATTTCCAATCAAGTCTTTATGTAAAAAAAAGTGCACAAATAAATGTAATAATTATTTGTCTTACTGTTACTAAATTCGTGTAAAAAGTTCAAATGAAAGCTGTATGCCTAAATTTATTTATTGAATAATGATAAATATACTTCATATATACCTAATTCTCCTAATTCTCCTCCTCGATCATTTGTTATTTTGGCATCAATATTGATGCAATTTCAGCGTGCACTTGAAGCATATAGAAACAAAACCTAAGACATTTTAAAAGATTTAGAAAAACTTATTATCCTAAACAGTTTCAAAGTACACAAAATGTTGTCTACAACAAAGATAAAAGATTAAACAATTCAAGTAAAAGTCTTATTGTAATGTCCCTGACCTGAGGGGTCAAAGGAGTGATCCCACTTATCAAATAGAATACTAAATATATCTCAAATCTTTGATGTATAAAACGGTTCAATTTTATTTTCATTATCCATAACAAAATTGCTTTATTTTTTAAAAAGATTCTACATAAATCTTAATCTTTTAGATGTATACAATAATCCATAACTTAACATCCAACATGACTCTTGCATCAAGCAACAGTAGAAACCTTTTTGTCAAATCCACTTTCTGCCCATGACAAATCCTCATACAAATGAAACTTAATCACCAACGTTATCTATGTTTAAAACATACTTTCTGAGAAAATGAATTTGTGATGCCTGATCCAATTGGCATAACAAATCAATCGGGAATCAATCATTTCAGTTTTGTTAAACAAACTATCTAATCTTTTAGTTTGGTTAAACAAACCACAATATTAATCTAATAACCAAATATTCTCCAATGTAAGAGCTTTCAAGTAAAATTAAGCTTATTTAGCAATGCCAAAGGATGGAGTCAGTCTAATGCCGCAAGAGTGCTCTTTTCTTTGAAAACCGCGTGAGGAAAAGAGCACGATGATCAATACCTTTTTGACTAACTTGTTGGTTGGTTAATTAAACATGATAAAAAATGCTCTGGACATGCAAACATAATTTGAAAACATGATTATTCAATTAAAACCATTAGCAATATCATTTTCTTAATTCGAAATTGAAGGAAAAGATGTGGTGCATCATTAAACCAACGTTTTTTTGTCAAGTGATGTTAGATAATCATTTAATTAGGTGTTGGATTATCAAATATAGTTTAGCATGAAATTTTTAAAGTTTTGGGATAGAATGGAATATGAAAGTAAAAAAGCAAGCATTTTAGCAGATTCTGAAACAGTTTTAAAAGTGAAGACAAGACAAATACGAAATGACACAATAAGCTAAACACAATATATATGCAAAGCATGCCTTTTGGCTAAAAGACTACAATTACAAAGAGGCTGATGATAATTACACTGTTAAAGCTAATAATAGTCGCAGAGAGGAACAAAAAATCCTTACATTTTACCGTCCAAAAGAGTATGAAAAATTGACAAGTAAGAAGGCAAATTGACCAACAATTTAGTGACTGTCGATTTTGTGTTTGTTTTTGACAAGAGAAAAGTGACAAAAAAAAGTCCATCCAAACATGCACATACTATATAGCACTCTAACCGGGGGAAAAAAAAAAGCTAAGCAAACCCATAATTTTTTTCTTTAATTATCATTATTATTATTTTTGCATATTTTGTATTTTTAGAATTTAAAAGAAGTGAAAGCATAGCACATAAGCCAAGGACAACTTCTTTTTGACAACTTTTATCAAGAAGAAAACAGCACAGAAAGAGAAAGAGGGAGATTACTATTATTAATTTTTGCAAATAAAAAAAAATTAACATGAAAAAAAGGCTCTAGATTTTATGCTACATACACTTTTAGTTGTTGTTGTTGTTGCTTCTATAATTTCTCAACTTGGATAGAGGTTGAGGACTCTCTTTTACTCTTTTGCTTAGAATTCAAGTCTGTTTACTTTTTCCACATTACAATTTTTGTGACATTTACAGAAAATGCAAGGGAATAAATGATAGAGAGAGAAATGAGAGTTTGATAAAGGTCACGTCAGTCACGGACGGAGCTAGTAAGGGACAAGGAGGGGCAATTGTCCCTCCTTACATTTTAGAAAAAAATTGATATGTAATTTCAAAACAGCCATAGATGTTTCAAAAATTCTCAAATTGACCCATAATTAAACCAAAATGTTGATATTTCCCTTTTCCTTTTTCTCTTATAAAGTAAAAATTCAAAAGCCTAAACTTAATAATTTTTTTGGTTAATTGTTAATAACTTTAGTTGTGGTTCATGAAATCTATATTAATAGTAGAATTTGATATCTACTGGGAGTTATATTTTTATTTATTTGGGATGGACTTTGTATTGTTAAACATGGTCAATCTATATATATTAGAAGCTTTGGGAGAATATTATGCGTAACAAATTGTGAAAAGTGATTTACAAAAATGGGGATTAAAGGTTAAATATGATGATTAATTTAATGTTAATATGAATTACATTATACTTAACGACAACAAACAAATTTGTTGGTACACAATTTTTTAAAATTTAAAATCATGTTAAAAGCGATTTTAATCATATTAAATAAATTTGAAAGCTAAATTTATGATTTTTGTTAAAATTTTTTTTTGAAATTTTACCATTGATAAACTTGCCCCTCCTTCGTCAATTTTCTGGCTTCGTCTATGACGTCAGTAAAACCTAAACATATCATTTGATACAAAATATTAATACATTTGGATTAATTTGACTTACCCTCTTGAAGCCAAGCTCTATACTTCCAAAAAGAAAAACAACGATGGGAGATTCACTGCAAGTGATGCATGTCAATCATGTTATTAGCATAGGTATAACAATCATGCCTAAAACAAATGTAAACAAGTAATATAAAAATATATTCTAATGAAACAGTGATGCAGCGCCTGCATCGAGTGTCGAGTATTGATACAGCGCCTGCATCGAGTGTCGAGTATTGATACAGCGCCTGCATCGAGTGTCGAGTATTGATGCAGTGCCTGCATCTAGTGTCGAGTATTGATGCAGCGCCTGCGTCGAGTGTCGAATATTGATGCAGCGCCTGTGTCGAGTGTCGAGTTTTGATGCAACGCCTGTGTCGAGTGTCGAGTATTCCTATTTCTTTGATATTTTACCTTATGTAGTTTTTCGTTTTCTGTCCTTGAGGTTAAACGCATCGTTTTGTCTTTTACACAAATCAAATTGTAAAAAAACCAAATAGGATGCTGGGACTGAATACAATCTTGATGAATATTCTAGTATATTTTTTCTGGAAACATTGACTACACATTCTCTGCAGAAAGCACAAACACTTCGTGCTATAGAGCTTCCTTCATTCCAATTGAGCCGTTGCATCAAAACTAGTATTAGAGCTCTGTTTCTTCCAGGGCAATGACTGGAAATGATGGAGGAGGAGGTCACCATGTCGGCAACGCAGATTTCGATGTGCAGGCCCTACAGGTGGCAGTCACCTCACTGGAACAGAAATTTGATGCACTCTCTTTAGATGTGCAGCAAATCCTTAAAGTAGTGGGTGGCAGTGGTGGAGCTGATAATTGAAGACCCAGACAATGAACTAATCGGCGCACCACTCATGGGTCTCCAATGGGTGTTCGATTTCAACGGAGAGCTCGACGAGATGAACAACCCAATCTATCGGATGATGTTAATTCTGATGATGGTGATTTGCATGGGCGACGTCATTATTTATCCGATTCTAAAACTGATGAAGAAGATGACAACCAATTCCATGAAGAAACCAGGCATGCCAAACAGCGTCATTGCACTCATCAGTACAAACTCAAGTTTGACATCCCTTATTTAATGGCCATATGCATATTGAAGATTTTTTGGACTGGATTAAATCTGTTGAGACCTTTTTTGAGTGTATGGATATACCGGAAGTTTAGCAGGTAAAACTTGTTGTCTGTAAGCTTAAGGGAGGAGCATCTGCCTGGTGGGAGCAACTCCAAGCTCACCATCGTCGAGATGGAAAACAACCTGTTCAGTCGTGGAAACGAATGAAACAATTGATGAAAGATCGGTTCCTTCCTACTGACTATGATCAAATCCTCTTTCAACAATACCAAACTTGTCAGCAGCGTGCTCGCTCTGTTAACGAATATACATAAGAGTTTTACAGGCTCAATGCCCGAATTGATGTTTGTGAATCTGAGAGACAACAAGTGGCCAGGTATTTAGGGGGGCTAAAAGACGTTATCCGTGATCAGTTGTCATTGCAATCCATTTGGCGATTATCAGAAGCTGTCAATTTGGCTTACAAGGTTGAAAGTAATTTTTCTAAGGTCTCAAATCGAAGTTCATTTGGTCGCAGGGGACAATCTGATAGTCCTTATGAAAAAACTGCATCCTCTATTTCCCAGCAATCTAGTTCTCAACAACAGTTGACAGAATCAGCTCCAAGTAGTAGTAAAGCTGGTGGGAAAACCTCTTTACAACCTGCCAAAACAAATCCTTATGCTCGTCCACTTCCACTTCGGTGTTATCGTTGCAACCAACATGGACATAGGTCTAACGAATGCCCCCAAAGAAAATCAGTGAATATCATAGATGAAAATGAGGAGAGTGAAGATGAACAAAGAAATGTTGAATATAATGAGCATGATGGTGTTGAGTTGGTAGAGGGTGATGAAGGGGATCCACTTGTTTGCATTGTCCAGAAAGTTTTGTTGTCTCATCAACAAGATTCTTCACAAAGGCATTCTATTTTTAAGACCCGTTGCACCATTCAGAAGAAGGTTTGTGATGTTATAATTGACAGTAGCAGTTGTGAAAACATAGTTTCAAAGTCTCTGGTGAAGGCCCTCAATCTCATCACAGGAAAACACCCTCGACCTTACAGAATAGGTTGGATTAAAAAGGGGTCTGAAACTCAGGTTAATCAACTTTGCCGAGTTCTTTTTTCTATTGGGAAATATTATCAAGATGAGATATTATGTGATGTTGTTGATATGGATGCATGCCACATTTTACTTGGACGTCCATGGCAATTCGATGTAGATGCATTACACAAAGGGAAGGACAATAGTTATACCTTCCAGTGGAAAGAAAAGAAGATTGTATTGTTGCCACTTATTCAAAAAATGCCAACATCCTCAAAACCGACCCCTATATGCAGTCTCTGGACCTGAGTTCTGTTCTGTGCTTAAAGAAGGTGGAATAATCATGGCTTTGCTAACAAAAGGGAGCCCACACCGAGAGACTTGTATTCCCCATGTTGTTAAGGAATTATTGGCAGAATTTGCTCACTTAACTCCAGATGATTTACCTAAAGATCTTCCCCCCATGCGTAACACACAACATCAAATAGACTTCGTTCCTGGGTCCAATTTACCCATTCTTCCACATTACCAAATGAGCCCAAAAGAACATGAGATTCTTCAAGGCATTGTGGATGAGTTGGTAGCCAAACAATTGGTGCAAGTAAGCCTTAGCCCTTGCGCTGTTCCAACCCTGTTGGTTCCTAAGAAAGACAAAAGTTGGCGGATGTGTGTTGATAGTCGGGCGATAAATAAGATCACTGTAAAGTATCGTTTTCCTATTCCCCGCCTTGAGGATATGTTGGATAAGTTGGAAGGGTCTCAATTCTTTTCAAAATTGGATTTGAATAGTGGATATCATCAAATCCGAATCAAGCTAGGGGATGAATGAAAAACAGCGTTCAAGACGTAAGAGGGCCTCTATGAATGGCAGGTTATGCCCTTTGGGTTGTGTAACGCTCCAAGTACCTTCATGCGCCTTATGAATGAGGTTTTGAAGATTTTCATTGGGCTATTTGCCGTGGTTTACTTTGATGACATCCTAATTTACAGTCCATCCGAAGAAGCACACTTGGATCACCTTCAACAAGTTCTTGAAGCAATACGGACCAACAAGTTGTTCCTCAATATCAAAAAGTGTGAGTTCCTCACTAGACAAGTCCTATTCATGGGATTTATTATTAGTGGGCAGGGTATTCATGTAGATGAAAAAAAAGTTCAAAGTATTCAAGATTGGCCTACTCCAACCACAATCCATGAAGTTCGAAGCTTCCACGGCTTAGCAACCTTTTATAGGCGTTTTATTCAAAATTTTAGCACCATTGTTGCTCCAATTACAAACTGCCTAAACAAAGGAAAGTTTAATTAGGGAACGAAGTAGGATATCAACTTTGCATTGATTAAAGACAAGCTTAGTTCTTCACCTATCCTCGCCCTTCCAAATTTTGATCGTGTTTTTGAAGTGGAAACTGATGCATGTATGACAGGGATTGGTGCTGTCCTAACACAAGAAGGCAAGCCAATTGAGTTCTTTAGCGAGAAACTCAATGACGTACGGCAAAAATGGACAACATATGAACAAGAGCTCTATGCTATCGTGAGGGCTTTACAACACTGGGAGTATTATTTGATACAAAAGGAATTCATACTCTATTGTGACCATCAAGCTCTTAAATACATGAATTCTCAAAAAAATCTCAGTCGGATGCATGCTAGGTGGGTACTTTTCCTCTAAAAGTTCACTTTTCTTTTTAAGCATAGAGCTGGTCAAATGAACAAAGTAGCCAACGCTTTGAGTCGTCGTGCCAATTTGCTTGTTACTCTCCAATCTGAAATCACAGGGTTTGATTCTTTGAAGGAGCAGTATGAATCTGATGATGACTTTAGTACTATATGGGCAAGTTGTATCCAAGATTTTGCATCGGGTGATTTCCATTTACAGCGAGGGTTCTTATTTAAAGGAAACCAATTGTGTATCCCTAAAACATCATTGAGAGAGCAATTAATCAGAGAATTGCATTCAAGGGGACTTGCAGCTCATACAGGGAGGGATAAAACCATCTTAGCCATTATGGATCATTTCTATTGGCCACAAATGCGTCGTGACATTACCAAGTTTGTAGAACGATGTGGTATTTGTCAAGCAACTAAGGGTCACTCTGAAAACACAGGGTTGTACACTCCTTTGCCAGTTCCAAAGAACATTTGGGAAGATATTAGTATGGATTTTGTGTTGGGGTTACCTTTAACTCAAAGAAGGAGGGATTCTGTCTTTGTTGTTGTTGACAGGTTTTCTAAAATAGCCCACTTCATTCCGTGTAGGAAAACTGCCGATACTTGCAACATTGCCAATATATACTTTTAGGAAGTTGTTAAACTCCATGGCATTCCCAAGTCAATCACTTCTGATCGTGATGTCAAGTTTGTTAGCCACTTTTGGCGTGTTCTGTGGAAGAAATTTGATACTGTTTTGACACTTAGTAGCGCTTACCATCCCCAAACTGATGGTCAAACGGAGGTGGTTAATCAAACATTAGAATCCATGATCCGAAGCATTGCTGGAGATAAGCCGAAGATGTGGGACCTTGCTCTAGCTCAAGCAGAATTTGCTTTCAACAATATGGTTAACAGATCCACTGGAAAAGCCCCTTTTGCAATTGTTTACACCAAAGTTCCATCCTCCACTGTGGACTTGATTGGTACTCCTCAATGCTAAAGTAAAACTGTTGAGAGATTTGCTGAACAGATTCATCAACTTCACCAAGACGTTAAACAAAAACTTGAGGAGTCCAGCTCCCGTTATAAAGCTGTTGCTGACAAACACCGTCGTGAGAAATTGTTTTCGGAAGGTGACTTGTCATGGTCCATCTCAACAAGCATCGCTATCCAGCTGGTATGTATCACAAGCTCCAAGCTAAAAAGAGAGGCCCTTTTCATATCACAAAGAAGCTAGGTGACAATGCATATGTTGTTGATCTTCCATCCCATATGAAGATCTCTAACACCTTCAATGTCAAGGACATTTTTGAATATTTTCCTCCGGATAATGCTACTGTTCTTGAAGAAAACTCGAGGTTGAGTTCTTCGAAAGTAGGGGAGATTGATGCAGCGCCTGCGTCGAGTGTCAAGTATTGATGCAGTGCCTGCGTCGAGTGTCGAGTATTAATGCAGCGCCTGTGTCGAGTGTCGAGTTTTGATGCAACACCTGTGTCGAGTGTCGAGTATTCCTATTTCTTTGATATTGTACCTTATGTAGTTTTTCGTTTTCTGTCCTTGAGGTTAAACGCATCGTTTTGTCTTTTACACAAATCAGATTGTACAAAAACCAATTGGATGCTGGAACTAAATACAATCTTGATGAATATTCTAGTATATTTTTTCTGGAAACATTAACTACACATTCTCTGCAGAAAGCACGAACACTTCGTGCTCCAGAGCTTACTTCATTCCAATTGACCCGCTGCATCAAACAATTACTATATTACTCATAAATCACAAAATTTTCCTTCCAAATATAATTCAAAAATAAGTTTATCCTCAATGTTGCATAAAAGTTTCTTTCAAACACAAGAAGATAAAAGTAAGCATAGTGGTTCAAGCAAGAAACATTTGATTGAGGAAAAGAAAAGGTGCACAATCTTAATTTCTTGTAATCAAAGTTTTAATTTCAAAACTGTATGAATGATACAAATTATAATTAGAAAACTTGAGTAACCAGCATATCAAAGGACAAAATGGATGAATAGCAAGTCTTCCACACCAAATACATAATACATTTTTCTTTTCAATACCAAAAAGTCCATCCATTTTTCTAACAAGTTCACCAAGTTGTAAATCGAAAATTGTTGTATCAAATGCAATATTTGAAGTTGCAAATTCCAAAAACTATTTCCTTTAGAGGAAAGAAACAATTTTTAAACAACTTTAATGTGAGATAAGAAGTAAAGGCCATAAATCATTTTTACTATGACAAAGATTTAGCCACAACTACATTTGCAAAATTTTATAATAAAACAATGACGCCATAAAATGCCACATATTTCCTTATTTCCAAAGAGACAATTTTGAACAGAGCTTAAACTAGTCTGGAGGATTTCTGAGTCATCAACAATAAGAAAAAAAAAAACATCGTTAAAGTCCAATGACCTTAAACTGAAAAAATATATGATTTTTAATCTGATAAGTCCACCAATTAGCAAACATTCCCTTCTTGAGAATCCCAAAATCTGTTTTTTCTCTACAAAATATTAAAAAAAAAATCCTCGATTTTTCTAACAAGTTCACTAGGTTCTAAATTGACAACTACTAAACCAAATGTAAGATACTCAAAAATAAAAGTATCAAACACTGTTCCTTTAACAAATTAAACCAAAACAACATTCAAAAATTTTAAAACAAAGTTAAGACCATATAAAATGCCACAAGTTTGCCACTTCTAAAAGAGTTAATTTTTAACTTGGATATAAATTACACAATTTTAGTAGTGTTTTCGAATTTGTACATGAATATGCATATGAAAGGGGCCAGGAAAACTTCTAAATCTTTCAATTCTGCTATACCTCACAGAAGCAATCAATTGTCATTGATCCAAAAGTACAAGCAATTGTTTTGATTATGTAAAGTTTGCAGCAAAAACCTTTTCTATAATAAACTAAACTGCTTGTAGATGATCCTCAGACAACAATCAAAACCATGGACAGAAGTAATAAGCTATTAAATATTCGAATAGGGTTAACCTATAAGAGGTGGTTTAACAGAATAAGTCCAACAAACCGAGAAAGATTGAACAACCAATCAAAATACTATCATACAACTAATCAATTTTATCAAAAACCAAAACCTCTAATCAGACCCAGTTTTCGAAACCAAGCTCATGAAATTCAAAATGATTAGTGTCTAAATTTTACCAATCAACATTCACCCATTTCACAAACTTAAGACTGAAAATCAAGGAAAATAATATCTAGTGCTTCAATTGTTCATTTAATCACAGATTGCTTGCAACAAGTGGCACAAAATGGTTCACGAATCCGATTCATAGAATAATAAAAAAACAAAATAAAGACAAAAAAGTCTGCAAGAGATCTTTTAAATTCATAATAAACAATGCATAAAATAGTGATAGCTCAACTGAAAAAAGGCCAATCGTCGCTGAGATATTAAATTGACAAAATTAAGGAAATTAAAGTCCAAGAAATGCAAAATTACCCGTAAAAGCTAAGATATTAAAGGTGGCTGACTTGCCTCTCACTACACCTTAACTTCACTCACTTTTACACCATAATCTACTTTATTGTATGCACCACATTACATCATCAATACCAGTATTCAACTTCGAATTAAATCACATATAACACCCATTTAAAAGTACTAAAAAGAAACCAAAAGTGGAGAGTGGAGATAACTGACAGAGAATAGTAGAGAGTGAAGAGTGGAGCTGACCGTGATAGAGGAGAGTAGATGCGTGGATAAGTGCTTGGAAGTGGAGCTGGAGGCAGCTGGAAGTAGAGCTACCGATGCTACGATGGTGAATTGTATCGGAAGCAATAAGCAAAAATTATGGATTCTTAACAGAGCAACCGTGGAAGTAGAGCAGCTGAGCATTAAGGATTTAGAGATGAAGCAAATTAGGGTTTCAATTAGGGATTTTGAGAGACAGATTAACCAGAACTTGGGGGATCAAATTAGGGAATTGGAGAACGAAGAAATTAGGGATTAATAGAGAGAGACAACGAAGGCATAAAATGGAAAAGAGGAGAAGAAAAAAAAATTAATTAGTAAAAGTCAATAGGATTTTACTCCAGTTTTAACAAAGGCGTCATAGACTTTAAACTATTCTACTGCAAGTGTGGAAGCCTGCCACGGAATTTTAACTTTTATTGCATTTTGTCGAAACTGCCGTAAATATTTGCAGTAAAAACCTTCTTTTCTAGTAGTGACGATGACGATGACGATGACGATGATGATGATGATGATATAACAACTCATAATCTGATTCAATTCAATCTAATTGACAAAATTTACAACTTCATCCAATTCAATATGTGAATTGATTTCATATTACAAATAATAAATAAATAATTTAGAGAATAAATAGAAATATAATGAAATGAATAGTAAAGATAAAAAAAATTTGTTTTAAACAATGGATGACATTAATTTAAGTAAATTGGGTAAAAAGTAAAACTTAATCATTATACTTAAAATAAATCAATTAAACTATAATTATTTTAATAATATTGCGGACGAAATTTGGAAATAAATTAAGTATAAAATTAATTATAATTAAAAATAAATCATTTATTATAACTCATAAATAAAATATGCCATTTAGATTTAAATTTTAATTATACATGATAAAATAAATTAGTAATTAATTAAATATATGTTATAGATTGGGTTGCAGGTAATTTCAAATAATTCTTTTATCCTTTATTTTCCAACTATTTTTCAACTAGTGGCCGTCTCTTATCTCAACAATAATAATAATTTCTCTTTTTTATGTATTAATTATATCATCATCAACTCTCATTTTCTTTTAATTAAAGTCCTCGTTACAACCTAGGTTAAGCTTTCAAACTCATTAATTAAAGTCAAAACGGTATTTTAACTACAAAGAGGAAATAAGGAAATGGTCATAATACGGTACACCTGATGTACCGATACATCAATTTTCAAATTTGTGTAAAAGTTGTAAATAAATGTGTAAAAGTTTTAAATTAATATGTAAAAGTTGTAAATACAATTTTTATATACTTAGTTACAATTATTTTAAATGAGTGTATAAAAGTTGTAAATACATGTATAAAAGTTGTAAATGAGTGTGTAAAAGTTGTAAATGAATATTTAAAAGTTGTAAATACAACTTTACACACATTCATTTACAACTTTTACATATTCATTTACTACTTTTACACATATATTTACAACTTTTACACAATTTCAAAAACTGAAGCACCGGTACATCAAGTGTACCGTAGCCACAGCTGGAAATAAGATTAATAGTAAAGAAGAAGAGACAGCCGGGTGTGTACTTTATTTAAAAGTATTTTAATTCACTTTTAGTAAATTGGTAAATTACTTCATGTGTATTTTATTTGGGAAAAAGTTGAGAAAATATCTCAAATGGAGGGGTTCATTTGATAAATGATCATATTTCTGTAAATTTGTATGCTATAACTCTATCTAATGGATACTGTTGGATGTATGACGGTGTTTAATGATATCCCACAAATGCTTCTGGAGAGTATTCGACAATGTTCAATACTCAATAGAGGATCATGATAATTCAAATTTTTATGGACAATGTCATTTACAATTCATATTTAAATTTAGAACATTTTATATTTTCCTTTTATTTTAGGAAATTTTTAGGATTAGTCGCCCCTTTTTATTTTTAACCATCTCCCACAAAAGTTTTCAGCACACTAGCCTCCCCTTTAATTTTTTACAAAGTTTAACTATAATACCCTTCCTGTAATAACTCTCTCTAACTAACTCTAACCACCACTATTACTCTCTCTCTAACAATTTCAAAATGAAAACTAACTTAATATCATATAACAAACAAGCGATACTACTGTCTAAACACATTATTCTACAATTTAAACATACAAAAAAAAGCAAAAATCGGGTTTGTAAAGCTTTGGAAACGTAATTTTCTCTCTAATGTAGCTCAACTCAGCTGAAAGTAATTTATTTTAAAATTTAGCACTGCTTAGGCTTTGAAATTCATCCCACATGGGTAGAAATAATGAAAAATCATTGCAATTGGATTAAGCAGATTGCTTTTGCAATTTTTTGTCTGAAAATTGCGATATGGGTTTGTTTCTATCGAAGTTGCATTGCCAGACGTCTAATTCGACAATTTGATGAAATTTGACAATTAGACATTTAAACAGTCGAACAATCGTCGAATAATTGTCGAATTGTCGTCCAACCGTTGTCAAAGTTTTTCCATGCTATGAATTAGTGTCGAACAAATTTGTCAAACTGTCAAATATTGTCAAATCTTCTGTCGAACTGTCGAATTAATTGTTGAACCAATTAGATAATTCGACAGTCACTTGTTGGACTGTCAAATTTTTGGACGGAGAAAGCCCATTTTTGACCATTCAGATGGATTTTTTTGGCTTCGAATGTTTTTTCATTAATTTTTGGACGTGTTTGACATTATAGATGGATGGTATCGGATTTGCTCTATTTTTGGGCGGTAATTGGGAGGTTTTACCTTATGGGGACTATGTTTACATGGGCGGAGAAGGCTAGTCATTATTGATTCCAGAAGAGGCTTCTCACAAACAGTTTTGGTAATCGATACGTCAAGAACTTAGGTTAGATAGTCATAGTACAAGGTGAAAATTGAGTGCCCAATATGATATTATGAGGTATGTTAGGCCTTTGCTAATAAGAAATGAGCGTGACTAAAGATTTTTGATTGGTGACAGTTTAAAAAATTTGAATAAAATACACACCATTATAGTTGAGGTTGAGCGGCATGTTAATCGAACATCTAGACCAACCATTGTTGATGAACACATTGTGTTGAAACCTCAAAAATGGAGACATTTCAGCAATATGGACATTGTAGTTACTGTAATCCACCCTCCACGAATGTTGGTGGTGCTGTTAATGTAGGGAGTGATGTTAATATCAGTGGTGATACCAATGTTGGTTGTAATGCTAATGTTGGTTGTGAACACGGTTTTAGAGGTA
Source organism: Boswellia sacra (assembly GCA_013180625.2). NCBI lineage: Eukaryota > Viridiplantae > Streptophyta > Magnoliopsida > Sapindales > Burseraceae > Boswellia > Boswellia sacra. Next base: position 587,953 of record SNVD02013269.1, read on the forward strand.
TTGGTGTTAATGTTAGAAGTGATGTCAATGTGGGAAAGGGTGGATCCTTAAGGGTTGGTGTTGTTTATGAGCTCGACAGCCTCAAAAAAGAATTTGAAGGGGCGTCAAGAGTAAGGGATAGTTATAAGGGTCTAACAATAATGAGGGAGAAAATGTTTAAGATGGGGCAAACAGGGGACCATTTATCGAAAGCGAAGGGGTTTGTGATAGTGATGACAATGACGTTGGTGGATCGTATTCGTCAAATCCTAATACAAGTCTTGTGAGCCAAACGGATGTCGGAACCTCTAAACATATGAGTTATGATCCAATACTATGAAGAGTAAAGGACGTCTTTCAGTTCATGCCTCCATTACCACCATCCACATGCGCGGTTTAGCACAAAACATATGAAATTGATAGTGGCTAAATATTAGTATGAAACAGATGAAATTGATAGTGGCGAAATATTGGTGGGGAAAATTTTTGGAAACGAAACCGAACTTCATTACAAGTTGGGAGACATAGCATTGTAACATAACTCCGAGTTCAAGGTAACAAGGTCGACAAAATCAAGATTCAAATATGATTATCATGATGAATATTGTAAATGGAATTTGAGAGCTACAAAGGTCAATGACATTGATTTCTTTCAAATGAAGGTATTCAACAACAAACACACATGTGATGGTGTCGGTTTTCATCCTAAGCATAGACAAGGAAGTGCCAATCTTATTAGAAAACGCATCAAGTTTGTGAATGCCTCAAGAATATATCGTCCAAGAGAAATTATTGAGGACATTCAAAAAGATATTCATATCACAATAAGCTACCAAAAGGCTTAAAGGGCAAAGAAGCAGCCCTAAATCAACTTCATGGAATCACAGAAGAGTCATATGCTCTTTTACCTTCATAGCACTACATGGTTAGGCAAAAAAAAAAAAAAAATCCTGGGACAGTGACTGCACTTAAAGTTGATCCTAATAATCACTTCAAATATTATTTTCTAGCATTAGGTGCATCAGTTAGTGGTTTCTTAACATCGATTAAACTTGTTGTGGCTATTGATGGCACAATCTTGAATGGGAAGTATATAGGCACATTGTTCATGACACAATGTATGGATGGCAACAATCAGATTTTTCCCTTGGCCATCGGATTTGATCATTCAGAGAATAATAAATCATGCGGCTAGATCATGTTGAGGCTTTATAATGTCACTAGACAAGTCCAAAACGTGGTTATCATCGCAGATCGACACAAAAGCATTGCTAGGGCCGTGCCTAACATCTTCCCCAATGCCATTTTTGGGATTTGTATACATCATCTGGAGTGTAATCTCAAGACAAGGTTCAAGAATAACTACCTTCCTGTTGCCTTTATTAATGCAGCCAAGGCTTACTGAAAAGTAGACTTCAACCGTTTTTTTAGCGCATTAGAGGCATCAATGAAGGCAACGTAGAGTATGTGATGCAGGCTGACCCACATAAATGGGTAAGGTGTCACTTTTTCGGTCTTAGCTATAGCATCATGACAACCAAGATTGCTAAGTCTATGAACAACTGGATAAAAGAATAAAAAGGATTGGACATAATCCTCATTTGTGAATACTACCATCAGCTTAGGTGTTGGCTTAGTTTTGCTAATAACTTCTTAGTATTCATTGTTTTTATGCTAAGTATATGTATATTTCTATTGAACAAGTCTTACAAAAGTGGTTTCATGAACGATGGTCTGTAACTACCCAGTATTTTTCTATTCTAATCAAATGGACGAAGGCACTACTAACGAAAAGAAAAAAATAAGTTAGACAACCTTCATGTAGTCCCGATTAGTACACACTTGTATCAAGTGTATTCAGGGAGTGGTGTGGACATTGTGAATCTCTCTGCGCGGATATGTATTTGTAGGGTATTTAACTAGGATTAGCTACCATGTAAATATGTCGTCGCCACTTGTCGATATGCTGGTGTAAGGTGGCTAACCCCTTATTATAATCCACTATACCAAAACAAACATTTGATGCTTGCATATGCCTCAACTGTTATTCCAGCGAGAATGAGTTCATATTGGGTTGTTCCAGATAACATTAGATTACAGGTTGTTCTTCCACCTATTAGTCGGGTCCAAGTCAGTCGACGACGCACATAGCAGCATCCTTCCAGGGGTAAGATGATTAGACAGTGGATGTGCTCTCGATGTGGAGGAAGAGGTCACAATAAACAGACATGTAGGAATTATGTACCTCTTCACTTTACTACTGATAGAGCGAGACTGTCAAATATGACTTGATTTTTTTTTTTTTGGTTTATTGGTTTCGAGTTGCACTTTAACCAAATGTACTACTGTTGACCATGCAAGACATTATCTATTAAATACATTTGTATTTTTAAAGTTCCTCTTAATGTTTTTACCAAGTCCTTATTATTAGTATAAGTGATGCTATCTTATGATTGATGTTCCACTGCCTTAATTAACTTATGATGTAAACTGTGATGTTGTTATCATAGTAATGTAAACTATACATCTGAATAATGAAAAAAACTAAATCTATATACAAGTTCGAGTAACTATTCATAGTTCAGAATACACTACTGATGAATATGCAGACAAATATTTCAAAAACCCTTATCCTGGGGCCACCCTACCAAGAAGCAGATCCAAAAAGCATCTGTGTGATCCATGCCTCTCAAATGCCATACCTCATTGCTATTAGCTTTTTCAGCATCTCCTCGTTGACATGTGCTAATGCCTCCACGCTAAACACACAACTGAGTAGATCCATATACATAGTAATGTACACACCGCATGCACTGCTACCTAGAGGCTGCTGGGGACATGCTCCCTAGCCCATAAGATGGTAAACAGAGCAATATCGTGGGAGACATTAGTATGGGTCGAGAAGTGAATAGACGTCTCTATGACATGAGAGGTCAGGACTGCAAAAGGCATGCAGTAGTCAATCAACTTGTAATGATGCTCTTGCTCCTCTGGTATTTGTAAGTCACACAAAACGACCTCTCAATCCTTAAATGAAATCCGGACTAGTACCTGATGCTGGCCATTGACATTTACTGGAGCATATACCTACAATAGTAAAACATAAATCCGTTATGTACGATGTTATAACATCTAAAGAAGAGATGACAACTAAGTAGTAATTGCTTGATGACTTACATAATCGATCATGGACCACATGAATCTATTGCTCATATTGAGGTCGTCCATGTATTGAAAAAAGAATTGCTCTTATTTCTTCCTATCCAGACTATCTTTGTACCTTACGTAAGTACTAGCCGTCCAAGACCATCCATAAATAACTCATATGTTAGATGAAAAAGCAAATGGGTCAGTGCAAAAATCAAAACTAAGGTAAACTCGTAGTTACTTATGAAGAATCCGTGATTAAGGGCTGTGAAACGTTGAGATGAGTCCTCAGGACTATGGCTCCATTTAACCCTAAAGAAATATATGAAAGCGTTGATGTTCTGTAAAAGTATTAAAGTCGATTAAGTTAGTTATGTATAACTTGAATTTAATAAGATATACCATAGTCGAAAACAAGATGCTCATGTCATCTCCTAGCCACGAGCCCACTTTAGTGATCTCCGCAAACCAAGCCGCTCTTGATCCAAAAATAATTAGGTCCAAGCTGGATCCATAGATGACTGGTAGTGTACCAGGCATCGTAGCATGCCTCGAAATGTGGGTTAAACATAGATTCTCATTTTCGAGGGTGAAGTTAGTGGTGGTGTCATTACCATAATATCATGCGACAAACGCTCCACTCGCTGCCTCTTTGCCCACGGGTCAGGATCTGTGCAAGGCCTACGTAGGGCCTGGGCTTTCCAACACACTCTGCCAGTATAAAGCTTAACCATCTGATACGTCACTGGTCGTGTCCTAAGAATGTGGATACTCTCATTGGGCGAGTCATTAGGTACTCCTAGGATAAGTGCATGACCGAGACCTCCAGAGTACTAGCCTACAAAATATTCCTTCATATGCTTGCCACCCACAAAATATTCCTTCAAATATTTATCACGCAAACATTTTTTTGGGTTCTTAGAAAAGTCGGGCGGTGTCCGGTGATAAGGACGAACTCATGTCTTAAGAAACTAATGGCCTTCCTTTCTAATCTATAATTCCACTATCAATACAAACTTAACATATTGTACATTTTGCAAACAAAATAGTGGTTGTACATGAGGTACCACAACTCCTCGTCCTTCATGTCATGGTCAGTAGCTCTCTTTAAAGCCTGTTTTCTTGTTGAGCATCCTCTTTTGTTTGTCGCTCAGCTTATTGTAGACTACTACGCAATCCAACCCCACCATAGTCGTAATAAACCCATCAAAATGTGTGGAATCTATTTTCAGGTCAAAGGTGATCCTCGGCTTTGGGGGTTCCATGTATAAACCTTTAAATAAAGGATACAACTGGTTAGAACCTGAAACCCATGTCTAAAATGGAGAAAAAAGCAAATCTATCTAAAAATTCGACAATTCGACAGGATACAAATCGAACTGTCGAATTGACCTTTTCAATAATTTGATAAACATTATGCAGTTCGACAATGACAACAAACAAGTTCGACAGTAAAGTTCAACAATTTAACGCTTTTAGCAATAAGTTTGATGAAGGAAAAAAAAAAAAAAAGCCTAAACAAGAGTACAAGCAATTCAACAACATGTACTCGACAATTTGATTAATAATTTTGATAGTTCGACGATTCTAAAGCAAGGGGTCGAGCCGTCGAACCATCATCTACAAGATGCAATACTACAGTTCGACAATTCTACTATGGAATACATTAATTCGATGAAAGTTCGACACAATAATTAGACAATTAGATACTTCAACATTGCATTTTGACATCAAAGAGCAGTTAATTTGACAATTCGACGATAGTTCGACAGTTCGACAAAGTCGAACCGTCGCCTTCTACCTCCAGACAAATACAAACGCAAATCAAAACCCAACCAAGTCAAACGCAAAAAATTTTTCAACACCCAATATCATTTCTAACAAAAAAAAAAAAAACAATGTATAACTATTAGTTAACCCTAAAATCACTAAACCCGAAATAAAACTTACATACATACTGCATTTGTCTCCCTACAAATTGCATGCAATAGTTCAGCGAAACCCATGTAACAAAAACAAAGATTCATATCACAAACAAAAAAATTACAAAAAATAACAAAATAAATGCAGGGAAACCCATACTCGATTGCAATCCCAAGACGGTTATCGAATCTCCGATTTTGATTTAATTTCATTTGAGTCTACTCTTTCTCACTTTGATGACTTGATTATGAAATCAATTTTGAATAATGGAGGATACCGAGTGTATAAATTGGTTTTGACGATGACAGTGTATAAAACAGGTGTGGCAGGGAAGAAGGAGGCCGGGGGTTGATATTTGAAAAGAGGGCTTCGTTGTCATTTTACGGGGTGGTGGCTGTATATAGCTGAAAAATTTTTAAGAGTAAGGCAAAGAAACAAAAAGGCCCTTTTTTTTATTTATTTAACAAAAGTCTGAATAGGGGCGGAGCATACCAAATGAAGATCCGACCCATATGGTGCCCTAAACTAAAATCCCCGTTTCTCTTGCAGGAACGAACTGTGGTTTGAGTGAGTGAAACTGAACCTCGTAAAAACCAAGCCAAGGCAAGCAGAGATAAGACAAAGCGAACACTCGAAAGTACAGAGATGGCGGAGCCGGAGAGGGATACAGAGCAAGCATCGATGAATCATCGACCACTTGAACACGACTCCATTCCTTCTGGCGGCGCCAACACTATCTGGGCGGACGTCTCTCCTCTCCTCGAAGCCGCTTGTCAAGGTCCATTTTCCCTCAGTTGTACAATTCACTTCTGTTTGGCTCACCATAATTAAAAAAATAATAAATAAGAAATAAATGAATTGATTCAACTCAATTGAACTTGGCTTAGTTGAGTAAAGGTTTCTCCTTTACGATATTTAAGGTATTGCTTTATATTAATCTGTCGTTTGGTTGATTCAAAATGTTAGCTTTTGTTTGCTTTCCAAGTCTGATTGGATTGTATTTTCCCTTCTCATGTATGAAAGTTTGTTTTATTAACAAAATGAAGAGCTGTGTAGCTAGTTTATATTGATTGTGGCCCTCAATTTTGTTATTTCATTTCCTAATTGTAATCTGTGGATGTGGATTGCAGAACTTCGAGATGGTGAACTTATTCATGGAGATAATTTTAATCTTTTTGCTGCTATGTCTGCATTAGAGGTATTATTGCTACATAGTTTCAAAATCATTAGCAAATTTGACATTTTGTGTTTTATTAATTAATTTTTTATTGTTTTGTTGGTAGGACATAGTTTGATGCTATCCTGACTAGTGTGTTTGTTATTTTAATCAGATAATGGACCCAAAGATGGACTCCGGTATTGTGTGTAAATACTATTCCCTTGATGAGGCAATTGAAAAGGGTGCTGCTCCAGTTCCTATTAGTGTTGATAAAACTATTGACGTGCAATGCACCATTGATATCATGGATCATCTTCTGGCATGTGAGGTATCTTCTGCATCTTTTTTTTTTTCCTCATTATTGCTTTACCATTGTAACTTAGAAATGGCTATAAGTGACTCTTGTTATAACACATGTTAAACGTAGCTGTCAATTATTCGTCTTTTTACTAATAATACATGGTAAGAAATTTGTAGTAGTCTTCTTCCTTTGCAACATTGTCTATCAGAAGAAATGGAATTTTCTGTAAATTATTTACAGATTTGAATTATTTAGTGTCTTTTTTTCCTGGAGTGATATTTTTCTCAAGGAGATTTACAAAAATGTTCTCTGTGTGTGTGAAATTTTTTGACAAATAAATCATTTATGTGTTTTTATCTATCTGAGTTTAATATCTATGACTGCTTCTGTAATGGAGCCAACCTTTTAAGAACTTAAGCTTTTGGGTTGGATTTTCTAATATGTCATCAGAACCTAACTTTTCAAGTATGTTCTTGGCTTTTTTTTTTTTTTGGTTATTCCTGTCTGTTACTTTTTCAAGTAAACATGCAAGACCAATTTGATTTATTTTGTGTTGAGTTTGCATATGGGGGAGAGATTTTTTGGGCTTACTTTTAATTTTTCTTTTTAATAGTCTGGCTGGTCCTCTTCCTAATAGCTTAGATTTTGGGTTGCATGTTTCTAATATTGTTTCTATTTTTCGTTCTAAATTGGAAACTTTCATGCAGGCAACATGGCACAATGGTCATTCGTTGGCACAAACTGTCTTTTCATGCATCTATCTTCTAAGGCCTGATAGGATATCTTCACATGCCTTATTGCATTCTTATTGCAGAGTCATACGTGCGACCTGCAAGGCAGTTGTTTCAGTTGTCTCAGATGCACGCACACATGAAGTAAAGTACTCCAACAGCTCTTCACATCTCTTTTCTATTTTATCACCACAAATTTGTGTTTTTAAATATTTCCCCCTTTTTCCTTTGTTTTCAGTGAATTATTGCTTTGAAGCTTCCACCTTGTTCTAAACCTAGATTAACTAGATTATTTTTCTACTTCTGGAATTGTAAAGATAACCTGTCAAATATAAGCAATTTTGTTTGTTGATATAAAGGTTCATAGGCAGTGTCAGGGGTTTAGGTAAAAAAATTAATAAATAAATAAAGTTAAAGTTGCTTTAGGATGTTTTGGATAATTGATAATCTAGTTGCTAAATAGTTGTTACATGATTATGGTAAAAAGGTTTCATTAACTGTGACAATTGCTATTGTCATGAAATTATGTTTCTTGTTCAATTTTGGTCTTTAATGTCTCTGTGCCAGGAAGAGGATCTCTTTACAATGACATATGGTCTTCCTTTGAATGGTGATGGAGATGACAAGTGCTTACCGATGATAAATGCTGTTGAAGAAACTATTTCTCGCCAATTACGTGCTTGTAAAGCCCCATCATCAAAAAGAAGAGTTTCAGAGGGTAGTTGTCTAATTAACTTGCTTGAGATACTCTTAATTCTTCTTTCCTGGAAGGAGTTACGTTGAAGGATAAAAATGGGTTTTGATAGGATTTGGCATGGTGACTAAGAGTGAAAAATAGTTTTGTGTTAATGATTGAGGTGGTGATGCATCAACAAGTCACTCGCTGTCATAAGATCCAGTTTTCTGGATGTATTTTCATGTATGTTCTCTCTTGAGCAAAAAACACTATGTGTCTGCTTAAACCAGCTAGACTCTTTTATTCTCAGGGAAGAAAGCTATATCAGTGCTGTGGCATTAAATTGACGTTGTCTATTCTATGACAGCAGTCATTCAAAAATTTTGAGATTGAGTCTGAAACTGCATGGCTTATTGCATATTAACAAGCCATAAAACTTCGAATAGTTGATAATGCTATATGCATGGTTTGGCACAGATTCATGAAATAGTTCCACCATCTAAATTATACTGAAATAAATCAGAATTTACACGCAATTACAACATGAAAATTGGACTTTAAGCTAGAAACCGAAGATTTCTGATGTTAGTACAAATGTTTATGTCTTTCGTTCAAGGCATTGAAATTATGCAGCTTATGACCCTAACTATAGAGCATAATTATATGAATTGCTATTTGCATTGTTTTGCTCAACTAATTTGTTATTATATGGTGGTTTTCCCTTTGAAAGTTTATTTCTGGATCTATTGAGTGATAGAGGCTTTTCTGATGGCTTTTGAAATTCTTCGAATTTAAGAAAAAATAGGAAAAGAAAAACAATACTTTCATAGGATTGGAATCTTGTAGCAGTTCGTTGTTAAAAAGTGAGTATTGGGAAAATAATTTTATTTCCTCATTTCTTATACCATATATTTGCATTTTAGTTCAGTTTTGTTGAATTTATCCAAAACCTTAGGTTTTCCTCACGTCCGAAGTACAAAAGGCTGTTTTAACATGCATTTAGAATTTCTCCAAGTCAGAACTAGCTCAGTTACATATTTGCACCATCACAATTTCTGAATGCTGCCAGTTAGGATGTATTAATACTCTAGTTGATTGATATTGTAGCTAATCTGATGCAGATATAGAGCCATTACAAGATAATCTTGATTTGGAAGAGGGCTTCTGCAGAGCTTTGTTATGCCGCATACGCTTTCGTAAGGTCTTACCCTGTGTAAACTCTTTTTATAGGTGCTATGAACAAGATAAAATCTTTCCCTTTTTTATTTTTGCATTTGTCCGTATTTATGGGCTTTCGGTTGGGTTTATGTTTCTATTGTGATCTTAATCTGATGGAAGGTTGGAGTGTAGGTCCTTTTTGTTGTATGCTCAAATTTGTATCGAGATATACATTCTTTTACTTGACATGTTTGACAGTGTATAATTTTCATGTACTTTGTTACTCTTGAGCTTTTATTTGAAGCTAGGTGGTTAAATGGATGCCTTTTTGAGATGTTAACAATTTTCTCTTATTTTCAACTTGATGCTGGTCTGTATATTACAACCATGAACGCTATCTTAGGTTTCTGATACATGGCCTTTGGATAGTTAAAAAGTTCTCTGATGTTTCTTAAGGTTCCAATTGTGGTTGTGCAAGTGACGCTACTCTGTCAACAATATAAGATTCTCAGAGTAAAATTTTGTTTTCCCTGATTGATTTGTGCTATTAATCGAGGGTCCTTCCTGGCACTCAAGTTGTTGGTAGTTTGAAATTTATGGAACTGAAGTGATTTAAGTTATGTTGGTAATCCCTTTCTTAAATAATAATAAAACTAATAGGCTTTTGTAGTGACACAAAGTTTGCCACATGCTATTATAATTTTACAATCTATTATTATTCCTTTAATTATCTCTCTCTCTCTCTCCCTATTATCAAATTAGTCTATATTCGTCCGGGTCTCATCCAATAGAAGTACAATTCTAGCATTAAGTATGAATAATTCTATTATTTCTTGCCTTAGATTCCTGGTCTTCTCCTAATCAGAGAGATACTTTTTACAATTGCTTTCAGCAAATTTGTTTGCCAAGGAATCATTATTCTTGGTGTTTTCTTATAGAATCTATGTGGTTGTTTTGTGGTATTATGTATCTATTTTATGACTACTTTTTTTTATGGTCTTAGCCGTTCAATACTTTTATCTATTGTAATAGCATTATAAATACCATATCTTCATTTTCTTTCAGCACTTTTTCCACGCTCTTGCATGTATGAGACGACCTCAAGGAAGAGGTTTGGAGTTGGCAAGAAAACATATAGCTTCCTGCATATCAGAGCTTGAATCTATTCTAAAATCAGCAGATTTCCTTAGGTCTGGTGCTTGTGAAATTTCTGAAGATGGTATAGAAGATAAAACAACTGCTTCTGGCCGTCCTCCAATTGGATTTGATGCAAGTTTAAATAGTAGATTATCTGCTCCCACTCCACCACGTGCAATAAAAATTCTTAGTTGGAAAGTGGTGAGTTTAAAGCCTTCAACCATTGTATATCTGCTAATATAGGTTCAATTTTATAATGTTTATCTCTGTTCTGCTAGGCTGTCAAATATTTTCTGAAACTTCTTCACGATCTAGATGTTATATGTTCCTACTCCTTAGACCCTCAATTAGAAGGTGTTCTGCGCTTTATGGTTCAGTTTCAGAAGTCTCAACCTGATTTAGTTGCACGAGCCCATCTTCAGGTTGGATTCTACTTTGCTGATTCTGGCTTTAATTTTGCAATTTAATAAGCTCTTCATTTTGCTATGCGACCATTTTAGATTTTTTTTTTTTCCACAAATCATTATTGGGCTGATGAATCTCATATTTAGAATCAGAGACCAACTCTCTCTCTCTCTCTGTGTCTCTCTCTCTGTGTTTTGTGAGCATAGTAATTGAGTGGTTGAGAGTAGAAATAATATATTTCTATATGGTGAGGAGAGAGATTTCTCGTACCATGTGATGTTGGCATTAAGTAATTTCTTCTAGAAAGTGACAAATGCATTTCCATTTCCTTGATGTCCCTCATTGTAATTGCTCTTTGGATTTTAATATATTCTTATTTCTAAAGGGTGAGGTCACAGTGGATCCTCATCACCCCACCTCCTCTTGCCATAATCAGGATATATTTATAAATTAAAAGAACAAGGAAAAATGGTTAACTGACTAAGTTAAAAAAGATAAATTCATAAGATTTATCTTTTTTGCATGCAACTTATCTTTTTCAGTTGACTAAGTTAAATGTCTTGTTATTTAGGGAAAATATAAAAAAGTAATTTTTCACCTGAAGGTAATTGAGAGATTCATTTTTTACCATATGGAGCCTAGAGTTAAAGTTTTAACTTGGAAGACGTGGTAACATAAAACCGGGGCATCAAGGTATTAGTTTGCTTTGCATTGAAGAAAAGGGTTTGGATGTATTGTTTAGCATAGTAGGAAGAAGGATTAAGATATTGAATTAGTCATTTTGGCTAGTCACTGCCCACTACAAAATTTTATTGTCAGAATATTTCTAAGTGTGTGCCTAGTGGTTCTCACTGTAGAGTTTAGGTTTCTAATGTTGTTTGGTCTATCCTTTTTTCCTTGTATGAGATTCCTACTGATAGTTCTTTGTCATCAGTCATATTTTTGGATTCTCAATGCTGCCAACTTGTGAACAGCTTCTACTGGTTCAGGATGGGAAGCTCTATGGACGGGACCCTATCTTTGCTGTGATTGTTAAAGCTGCAGCATTGCCTGAAGTCACCAAGAACCATGATATCCAGAAGAATGAATATATTGTACAACTAGGACAGGTGAAGAATTGGTAACTTTTGGAATTCGTTGGTCTTTTTATTTTATTGAGCTGTTTAGTTTGCTTGCCTCAATTTGAAAATTCCATTTTTCAAACCTGGTGGGGCTCACTTGTAAATAGCTAAAACCTCAAGGGAGATCAATTGAAATAACCTTTTGCCTTGGATTATAGTTCAGTCAAAACATAGCACCATAAGAGCCACTTGTTTCTGTCACCTGTGCCATATAGTAGGGAAAACTTTACCATTGTTATGTGTTCTGGCATGTGACACTTCAACTAATATGCTTTTATCGTTATTATACAATGCAGCTAGTGATCAATATG